>QLTV01003764.1:1029243-1053618 GCA_003457575.1 Thermophis baileyi | reverse complement strand
TGCCTTCTCTCCTATCCTCTTCCCCTCCTTAGGCTCCTCTCCTCTCCCTTACTTCTTTCCTCCTCACCCTCCTCTTTTTCTTCTCTTCTATTGTTGTGTTCTTTTATTCTAATAAATCTCAGGATGGTCTTCCAGCAGTCTCGATTCATTACTTATTTAACGTCTCTTTTCTTTTCTATTTCTTCTTCACATTTTTCACTCATTAATATATTCCATTTTTAATGTATATTTGTCTAGTATTAACTTTTCTATATTTCCCTTTCCCTCCCCTCTTCCATTTCAAGTGTGTCATCTGTGTTTCTCTTTCATTCTTATTTTTCCTCTATTCATTCATATTTTTTCCCCAGTCATTCATAAAATCTTCCCCATGTCTTGTAATACAACGATTCCTCTTTATCTTTTAATCTAAGTGTCAATCTATTCATTTCTGCGCAATCTAATTTTTTTTTTTATTATCTGTCCTTCTTCAGGTATATTCGGTGTTTTCCAATTTTGTGCAAATACTATTCTCGCTGCCGTTACTATATGTACTATCAAATAAGTATCTTCTTTATTGTATTTTTCTGGTAAGATACCCAATAGGAATCTTTCTGGTCTTAATTCTATCTTACATTTTAACATTTTTTCTAACCACATTTGTATTTTAGTCCAAAAATTTCTTGCTTCTGTGCACGTCCACCACATGTGATAATACGATCCTGGAATTTGATGACACTTCCAACATTTTACTGACTTATCTTTAAACATGCCCAATATCTGGAGATCACAATCGAACCCAAAATGTCTGCTGCTAAACAAGACAGTTGTTAAGTGAGTTTTGCTCCATTTTACTACCTTTCTTGCCACAGTTGTTAAGTGAATCACTTCGGTTGTTAGTAACACGGTTGTTAAGTGAATCTGGCTTCCACGTTGACTTTGCTTGTCAGAAGGTCGCAAAAATTGATGATATGACCCTGGGACACTGCAACCGTCATAAATATGAACCACTTACCAAGCATCCTCGATAAGTAAGCACCACTTACTTATCGAGCCGAGGTGGCGCAGTGGTTAGAGTGCAGTACTGCAGGCTACTTCAGCTGACTGTTCAGCAGTTCAGCGGTTCAAATCTCACCGGCTCAAGGTTGACTCAGCCTTCCATCCTTCTGAGGTGGGTAAAATGAGGACCCAGATTGTTGGGGGCAATATGCTGACTCTGTGAACCGCTTAGAGAATGCTGTAAAGCACTGTAAAGCGGTATATAAGTCTAAGTGCTAAGTGCTAAGTCTAAGTCTAAGTGCTATCCAAATTTTGATCATGTGACCATGGGGCATCTGTAACAGTCATAAGTGTGAAAAATGGTCATAGGTTACTTTTTTCAGTGCTATTGTAACTTTGTACAGTCATTAAAGGAATGGTTGTAAGTTGAGGACTACCTGTACTTGATAAGCACAAATCGAACAAACTCTTAAACTCTTTTTAGCCAGAAGACCACATTCATGTGTCTTCGAATGAGGTGACAGAGAAGATATTTTTTTTTTAAAAAATAGAAAAAATGGAAAGCAAAAGAGGGGGAAAAAAGAGTGAAATGAAAATTAAATGTGTGCATTGCATTAAAATGAACACAGTTCTAAAATTTTTCAATATTCTCTCTTCTGTTCACATTAAAGCTCACAATTTTGTAAAAGGTTTCTGGGGGCCGCACCCAAGGATGTGACAGACATATTCATTCTTGGGCTTCAGACTAGGCCAGTGATGGCGAACCTTTTTTTGCTCGGGTGCCGAAAGCGTGCGCCCCCCTGCGCATGCATGCATGACCCCCCCCTGCACTGCCCCACCCACGCACATGCTCCAGAGGCTTTCCTGGAGCCTGGGGAGGGCGAAAACAGCCTCCCCCACCGCACAGAGACCCTCTGGAGGCCGGAAATGGCCCATTTCCCGACTTCCGGTGGGCCCGGTAGGCCCGTTTTTCATCCTCCCCAGGCTCCAGAGGCTTTCTTGGAGCCTGGGGAGGGCAAAAATGCCATCCCCCGCCCCCCGGAGGCCCTCCGGAGGCCGAAAACGCCCTCCCAGAGCCTCCGCGTGAGCCAAAAATCATGTGCGCGCTGGAGCTGAGCTAGGGCAACGGCTCATGTGCCGGCAGATATGGCTCCGCATGCCACCTGTGCCACACGTGCCATAGGTTCGCCATCACAGGACTAGGCAGTACCCAGTCTGAACAGCAACTCTGCACATGTACGTTATATTTTACTTTATTTGTTAGCAGTAAATGAGATGGATATTAGTTATATTCATATATTCCACCAGTATGCAGAGCGTAGAATACAGTAATTCCTCAGACCTTCACGCTGTGTGTGAAAAGATCTGTATAGTAGAAGGGATGGTGCACATTACCGTGTCACATTTCATAAACCATTGGAGAAAACATCTCCCAGAGTTGCCTGGCCTGCAGCATCCTCCCAGTGGTGGACTAATCTAAATTGTTTCCTATTTCTACAGAGTCAAATATGCTGTAAGAGTCCAATTCTCACTATTCAGGAGTTGTCTGTCAGTGAAGAAGGCATAGGAACCCCTAATCCATCTTCTCCTTTGCGTTCCAGGTTCCTATAGTAAAAGAGATATCAGCTGTGCATGGTGTTTATTGATTTATAATCTCATGGTACTTACTGCCAGTCCTGCAGCGTAATTTGCAAACAGTTTAAGAGAAAGTTCAAGCCTCACCAGCTGGTACGTTCATGGACAGGGAGAAACCAACTCAACACACCTATAAATCAGCCCAGTTTATAGCCCGCCTCTCTAATTTGAACAGTCATAAACTGGGCTGCTTGGCAACTTCCAGAGTCAGAAGCCCTGGCCCAGGATGCGCCTATCAGACAGGCCATATGCTTCTCCTATAAACTGGTTCAGCACAAGGCTTCCTCTCTCAGTTTTTGTCCTTGCTTGTTGGTGGTGATTTCTTTTCTAAGCTCGTATCAATGTTGTCCTTCCACCTCCAGTCCTACAATGGCCTTTCTTTTCCTCAGGCTGTGACTAGGATTCCTTCTTAACCTTGAACCTACCCGTCTCTGCATTCTTCAAATTAACTTCTGTGTTTATTGTTCAAAAATATCCTTATTATCATGCAGTGGTGGGATTCAAATTTTTTTACTACCGGTTCTGTGGGTGTGGCTTGGTGGGCGTGGCAGGGGAAGGATACTGCAAAATCCCCATTCCCTCCCCACCCCACTAACCTGCTTTCCAGCTCCGTTCTCCTGTGCAGGGCAACAAAAGCAGACCCAGCTGATCAGCTGGGAGGCAGCAATAGACCGACCATCCCAATCAGCTGGGAAGCAGCAAATAGATCAATTGGCTGCCCCAGCCTTACAGGCTAGGCCTCCCTGCAGCCTCCTGGGAGCCAAAACGGGGCACATGGGGACTCCTGGAAGGGGCGGGGCGGGCGGCGGTGGGGCCAGCCAGAGGTGGTATTTGCTGATTCTCTGAACTACTCAAAATTTCAGCTACCAGTTCGCCAGAACTGGTCCGAACTGGCTGAATACCACCTCTGTTATTATGGTGTGATGTATTGTGTCTGTGAAAGGGAAGTAGTGTGATGGACCACAGTGAATAGGCAGTTTCCCAAGAAAGAGGGAACACATTCCAAGGAGGGGTGGTGGTGAGACAAGAGACAATACAGCCCAGAGCTGCATCAGAGACAGAGGAAGAGATGTAGGAGAGCCATTCCCTGGAATTTCCCAGGGTGTATCTGTTAGGCATCATTAGTGTAGGCTTAGTCTGGAGAGATTCTGTCTGTATAAACAAATAATTCTTGGGCTGGGTGTGACACATGTGGTGTAGGAATCATGGTGACGTACTGGTTAGAATGCAGTGTTGCAGGCTAACTCTGCTCACAGCCAGGAGTTCAATTCTACCTGGCTCAAGGTTGACTCAGCCTTCCATCCTTCCGAGGTCAGTAAAATGAGGATCCAGATTGTTGGAGAAAATATGCTGACATTTGTAAACCACTCAGAGAATGCTGCAAAGCACTATGGAGCAGTGTATAAATCTAAGTGCCACTGCTATTGCTATATGTCCAATGTTAAAATTAATTGTAAGTTGATTTTGAGTGTTCTAATGCTTTAATTATAATCTTTAGTTCCTTCTACCCTGTTTCCCCCAAAATAAGACATCCCCTGATAATAAGCCCATTCGGGCTTTTGAATGCATGGCAATAAGGCCAAGTGCTTATTTCAGGGTTCAAAAAAATATAAGACAGGGTCTTATTTTCGGGGAAACACGGTAGTTCCCAATTTTTAAAGTCTTATTATATTTTTTTTAAAAAAATCAAAATGAAAGCATTTTCCTTTATTTCAAATTTATCTGGACATTCGGCCAGTTTGTAACATTCCAAAATCCAAGTTTTAATCACCATCTTACTGTTTATTTTAAAAAGTGTTTTAAGTTATTAAATTTGTAGTTAAAACATCTTTTGCTAAGCATTGAAGAAAATTCAGTGCTATAAATCTTGTCAATCCAAAGGTTCCTAACAGCTGAAAATCTGTTAACAAGCAATTTCTGAAAGAGATTAGAAAAGCAAGTATGCAAACTTAGAGTCCTTTCAAAGGTGCCCATTGCAATTTGAGCACGATTGCTATTCCTTCCTCTCCCAGAGTTCTAAACCCAATGGAGACCATTGTCTTTCAGTCTCCTCATGAAGAGCAGCTGTCTGAGGCACTTGTGGGCAATCTCAAGGCTGCTCCTTGTTCAGAAAGGGATTACCTACTAGATGGTTTTCTCACTAGCTCTTCATTTTGCTATAGTTGTCAGCTTCACTTTTCACAGAGCTTTTTTCAGCCCACCATTATTTCCTGGAAGTCTCACCAAAATCAATATGTATTCTGATATGCTTATAGTCACAATAAAAATAACACAGAACTATGAAATCATAAACCTGATAACTCTGTAATCTTTCCTAATACAATTTATAACAGGTCAGCTGTACCATCTAACTTTTCTAACCACTGTTATCTAACTGCAATCTAGCCTTACTATCCATAAATAGGGGCAACAAAGCTGCTGGAGCAAAATGAAGAGTAACTACCAATTCCTATAGAGTCTCAGGCAAATTTCATCCATTGTTCCTCTTGGGTTCTTACCTCAGCCTGGTTCCTCACTCCTATCAGTGCCATGGCCCAATCTTGTCTTAAGTTCCTTCAACTAACTCATTGCAGTTATATTCCCATCCAAAAGACAATGAGTATGTGCCCTTGTTGTTTCTTAAAGAATGAACTCAAAGGATAATTTGAAATCTGCCTTTCAGATGAATCCCATTCCCCTCAAAACACACACACACACACACACACACACACACCCTTCACTTCTGGACTAGGGAAAATATTCTACACTCTGCTCTAGGACTAAAAGATGTTAATTTCCATTAGGGCTCACTTAGATCTCATCTGGAAAATGCAAGTTTGCGTTGCTGTTGTTCTCGTTGCTGCCAATTAAAATATCACCCAAAACAAAATTATAAATCTAACAACATGATTCAGCTTGATCAGTGATTTGCATAGAGGTCTCAAATTTAGGAAAACCATCTCATCATTTCAGGAGAGAAAGAATTCAAATCAAAGTAGGAGAGAAGACAGCAGATGTTTGATCTCTTTTGTAGCCTACTGCTTTTCTTTTTTAAATCAACCAAAGTGTTTCTTTTCATTCCCATGATTCCTAGAGTGGGATTTTCCAATCTGGATTGAAGAAATCTGGATGCCTACAGCACTGGCAAGAGTATATATAGAATACACTTGTTATCTCGATTACTGGTCATTAAGGTTGTTGCAGCCCATTGCTAGAACTTGCTTTGTACCATTGTTATTAAGTGTAACCTAATAATTAATTAATTAGATTTTATCCCACCTTTATTACTTATGTGGTGAACATACTGTACCTAAAACTCCATCTACCTTCTGTTTTCCCCACAACAACTTTGTGAAATGGGTTGGGCTGAGAAAGCTGACTTTCAGGCCTAAGGAGCTGACTTTCAGGCCTAAGGAGGGACTAGAACTCACTGTCTCCTGGTTTCTAAGTCTAAGCTGATAGACACTGAGGCTATGAATAGAGCTTAATCGCAAGATGCCTTGAGTTGTTCTTGGCTTCTGGTGACTTCATAGATATAGAGAACTATTGAGGTGTAGTAGTAAAATGTTTAGATTAGTTCACTGTGCCTCAGCCTAACAAGATTGTTGTGTTGAGGAAAAATAGGACGAAGGAACATTTATAAATAAAAAACTGGTACATGCAATCATCTGGGCCACAGTACATACCTGGTTTACCAAGGCCTTCTTTTAGAGTAATTTTTTTCCATTCCTCAATGTACTCTATAATCCAGGGGTGAAATGCTACCGGTTCGCCCCTGTTCGCCCAAACTGGTAGTAACAAATGCTTCCGGTTCGCCCAAACCGGTAGTAACAAATGCTTTTAAAAAGTAAAAAAAAGGTTCTGACGATCGGGCAGCACAGCTGATTGTCACAGCTGATGAACCTTTTTTTATTTTTTAAAAATCATTTTTTACTACCTATTCGCCCAAACTGGTAATAAAAAAAAATGCTTTAAAAAGAAAAAGAAGGTTCCCACGATCAGCTGCAGCATCCTCCCAGTGGTGGACTAATCTAAATTGTTTCCTATTTCTACAGAGTCAAATATGCTGTAAGAGTCCAATTCTCACTATTCAGGAGTTGTCTGTCAGTGAAGAAGGCATAGGAACCCCTAATCCATCTTCTCCTTTGCGTTCCAGGTTCCTATAGTAAAAGAGTTTTTGAGCTCTTTGTGGCTCTGTGAGGTTCCTGCTTGTTGAAGGGGCCGCCATTTTTTGTGTGAAGTCCAGCTGCTTCTGCATTGTGTGTGAGTCAGTTGTGTAGCTTTTGTGTTATTTTTGTGTGAAGTGTGAAAGTTGGTTTTTGAGCTCTTTGTGGCTCTGTGAGGTTCCTGCTTGTTATTGCAGGGGTCATTTTGTGTGCTTTTCCATTGTGTGTGAGTCAGTTGTGTGTCTTTTGTGTTGTTTGTGTGTGACATGTGAAAGTTGGTTTTTGAGCTCATCCGGTCACATAACCATGACCACCAAGCCACGCCCACCCAGTCACATGACCACCAAGCCACACCCACCAAGCCACACCCACAGAACCGGTAGGGAAATTTTTTAGATTGCTATAATCCTTATACCGGTATTTCCTATTGGTCTTCCATCCAAGTACTAACTAGTTCAAATCCTCTTTACTTTTTGAAGAGCAGCCAAGTTTGACTAGCTGCTGCCCCCTATGGAGGCAAATGCAGATGACCTCCTGTAATCACTCCCAAAGGTGCCTGAGTCCTGAAATTGCAAATATGAGCTGAGGAGATGAAGTGCCCTAGATAGATTTAATGCAAGTATTCTAATTTTACAAGCTAGTAAAATTAGAATAAATTTTACTATCTATAAATTTTACTAATTTTACTATCTGCAGCTCTGCAATTTTACTTACACCCAGCCAGGGCATCTTTCCCACACTCTTCAGAACAGTACAGCATAGAAAAGAAAACAAATCACCCTGGCAGTGAAATCTTATAGCTACCAGGTGTATCCAAAGCATATGACCACAGCTGTTCTCTGTGATAAACAGAAGGGCGAGCAAGAGAGACAGAGGCATTAAGAAGCAGCAAGAAACAATGCTATGTCATTATTTTAATTGCATGGGGGTTGCCGATTTTCTGGGTAATTGCAAAGCTGCAATATTGTTGAAGACTCAAGATGCGGATGGAAAAACATCCTGGTCATAATCATTCAGCAGAAGATGAGATTGCCACAAAGACGTCTGTTGAGATACTCCAAACAGAGAAGACAAATACACAAATGGGATACTTTTGTTCTGCAATTCCGGAAGTCAAAGTCTTTCCTCTCTGGGGTATAAGAACGATAAAACACTGTTTCCATCTGAAAGATGTAAAGGCAAACAGAGGCAGCATAAATAAACCACAAAAGGATATTTAAAAAAGAAAAGAAAAGCTAGAAGCAGTTTTACATTTCTAAAAGGATCGTTCTGTTAGTCTGGTGCAGAAAAACAAGGAGTCATGAGGCACCTTAAAAACAAAAGGATGTTTTTAAAAGTACCACACACTTTCATGAATACAGCTTACTTCCTTAGGTATGCTGCTCTTCACAAGGAGTTCAATGTTGTTCCCAAATTGTAGAACACAATGGCATTTAGTCTCTACTCCTCAAGAATATTATGAAGACACATCTTTTTAATATTGCCCTTTTATTTATATTGTTTAATATAGTACTGCTAATGCGTTATTATTCACTGTTATGTTTCTACCGTAGTACAGCTAGGTCCCTTGAGTACCATTGCTTGGCAGAAAACAGATGCAATATATTAATAAATATAACCTATGTCACTGTCCCACAAGGATATGAGGGTGTGTGCATGCAAGCTGATTATGTGTATGGGTAGGTCTGTATCAGTAAATCAAAGTGGGTGCCTATCTGTTACCTTTATTTGAAAACAGGTGTGCTTCTGCTCTCTGGTTGTGTTTCATCTACATCTGCTTGTGTATTTGTCTGCGCTGTACTTGTGTATATTGCAGTCGTTCTCTGCTCTGGGCTATGTGACTAGGAAGGAGGAGGGAGGAAAGCTTAAAAGGGAAGAGTCAGCAACTTTCTAAAGCCATCCAGCCTTCTTGCCTCACTCTGAGATGGTTGCCATACAAGAGCAGGGATGTCCAGCCTTGGCAACTTTAAGACTTGTAGATTTCAACTCCTAGAATTCCCTAGCTAGCTATGAAGTCCATAAATCTTAAAGTTGCCATGGTTGGACATCCCTTCATTAGACCCTCCATCTGAAGGGCAACCTGACCTGATAAAGCCAGATAGAGTTGTTTCCCAAAGGAAAACAGCACAAGCCCTTCAGTCTGAAAACATTCCACTTCATATGGAGGAGGGGGCTGAAGATTAAACCATCAGCAGAGCTCTAATTGATCTCCTGTAGGGTTGCATCCTTTCATTTGGCCAGCTCCAGCTCCTCCACAGTGCTTTCTTCTTTTGCTGTTGGAATGATTAGACTTTACCCAGCCACTACTCTGCCCCCCAACCCCAGTTGGGCTCTAGGAGAAAGGTGTTCCACAAAGTCAATACTACCATATTACTGGTTACCTTCACCAGTCTCCCCCACAGTAGACCCTGTTCTTACCTCTGCCCTTACTGGAGACCACTGTGGAGATAAGGACAGAAATTGTCAATTCCAACAATGGTTGGAAACTAATCAGGGAGAGCAGAAACCTAGAACTAAGGAGAAATTTCCTAATGGTCAGAGCAATCAACCAATGGAATGGCTTGCCTTCAGAAGGTGCTCCATCACTGGAGGATTTCAAAAAGAGACTGGACAACCATTTGTCTGAAATGGTATAGGGTCTCCTGTTCGAGCAGGGGGTTGGGCTAGAAGACCTCCGAGGTCCCTTCTAATTCTGTTATTCTATGTTCTATGTCAAGGTAGGAAGTGATCAAAAATCTGCACTTATGGAGGGTGACAGAGAAAGAAAGAATCCTTTTCCTATTCCTCTGCCTTCCATGGGAGCAGAAATTTATGTGGGGCAGCAGTTTTCCATTTGATTCCCATCTTGTATTTTTTTTCTGGAGTATTTTTCTATGCTGGTACTGGCCAGATGTCCATTTTTTAAAAGATTTTTTTTTAAAAAAAACAAACAAACAATTTCTCCACCTGCCTAAATGTGAGCTGTTCAGTTTTTAGAGACCTAACCTGCTGATGGACAGATAGACAAATAGACAAACAAAGTCCTGAGCCTCTTTCCATTCCACTGGGCTGGAAAGAACAGACATAGTATATGAAATATATTAACAGAATGAGAGCTGCCCTAAATTTAAGTCATTAGTATGAAAATATATGCTGACACCTATTTTAGGCAGGAAAATATATGGGTTCTTGTATATTCTATTGTTAAATTCTTGCAAGACTGCAAGATTTTTTTGAACATTACATAGCTTAAAGCTTTGGTGATATAACTATCCACCGAGACACCTTCTTCATTTCACTCCCACTTTCTCTCTCTCTCTCTCTCTCTCTCTCTCTCTCTCTCCCCTCCCCCCCTCCCTCTCCTTCACACACACACCACCTTCCTTTAGGGTGTTCAGTCCTATTTCCAAATGCCTTCCCCTTATATATGTGTGTGATTTTTCTAACTATACCAATGCATGAATACAATTTATTGTTTGTTCTTTGTTATTGTATACATAATTTGATTAAAGAACTGCACTGAAAAATTTGAAGAAGTGCAAAGCCCAATGATAATTTAATTACAGCTGAAAGCTGTTTGGTCATTTCCTTTTTATTTAATCTGTATTTGTTCAAAATAACATGAAAATTAAGTTTTGCTTATGTACTAGCTTTGTTTCCAATTTCCACCAGAGGCTCAGGATGACATACATAGGACTCCTTGTTCTTATCTTTTTTCCCACAACCTCAAACCTATGAGGTAGAATTAGCTGGAATAATTGAATGGCCCAGATTTTTCATCATGGCTCATCGCAGACTTTAGCCTGGATCTCCAAGCAACTAGTACAGCACCTTAATCACTATAAAACCAGCCCACTATCCAAGCTTATACAAATCTACTCAGAAATAAACTCCACTAACTTCAGTGAGACTGGTTCCAAAATAAATATAAACAGGATTGAAATTTAAGATCTATGTTCATGTTAGTTTTGAAACTCTATAAGACAGGGTGTCAAACTCGATTTCATTGAGAGCCACATCAGGGTTGTGTTTGACCTCGGGCAACCGGGGGTGTGTGGCCAGGTTGGCATGGCCAGCTCAACGTCATTCATCAAGGCTCTGTTTTTGGCCGCAACGGCCTCCTGCAGCCTTCTGCCAGTGAAAATGGAGCCCAGGCGGGCTGCGCACGGCCTCCCTGAGCTCCATTTTCACTGGCAGAGGCACCATGGGCTAGTCCTTCGCTGTTTCCAGGGTGGCCCCACCGACTACATCTAAGCACCCCATGGGCCTTGAGTTTGACACCCCTGCTATAAGAGATCTTCCTTAATTATTCTGCTCTTTTCTCATCCCTTTCCCTGCAGGATGAACCTACAGCTAAACTAGTTCTAGAAACAAAAAAGTATCTTTAATTTCCAATGGTTTCAAAGGCCAGACTTTGTTAGTCTACAATTAACTTGGTAATCTGTAGTATAAATCTGTAATCTGTAGTTATAAAAATTGCACACATGCATACACAATAGGTTTAAAAAAGAAATGTGTGTGGGCATGGTTAAAGTATATGGTGTAAGGAGAAAGAATTACTCTGAAATGGCTGAGCTACACCAGTGCACTAGTGCTCAGCCAAGGTCTTGACATGATTTTCCCCTTGAGAAATACAGATATTTGAAAGGCTCCGAGATCCTGAATTTGGGAAGTGAAAGCTGTTTGTATTGCTACAGGTGTTACTGCAGCAGCTTTTCTTTCATCTTGCTTTCTCTTCCCCACCAATCTCTTTTTCTATATATTATCTGAGCTCCTTTACAGTGTCCTATCTTCCCAGGTACTTCTCTTATAAAGCTTAGATCAATTAATGAATCTTTCCTACGACATTCCCAAGTCCCTCCAGATCCACTTGGAATAGCTGATGAATCCATTCTACCTTCATAATAAAAAAATCCTTTAGTCTCTGCCGAGAAAGAATTTCCATTCTGGTCACACACTGTCATAGTAAAACGTTCTAGCAATTTCCTCATGAATTACAATTTAGAGAGCAGCTTTCCCTACCTAAATGTGTTAGGACTACAATTTCTGGAATGCCCAGCTTCGTCAACAGAGGGTAGCAGAGCAGAGAAGGTAAATTCTATCATTTTCTTCTTAAAAAACAACCACCCTAAAGCAATTAATATTCAAGCACTATTCTGAATATTTCAGTGGCTACATGGGTTTGTGTACATGGAGGAGGAGATCACACCACTGAGCTTCCCATATTTTTGCACACACAGCACTATTTAAAGTTTTCCCTTTTCCAATATTATGTAGATGTATGTTTGTGTATGTTATCTTCCTTTCTCTTTCTTTCTAACTTCCTCTCCTCATATATGTTTACAAACAACACAAACGTGCATCTACCCATTCATCCACCCACTTACTTACTCACAGAAGTAAAGTTTGAAGGTATTATGATCCTAATCAGCCTCCTGTTACTTTCACCTTATAGTAACTTGGCTGATTCTAAACTCTGACAAACTGCCCAGTCTCAAGAGTTCTTCTATTGCAGGTGTGGGGATGAGTCACTAAGTTTTTACTTATCCATCAGGCAAAAGATTATCCTTCAGACAATAGAAAGTTGATTTCATGTGTCCACAGAAAAGTCTATTACCAAAATAGGGATTTTCCTCTAGCAATTGACAAAAGTCATTTAGGCATACAGTATAAGTAGGCAATGACAATTGGAGTCCATATGTAAAAGAGATTGCTGTAACTTCAAATCTGTAATGTTGTATTTTATTGATTGAAGACTCCTGACTTTATCTTGATGTTTTAACCTTGTCGGTTTGATTGCTATGCAGAGCACTGAACTCTGTTGTAAGCTATCTTGGAAATATTTTTAGGTGAAAGTATTTAAAGGCACAGTTTCAGAAAGAGCTATCAATTCTATAGCCCTACTATTTGAATTCTTTCCATCGATAACTCCATGTGTCCACCTGGAGAGTGAGAAAACATATGAACAAAGTTATACTTTTGGCACTAATCAGGCAAGATTAGATAATTCCAAAACTGTCTTATGTATTAGTTAGTCATGGATTTGGTGTGATAAGATGGTATCTATTGCCCACTTACATTTTTGAAAAGAGGAATGCTGATAGCAAAAGTGGCAATTAAATCAAAATTATTATTTTATCGTTGAATCACACTGAGTAAACAAAACTTTTTGTCTACAGTTCTAGCCCATATGAATTTGTTTTTCTCTTTCCAAAAATGCCATATTTTTGTACAATTTATTTATACTAGAATGAAGGGAGTATTTTTTTGTTATTAATCAATAACAAAATAATTCACTGCACACTTTTGGGGGGGAAGTGCTTACATTTGTGTGCTTTTTACTTTTCATTTAGATGGTAAACATCACCTGCTTCAGGGAGACTCACTTCATTGCATAAACCCATGGAAATAGCTGCTGTGCATATAGATACAACCAATGTGATGAATGCCACCATATTAACATAAGTGATAGAGAAGCAAACCTTCTAGTTACATACAGCAATAACAAGAGTAATAAAAAGCATTTAGGTACTTCCTGGTCTCCTTCAATCAGAGCTTTGTGATATAAACCAGATCTATAGTTCCCAGCTAGGTTTGATAGCTTCCCTTTTACCATTTCTGAGATGGCATTCAATAGCAGAAATTTCAACCCAGGAGAATAGTCAACAAGGCCATTTAGATTGTCTCAACTGGCATATAGCCTACATCAGAGGTGGGTTCCTCCCGATTCGGACCGGTTCACCTGAACCGGTAGCGACCCGCTAGTGATGTCACGATGACGTCACGGATCCGGATCAGTCGGTGCCAGTCTGTGGATGCCGCCATCTTTTTTTTTGAATTTTTTTGATTTTTTTTTTTGAAAAAAATAATAATTGGGGGTGGGTGGGTTTACTGGTTTTTTTTTCTTCTGCGCATGTGCAAAAGCCGAGTTTCCAGCACTGCGCATGCATCACCATCTTGTTTTTGGCTTTTTGGGGGGGGATTTTTTTTTATTTTTTTGCACTGCGTGCACCCACGAAGCATAGCCACACGGCGTGGGAGGAAGTGAACCAGCAGTGAGGTAAGTTAGAACCCATCCCTGGCCTACATCCTTTTGCCTTTCCATCTCTGACAACCCCTTCACACTGTCTCATCTCTCTGAAGTTTTCAGAATTGTTCTCTCCTACCCACCATCTTTCTGCCCCTTTTAAAATAACAGAATAGAATATTCTTTATTGGCCAAGTGTAATTGGACCCACAAGGAATTTGTCTCTGGTGCATAAACTCTCAGTGTACATACAAATAACAAAGTGATAGGTCATAGATCATAAATCATAAGATACAATAATAAATCATAAGATACAAACAACACATGATAAATAATAAGATACCAATAGGAGAAGGTAGTAGGAATGATGACAAAATGAGAAAGATGAGAAGGATAATAGCAATACAGCCCTACTATATGGGTAAATATCTTTAGGTATAAGACAGTGCTGTGGTGTTTAGCAGAGTGAAGGCTGCTAAACATGGGGGGGAAAACAGAGGATAAAAGAATAAAAATAGACTGGAAGATATAGAAGGGCACTCTTCCATTCTGTCAACAAATGTTGTACCATTGCAAAGAGTCTGAAACTTTACATACAATATGCCATTATTTCTTTCTAACCTGTATAATTTTACAAATTCAACTGCTGGTATTTTAGTTATTTTCACTCCTTCCTCCCACAAGAAAGCTAATGTTGGTTAGCTTGATAGTAATAACAGGTCTAAGGGTATGTAATTTGTTTTCAAGGTTTATGAAAAACTGGTTCTTGTATGACCAGATTAATTTTTAAAGTGCTACAATATTCCATGAGATATTAGAATCAACTCTGTTAAAAAAAAAAAGCTCCCAATTTTATACCGCAATCATATTTTCCATGCATATATCAGAATTTCTTAAAAGATTGAGTGGCCATGATGCCTCAGGCTGCTTGCTGTTGTCATTCCATAACATCTGAAGATATCTAGGATCTCCATTGTTCTTGAACCACATATAGGTCAGAAAACCTTAGATTAATACACTTTCCTGGGCATAGGAATTCTCATTTTGTGTGAATCAGTAGTAGTCTAGCAATAAAAACACTGGCTGCTCACAATCCATCTATAATTATGGTTGAGAATTCTACGTCTCTAAGCTCCTCTTTGTGAAATGTCCCCATTTTTTAATGTTAGCTACACACTTAATTTTTTTTCAATGAAGATCTAAAAGTATAATACATGGGTTATCCTCCCGTCCAGGGGTGGGTTCTAACTTAGCTCGCTGCCTGTTCGCTTCCTCCCATGCTGCGTGGGTGCGCCTTGTGGGCGCACGCGCACTTCATGCACGCGCATGCGCAGTGCCAAAAAATCCCCCCCAAAAAGCCAAAAACAAGACGGAGATGCATGCGCAGTGCCGGAAACTCGGCTTCTGCGCATGCGCAGAAGAAAAAAAAATTCCCAAATTTTTAATAGAAAAAAAAAAAAAAATAACCAAAAAGAATTAATAAAACAAAAAAAAAAAAACAAAAAAAAAAAAAAGATGGCGGCGTCCACGGACCGGCACCGACTGAACCGGCTCTGTGATGTCACCGTGATGTCACCAACAGGTTTCTACTGGTTTGAGCGAACCGGTCTGAACCGGGAGGAACCCACCTCTGCTCCACTCCCCCTGCCAAATGTCTATTTCAGTGTATGTAGGAATATGCAGCTACATGCATTTAAAAACTTGACATTCAATATCCCCAAAGGAACTCTGCCTTTCTTTTACTAAAATATAGAATGTTGCTTGCCAAGTCATGATGGACTGAAGGACTGAATACCGATTAGTCTGTTCTTTGTAGGGGGACTGTAGCAACTAATTGGCATGATATCAACTCTTGGGTGATTGCTTCTTCACAGAAAGGTTGATAGTAAAGAAAACTCTACATTCAGAGTAACGTTTACAGGGGTGATGCTCATGCTTGAAAGATTAATGAAAGATCCCTGGTAGGCTGTTTATTAAAGACCCCTCACTTCTATAGCATTTTAATTGTAAACCTACTCTTTGACATCCTAACTAATGGTTCTTTCTAAATTAATAAAAGCAACATATTAAGTTTAAATCCCAGATAAGGTAAAGATTGCTTTTTTTAATATCCCATCCATATCCTTTATCTATCTACAGGGGCTTACAGGCCAGTAGTTTTAATAACATGCATGAATGAAGATGCTCTTTTTAAACTCAAATAGTGGCAAAGAGTTTTTCCTTTATATTAGCAGGCAATCAATTCCAATAGCTTTTTAATGCTTTCTTAAAGAATCAATTTTGAGGAAGAAGCTCTTCGGGGGACCCTCTTAAACTTCTTCACAGCCGGTCTCCTAATTTTCTATTACAATGCAATCTAAAGCAGCTACAAAAATAATGCAGATAATGTTTGCTGGGTAATGATTTCCAATTTCCCCATTCCATGTACCCTGTTATTACGAGGATCATCTTGGCCCTGTAAATTAATTTTCAATTCACTTCAGGGGAACATTAGAATGATTTATTTGGCATCAGTGTCACAGAAAGTGTTGGGAGGAATTTTTGGCAAGGTAAAAATAAAACCAAAATCAAATCAAATCAATCTGTTTGAGGGCAAAAGGTGCACTGGGATATATTAAATTTGAACTGGCACAAGAATTGGTACAAGAATACCTGAGATGTCTGTGAAAGCCATTTTGGATCTGAAAACAAATGCACCAACTTCTTCCTTCTGGAGACACTGACTTTATTATACGTTTGCAAACTTGTCTGCTCTGAGTAAATCTAATTTGTACCAATTGTCAGGCTATATTACTTTTCAAGCAAAAACTAGTCAGGGTTGGGTATGTTTCTTTGCTCTTCACAATTCAGTAAGGCAGCCTTTTATTTTATCCTGGCCTGAAACCCTACTGAGACTGAGAAAGAGGATAAAAATTGCTTCAATAATAAATATTCACAAGCATGACTTTATGTTGGCAACTACTGAAACTTTTAAGGCCAGAAAGAGGAATTAAATTGGCATTTTTGAGGTAAATCTTACAATTATTGCTTAATCAACAAATATTTAATCATAACATGATATGAACTTATTCACTTTATGTGGTACTTCTGAAAAGCTGCCATAGTCCAAAACTCTGCTTTTGAGTCCACTTGATTTTTGGGCAAAAGCAAAGATGAAAGTCAGCTCTGAAAAATATAACTGGAAGCAAGTCAGGGAATAATGTGCAATAAATAACAAAAAGGATTGATGAAATTGCTACATATCTCTGTTTTCATAATTTCAGGAGTAGTCACATCTCCTGAGAATTATTCTAATTTTATAATAATGAATAAACAAAATTGTTGAACCCCGGTCATCTTCTCTTGATAAAACTTCAAGACTAATCATTTTCAAAAACATTTTTACATTTTTGTAAGTCGATTGATAGATAAAAATAATGAAGACCAATGAAACTTTCTGGATTTTATGTTATGACTTTTGTCAATTGAAAATTTTCCTCTCTCTCTAGCAACTTCTCATATGTCCCCCACACAAAAGATTTCGCAGAAAATTGGGGATCCCTGGGGCTGCAAGGGGGCAGAAGAAGTCACTTTGTTTCAATAAAAGTTGATTCATATAATTTTGGAATTCGCCTCCCAAATAGCATTACCATTATCTTCTAATTTCTGTTTCATAGAACTTATGAAAAAAATTATTATGCAAGTTAATACTGTAGCAAATAACGTTTAACAAAAAAAAGTGTCTCTCTGGCATGGGTAACACATATATCTGGTTTAAAACGTTGGGAAGGATCATATTATTTGTAGTCTGGAAAATAATTAAACAGCCCGAAGAAAAAATAGGTAAGTCCATTGAGAAGAATTTCCACTGAGCTTGTAATATTGATGGAAGATTCCTTTCTTCAAATAGTTCTTCCTAACAATATTAAAATATAATTTTTCCTGCATCATTTGCTCTTTCTCATTTTTCTATTCCTGTTCATATTAACAAAACAATACTTTTGAAAATGTTATAAGTGTCCCCATTAGGATGGGAAAACATTCTTAAATATTAAAGCACTATTATATTAAGTAGAGTACACTCTGAATAGAAAAACTGAAGAACATACAGTAGCAAACTTAAATTTGCCTAGATGATATTAAAAGTTAATTTTTTTCCTTCTTCCAAAAACCATTAACAAGGCTGTTGAAAAAGAAGAACTTATCAGGATTTCAAATAAGAGAAATGAAAAATGCATTTATGAATACTTATCTCCTAGATCCTCTCTGCATCTTAAGCAGAACATGATATATACCGACTTCAGAAACACAATTACCATGTTTAAACATCAGCTCTGAAGGAAAACAGCTCGAATATTTTATTAGCTTTGCTGCTGGTTTTATAGAAGTGTTCTTGAACAAAAGAAAAAAATGTGCTTTTCCTTTTGCAGAAAGGAAATTGTCTATGAATTCTTTACTGCTTTGAAATGTTTAGCTTTTCACACACAAATAGCATTGCAGATTGCATTATGTTCAAATGCACCTGTGAAAAGATAGGAGTAGATTATTTCTAGTTTAAAAAAATCAAATATTAAGACTGCAGAAAGCTGCAAAGCCATCATTTCAAAATACTTTACAAAGATTATGTTGTATTTCAAGAATAAGTAGATCTTTACATCCCTGCTTAGATGAGGACAAATGACTGATTTACCATTTCTGTATTAATCTCAGTTCAACCCACAAATAGGGCAGCTTGCCAACTGATGAGTCCTCTTGACTTACCAGATTCATAAGAAACCTTCAAATGTTGCCCATGTTATGCTCTCACATGTTCTATGTGCTTGACAGTGACTGCACATTGGATCAGATAATACGGTAGTATCTTTCCCAGCCTTTTCTTCAAATGCTCATTTTTGGCCTTCAAATCAGTGTTAACTTTTGGCAACCACCTGGACTAGTCCCTGTTAGATTTTCATAAGGCTTTTAAGACAATTTCAGTGGCCCTTTGAGGGCTGAGGGAATCCTCATAGTCTTTCCTCACGTAGGTGATGTTATAGTTGGTCCTCAGCATATGGGCTGTTACCTGTTAGTTAACTGATATGTGTCAGTTTTGATCTTATATGCTTTTGAGAGATCTCTAAACTGCTCAAATTGGAGAAGTGTATAACCCTTGTGAATGAAATGAATAAAATAAATAAGAGAAATAAGTTAACTTTCCTAACAGTGAGAGCAATTAACCAGTGGAATGGCTTGACTTCAGAAGTTGTAGGTGTTCCATCACTGGAGGCTTTTAAGAAGAGACTGGATAGCCACTTTTCTAAAAAGGTATAGGGTCTCCTGCTTGGACTAGAAGACTTTCCAACTCTGTTATTCTGTTATTCTGACCCTGTGGCTGTATGAAAGAAAACAGGTTCCCTGTGAACGGGAGGTATATAATATTTTCGATCTGACATTAAACAGTGCCAATATAGCACCCAGAAACTTCTTGGTTTTGCAAAATGTTGTGTGATCCTGAAAGAGTAGAATTGCTTTAAGGAACTGTAGACAAGTGTTATGTTCGCATCCTTTGCATTCAATCATCTTTTTGCTTCAAATCCACAATGTTGTACAGAGCAGTCCACCCAGAATTGGGTGGTTGCATGAGAGAGTCAACACTTTAGTAGAAAGGCAGAATTGAAGCTTTGCAAGCTTTGAAGTGCAACATCTGCAACCAGCAACATCTGCAACATGAGGGAAAGGTGTTCTGGGTCATCTGCAAATGTGAGCTCAGCACCACTCTGTAATTCATTATGTAAGTGCATCTTTTGTGAGGCTTCTGGGGTAGCGTGAATAGAAGATGTGGGTGTTTTAAGAGGCACAGTAGCAATAGCAATAGCAATAGCACTTAGACTTATATACCGCTTTACAGTGCTTTACAGCACTCTCTAAGCGGTTCACAGAGTCAGCATATTGCCCCCAACAATCTGGGTCCTCATTTTACCCACCTCAGAAGGATGGAAGGCTGAGTCAACCTTGAGCCGGTGAGATTTGAACCGCTGAACTGCTGAACAGTCAGCTGAAGTAGCCTGCAGTACTGCACTCTAACCACTGCGCGCACATTAGTAATCGTAATGAATCATTTACTTAAGTAACTTGAAAGCTTGAAAAAAGAGGAGCTGCTTTAATGGGTAGCCGGGAGGTGCTCAGTTTTTGTAAAATATGAAGCACTTCTTTAAAGTCATTTGCATGCACAGACCTAGCAAACTATTATTCCTAGACTGAGAGACCTTTCTTACAGTGATCCATGCCTTAGTTATCTCCCATTGCACACTACATGGGGCTGCCCTTGAAGACCATCCAAAAGCATGGTGGTGGAATGGAAGGTGTCCAGAAGGAAAGAGATGGGTGGAAGATAGGTAGGTAGGTGGGTAGGTGGAGTTAAAGAGAAGGCAATTCCTTACCTTACTGAGGCTCAGAGATAGGAGGGACCAAGCAGAAGTGGTTTGCATTGGGCTAGGTCCTCATTTAATTATGATTTTGCTCTTTATAACTACATTACTTAGTAACAGCAATTCCAGTCCCAATTACCATTGTAACTTGAGGACTACCTGTATGGAAGTAAAAGTTGGATTTTGAAGAAAAAGGACAGAAAAAATATTGATGAATTTGTAATGGAGAAACCTCTTGAGAATACTACGGACAGCCAAGAAAACAAACAAATGAATAATTGAACAAATCAATTCAGAGTTCTCACTAAGGGCATAAATGGCCAGGCTCAAATTATCTTATTTTGGACACATAATGCAAAGACCTAGTTTTCTGGATAAGACAAGCTTTTACAGCAGTGATGGGTACCATATTAGAAGACTTGAAAGACCAGGTTCATTATGGAGAAAAACTTGTGGTGGCTAAGAATCAACACTGACACATAATCAATCAATCAATCAATCAATCAATCAATCAATCAGAACTGAACACATTCATGGTTGATCAAGTTTCAGTACCTTTTTACTACCATCAGAACCATAGGCAGCATATCTTAAATACCAGTTACTGGAGAAAATGGTGAAGATGACATGTTTAGATGCTTTCTAAGTATAACTTTGGCAACTAGGTAACACAGGATGCTGGACGATCTGAGACGTTGTCCTGATCCAGTAAGGATCTCATATGTTTTCAAGAACTTATCATATTGTCTGAAGATTGAGTTATGGCAGCTGGACTTATTTTTCTTGTTAGTTTGAGATGTTTCGCTGCTCATCCAAGCAGCTTCATCAGTCAAAGCAAGTTAGTTAGGCAGAGAGTTATTGTAATGTACCAACTCTTCCTACACTAACCTCAGGGGTTTCCTCCCCAAAGTCCATTGCAATGTCAATGAAGGTTCTAAACCAGTGATGGTGAACCTTTTTTGGCTCGGGTGCCAAAAGGGTGCGTGCATGCGCGATAGCGTGCACGCGGGTGCCCACATCCATAATGCAATGCCCTACCCCCATGCATGTGCACAACCCCTGCACTGCCCCCCATCGTGCATGCACACAGGTCTCACTGAAGCTGTGGAGCTGCCCTACTACTTACCTTCAGTGGAGCTGCCCTACTACTTACCTTCAGATAGTTGCAACCAGGCCTCGCACACCTCAGCCCATTTCTTCTGCAGTCTGCAAAGGCTTTCCTGAAGGCCTCTGTAGCCGATAACAGATCGATCCGGAGCTCTGTTATCAGCTGCAGAGGCCTTTCCTAAAGGCCTCTCTAGCCGATCAATCCGGAGCTCTGTTATCGGCTGCAGAGGCTTTCAGAAAAGCCTTGCTGGATGCAGAAGAAATGGGCCGAGGTGTGGGAGGCCTTGCTACAACTGTCCAAAACCGAAGACATTCCTGAAGACCTCTGACAGTGAAAAGGAGGCTGGGGGTGAGCACACAAATGAACTTCCGGTTGGGCCGTTTTTCGCCATCCCCAGGCTACAGGAGGCTTTCCTGAAGCCTGGAGAGAGCGAAAACGGTCAAAAAGAAGGCCGAAAATCAGCTGGCCAGCGTGCGCATGGGTGCTGGAGCTGACATAGGGCAACACCTCACATGCCCTCAGATATGGCTCTGCATGCCACCTGTGGCACATGTGCCATAGGTTCGCCATCACTGTTCTAAATCATCCAGGTAAAGTTGTCTGAAATTATTTGTTAATCAGTTTATCACATTGTTGTCTATAGTGTAATAGGATATTTTATAATGATCCAGTGGAAAAGTCCCTCTATTTATGTGTCTGAAACTGGGTTGCCTATATTCCTTTATAGCTGCTTTAATGTACTTACATCTTTACCTTATTCTCTTAAGAAACAAAATGTGAAACCTGTTATTCCCAGAGTTAGAGTGGGCCTCAAACCAACTCTGTCCAAATTATAGTAAGCAGGTTTTTGAAGTGGACAATTGAGTTGAATCTTGAGATCACTGAAAATCCTAATCAAAATAGAACAATCTTAGTCATTTTCTTCACAGTTTGACAGTCCAAACATGACACAAATAAATACCGTACCTTGTATATATTTCTGAGCAGGTATTCTTTTCTTATAGGAAACACTGCATCTGATTTAGATATTAATGCTTTATTGAGCTTGGCAGGATAAAAATACGAATAAATAAATAAATAAATAAGCTGAAATTGGTGGCAAAACTATGATAAATTGGGCTTTGATATTTGTTTTTGTATTTAAACTTCTGCAAGGATTTTTTTGTTGTTGTTGCAAGTCACGACCCACCATACAAGAGAATAAGTTCTTGTCTGTATAATGTTTTGATCCTTTTATAGTTTATTCACTGAAACTCTTACTGTTTTATACTAAGAGCCTGAAAAATGGTCGAGAAAGATTGATACATCACCTTTAAAACTTTGTGTTCAAGTGTATTTGGAATAATTAAAGGGGAAAGCTGATCTCTCTGATCTGTTGTCTTCTACTCCTTGGTGAAGAGATAACTTACAATTCTGTTCAGGTGCTTGTGTAGCTGAACAATCAAGGTAGTGATTTTTATTGACATTTAATCTCTTTGAATCAAAACATCAAGGCATACGATGTGTCAAAGAGTAAGAAGAAAATAATACAATGCTTTCCCCACTATAAAGCACTATCGCAAAGAATGCCAGTATAAAATGTAATGTTCTTCTTGTCTATCTATTTCCTAGTTTGTTTGTTTTTTGCATCTGCTTTGAGTACGTGCAAAATGGTCTTGGTTTGTGAATGTGTTGGTTGTTATAAGGCAGTGATGGCGAACCTTTTTTTCCTCGGGTGCTGAAAGGGCACCCCCGCCCCCCACATATGCACACGCAACCCCCTGTGCTCCCCCTGCATGCGTGCATGACCCCCCGCACCCTGTTTTGGGCCTAGCAGGCCTCCCTGAAGCCTCCAGAGGCCGGAAACGGCCCATTTTCAGACTTCCGGTAGATCCATTTTTCGCCCTCCCCAGGCTCCAGAGGCTTTCCTGGAGCCTGGGGAGGGCGAAAATAGCCTCCCCCCCGGAAGCCCTACGGAGGCTGGAAACGGCCCATTTCCCGACTTTCGGTGGGCCTTGTAGGCCCATTTTTTGCTCTCCCCAGGCTCCAGAGGCTTTCTTGGAGCCTGGGGATGGCGAAAACGGCCTCCCCCGCTCCCCCTGGAGGCCCTCCGGAGGCCAAAAATGCCCTCCCAGAGCCTCTGCGCGAGCCCTGTACTTACCTGGCATCCAAAACGGGCTGTGTGGAGACTCCTGGGAGGGGAGGGGTGGCGTGGGCAGGGCCAACCAAAAATCAGCTGGCCGATGTGTGCTGGAGCTGAGTTAGGGCAACAGCTTGCGTGCCCACAGATATGGCTCTGCGTGCCACCTGTGGCACGCGTGCCATAGGTTCACCATCAATTATAAGGTTTCTTTTCTCCTTTGGCTTGGCTACCATTTCCTTTCAGTGCATTACTAGGCAGGGAAGAAAATCTACATCAATTAGGACTCTGCAGGAATGGAGAGCATTGGACTTCAGCTTCTCCAGGGGCCTGTTCCCCCATACCCCACTTATGCTTATCTTCAGCACACCACACTTTGGAAAGGGAGCTGCTGCATCTAAAGGCTTTATTTACATCTCATCTATATTTCATAATTTAGTACCATTAAAATACAATTGGGCAAAAAAAGGCTCCCTTTTCTTCATTCACTATGGTGCATTACTGCAGCTCTTCTCCATTCCTGTGTTTGAAACCTAGATTGAAGTTGGTCACAGAAAGAGGAATGGAGAAAAGTGAATTTATTTATTTATTTTATTTATTTATTTATTTCGTCAAACATGTATTAGATGACAGATATAAGTATAAACCAGTGGTGGGCTTCAATTTTTTTTACTACCGGTTCTGTGGGCGTGACTTGGTGGGCGTGGCGTGGGTTGGTGGGTGTGGCTTGGTGGGTGTGGCAGGGGAAGGATACTGCAAAATCCCCATTTCCTCCCGATCAGCTGGGACTCGGGAGGCAGAGAATAGATGGGGGCGGGGCCAGTCAGAGGTGGTATTTACCGGTTCTCCGAACTACTCAAAATTTTCGCTACTGGTTCTCCAGAACTGCTCAGAACCTGCTGAAACCCACCTCTGGAATAAACATGATTATGAATACATGAAATGGATATGAATAAAAGGGAATATTAGGACAGGGACGGTAGGCATGCTGGTGCGCTTAT
>QLTV01003764.1:1018225-1029189 GCA_003457575.1 Thermophis baileyi | reverse complement strand
GAATGGGGGAAGGTCAACAGTAGACAGTCTAAGGTTAAATTTTGGGGGGTTTGGAGAAGAAACCACAGAGTCAGGTAGTGCATTCCAGGCACTGGCCACTCTGTTGCTGAAGTCGTATTTTCTGCAATCGAGTTTGGAGCGATTTACCATAAGTTTGTATCTATGGTGTGCTCGTGTATTGTTGTGGTTGAAGCTGAAGTATTCATTGACAGGTAGGATATTGTAGCAGATAATTTTATGAACTACACTTAGGTCGGACCGAAGACAGTGAAGTTCTAAGTTGTCTAAGCCCAAAATTTCAAATCTGGTGGCATAAGGTATTCTGTTACGAGCAGTGGAATGGAGGACTCTTCTCGTGAAATATCTCTGGACTCGTTCGATTGTATTAATGTCTGATATGCAGTGCGGGTTCCAGACAGATGAGCTGTATTCAAGAATTGGTCTAGCAAAAATTTTGTATGCCCTAGTTTGCAGTTCAATATTACTGGAGAAGAAGCTACGCAAGATTAGGTTAACAACTTTTAATGCTTTTTTTTGGTTTTTTTTGGTAAATTGGTAGGAAAGACAGTCAAGAAAGAAAGTGTTAATGGAGAAGCAAGCACTGGGAGAGAAATGGCTGTGGCAGAGGGGAAAGAGGGAGTCTGAAGCTCTAATACTCCCCTAAACACCTCTAATCGTTCCTACAATAGATCATCTGGTGCTGCTGCTATGATAATATATAACAAAGGGTGACCATATTTCTATCCTGTGAGGCTGTGGTGGGATCCTGTTAGCTAATGGGGGAAAATATTAGGTTAAGACTGGCGCAATTCAGGCTGTGCAAGTGCAGACAGTGTCTAAGAGAAATGGTGAATTGACATACTGAAGATCTTTACCAATAATGTTACATTAAATTCTCTGAGGAGATGCTTAGAACAAGCAGAGCAGAGAAGTAGTAACATAACAAGAGAGCTTGCTTTTATTTTATTTATTTATTCATTTATTTTGACAGCCTAATCTTGACTTTCTTCCTTTAAGGGAACTTCAAGCAAGAGAAAGCAAACAAAATAGAATAAAATTGATTTAAAAGCAACGGTTGTAGGAGTAAGATGATGTAAACATGAGCAGAATTATTTCACTTGCTGCAGCTTGTTCCTAAATGTGTGAGCATTACAAACCTCTAAGGGCAGTGAACATTTCTGGAAAGAGTCAGTCAGTCAGTCAGTCAGTCAGTCAGTCAGTCAGTCAGTCAGTCACAGTCAGTCCTCTCTCTCCCTCCCTCCCTCCCTCCCTCCCTCCCTCTCTCTCTCTCTCTCTCTCTCTCTCTCTCTCTCTCTTTCTATGTTACCATGTATAAAACTGTGTAAAGCTATGTAAAATAACAAAATGATATTATCCATCATGTCATGTGGAACATAGTAATAAAATGTTATTATAAATGATATAACAAAATCCATGTTTTAAATTGAATGCCTTAATTCAGAGAATGCTGCCTTGGGAAGAGCACACCTAAGTGGGTTCAGAGAGTAAAAAGGCAAATGATCAACCAGTTCCAAAGTCTTTACTGGAATTTTTTCCAGGCAATAAGTCAAATGCGTTTGTGTGCCCTACCAACACTAGATCAAGGCTGACATACTCAGGGAGATTGATCCTAAGAGCTCTGGGGAGAATGAAAGCATCTAGTGGATGCAAAACAGTTTCTAAATCATCTTTGAGATACCCGTTTGGGGACCTGCTACCAGCTGAGACATTGCCACAAATTCAAGCCTATGAATCTACAAAGGGCATATTCAATATAGAGACTCCTCACTGCTATGGATCAATTATTTTTTGTCTAATGGAAGATTAACAGGAATGTTTATCTTTTCTTAATCTCCCCTGGAAAGGTATCTGAGTGGATCACACCTAGAATCTTATTATATGAGCATGAGAAAATAATAGCAATTAATCAAGAATCTATTGATATCAACAGCACTTTGGTATGACCTATGTAATATGAATTACCATTTTTAATATTAATTCACATAACAATGTGGGTTTTATTTTAGTTTGGAATAACAGAATACAGTATTTTTCTCTAATACCGTTTCTATCCAAGAGCTTTCCCCCATAATTCCATAAGTTATTTCTTTAAACCCATTGGTGGTGTAAATCACCAATTTTTATGTTAAATAAAACTGATTGATTTTTTATCCCATCCATTGCTCCTAATACATCACTGACTTTATCAAGATAATCTGGATGCTACTCACTTGTTCTTGTGAAATGTTTACCACTGAGGAAGGCATTTATCAAGAAGTAGCATCTTGTCTCCAGAATATTAAATCCTTGCAAAAATGGCTGGTCAGAATTGCTTTGACCTTTATTATCTTTTTTTTTTTTGGTTGGTGCATTTTTTAAGAAGTAACATCTTTTCTACAGAATATTAAATCATTGCAAAAATGGCTGGTCAGAATTGCTTTGACCTTTATTATCTTTTTTTTTTTTGGTTGGTTGGTTATTCATTTTACTCCTCTCCATTTACAACCTTTTTCATGTGAAATTCAAGAAAATGTTAAATATTAACTGTGGAAAATGTCAAGTTAGGTTCCTCCAAGGGCAGGTTAAATACTGGTATTTTATTATCACAGCAAAGGTGAAGGTAAGTATGGAAAATAAGCCAACATTAGTATATTGCAGACAGAGTAGTGAAATGAGCTGAGATATTAATACAAAGATATGGGATTTTCAAATACTAAACAAACAGATCGAAGCTCGCCCAGATATAGCCATGGATGTAACTTTGGATTGCTCTCTCTGAGAAACCCAAGAAAAATTGCTAACTCTCCGCTGTGAGCTGGTGATAGGATATGAATTCTGTATCACTTGTTGCTATGATAAACTAGGGACAGCTCCCTTCATGGATGAAGCAGAGGATAGATGGTTTCAATACAGAGTAATCTACATATAATCAAATGTAAAGCTGCCCACAATCAATTGGACAGAGATGGGTGGCTATGATGATGATGTTATCCATTCAGTTGTGTCTGACTCTTGGCGATTCTGTGGGCCAGGTCTCTCTACATCTTCCAATCTTACACTACTTTTTTTTTAACTTTTTCTATGGTCTGGCTAGTGTCAGCTCTGATGGTGTCCAGCCATGGTGTTGTTCGATGGACTGATTTCCTTCTACCGCTAATTCTTCCAAGTGACTATAGAAATTGTGAATATATGTATGAGTTAGAGAGAGTGGAGAATAAGGATGGAAGAGGAGTGAATGAAAGACTATTAGGGTGGAAAAGAAGATTTGGCTCATCTCCTCTTCATTTTATTCCTGATCACAAGGCCATTCTGTAAGTACTAAACATTTGTTACAGTTCCTACTCTGAAATCCCTTAAATGAACTGCTTTTGAAGAACTTCTACATTTCACAATTTTCTTATGATATTAGATTACAAGGAATAGAAGGGATACAATATTAGAAACATTAATGTACAATCCTGCCCAATGTCCAATGTCTTAGAAAGACTCTGAAGAAGGGCTCCAGGCTTCTGCATGATAGAGAAACCTGAACTAGGCAATAGAGCCAATATAGGAGTGCAGAGAAGGGTTACCAAACAGAGAAAACACATATAGGGAACTAACTCTACTGGTAGTCTAGATTTTGGGTAACCCTAGTAGAGATCAGGCCAGTCTCCCCCAACAAGGATATTCACTAGATATGTAGGCCAATTCCTATTATCCCCCAGTCAGCACAGGCATTGCTCAGAAGTCTGGGAATTGAAAGGCATACATCTTATCCATGCCCAAGGTGCAGAATATTGTATCAGACCAGCAGAGAAGTGCATTGCTAAAAACTCAAAATAAGAGATCTAATCAAACTCAAGAATCTCCTCAGAAATAAAAATTAAATTAAAGTAAATTACACCAGACTTTAGTTTAAACCTTAAGTTTAAAACTTTAGTTAGAGTTTGATATTGCTGTTCATGTCCAAAGTGCCTTTGGTTTTACCCTCGGACTGTGGCATAGTTCTCTGTCCTAAAACTATATACAAAAAATGAGTAAACTAAGAAGAAAATGTATACTCAAAAATAGCATTTCAAAAAGGCAGATAAAAATGCATCTTAAGAAAATGGAATTTTAAAACTTTGCAGGTTTACCAGAAAAAAATTGACAATTTGATGAAACAGTGAGATAAGACAAGCAGTTTTTAAGGAAAAGTAACTAGCATGAAACAGATAGTTGCATCTAACAATCACATTGTCTACATAGAAAAATTCATGTACTAGATTAAGGAATCTACAGTTCTACAACTGTTGCTGAAGCTGGCTAGATAGGTGATAGTTGTAATTAACAATATCTGGAGTGCAACACATTGCCTAATCAGTACTCTTATGGAAGTAAGGAAAGACCCAATGGTCAAATATGTATTTTTCATGAGGGGGGGGGATAATGATGATTTGTTATAAGAAATAATTCTGTCTAATTGTTACACATCATTAAACGCTCACCTGACCATATGGAATAATATTGATCAATCTTTCTACGACATGGATAGACAGCCAATTCAGAAATAGAGGAATTACATATAGGATAGTGGTACCATTTACCAAATGGTAAATATGAGGTCTCACAGTATTTGTAATATTGAGGAATAATCCTATTTGTTGTCCCCCATGATTGAAAAATCCATAATTCTTTATAAAGTGATTTGCCAAACTTCTGGTAAATATTTTGAAATACAGATACATCTTCCAATCATACTTATTTGAACAACTTATTAAGATTAAACTAAAATGGGGGAAGAGAGAATTGATTGTATGTGGACACTTTGAAGAAGTCATTTTCAGGAACTGGCAAGAATTATGGTATATGCAGACAACCAAATCAATAAAGCAACAACACAAGATTTCTGGCCTCCTTAACCAACCAGTAACCCAAAGCACAGTAGATCCCAGATCATATCATAACTGCCTGCAACACATTTTACACTTCTAATATAACAAGGTTGACAGCCAATCCTTTTAAAGCATTCTCTGGGGTATCTGGTAAACATGAAAAGAATCTTCTGTTAGATTACTCTCATCTCAAGATCATATGAAACACAATATTTTTAAGACCTTTAATTATTAATTTGTTAATATGGAATATCCCCGCTCTTTACTGGCTATGAACATTCATCAGTACGCAATACTGTATGTACAATCCACATTCTCCTAGGCTTAGCTCCACTGTATGCAATATTAGAAAAGAATAATGGTCTTTTTTATAGACCTGCGGAGTTAGTGTGATAATGAATCCAAGCCACTTTGAATTCTCCGAAGTGCTGTATAAATGTAAAGCATTGCCATTATTTTCATCTTCTTTCATCAGATCCTTAAAGCAGCACACCTAGAAGAAAGTAACGAACAACTGATTAAAAAAAAAACAACCTGAACTCATTCAGGAAGTGAGAATCTGCTCAGTGTTAAGGGAACAAGAAAATCTTTCTTTTCAGGGAAGAGCACTCATGGATTACTCACACAAGTTAAAGGAATGAAGCTCTCTTGACGTTAGTTGCTAAAATGGACAATTCATGATTTCCTAACTAAATTTCCTGAGGCTTTCAGAAAGTAAGTGATTTTGTAGACTTCGTATTTCAGATTTTTCAGCCAAAATAAGACAAGACCTAGTTCTGTCTGTTTTCCACAAAAAAGCAATTAGTTTTAATCCAAACTTACCTGCAGGCAAGATAGCAGGGCTGAAAAGAATAGAGCAGTTAATTAAGTATAGAAAATGATGGGCCCAGAGACATTACAATTCTCAGTACGGGACATGGTGCCCATGTTTACTTATGTACAATTAAAATCTATCTCTGTCCCTCTGAGAAATTCTGAAAAACTCCAGAGGCTCCTTCAAGAAATTAGAAAGGTGAGGATAAGCTTCAATTTAATAGATCCAAAGGTGCAATTTCAATTTTAGAACTTGTAGAAGGTTCATTAAACAACATATGGGAAGCTCATTTTTAGTAATACCAGAAATTACAGAATTGTCCCATATGACACGAATCTATATGCAATGCAGCAAAATGGAAGTTTAATTAAATTAGGATTTCCATTCCTGGGCTTCAAATATCTGGGTGACCATTAGGTGGCAACAGAGGGATAGTATGGTACCTTAAACTAGATGTCCTACACTGCCCGATGGAGCTTAATCCTACGCAAAACATGTTTATGTTCATACCTTTAAAATGCTGACTTTGAAAATTCTTTTACAATCAGTCATACTGTTGGTTCTTCTATCACAACTTTTCTTACACTGGCCAGATTCACATATTGATACTAAGCCATAATTTAATGAATCATGATTTACTAAATAATTACTGGCTTTCACATCATCCTGTGCTATCAATCTTGGGTTACAACTATTGTAGCTTTGCATCACAGACTAAGCCAAAACCAAACAAATCACAGTAGGGCTTAAATTTGATCTGAAGATTCATTTCATTCTCCCCACCCCCTAACTCAAAGACAGACACTTGCTGGGCTGCTTTATGCAGATGCTGCTGATATCCTTTCACTTTTTTGGTTGGTCTTTTGTAGGGAAGAAAGGCTCACAATTAAGCACTACAACTAAAATTATAGTATTCTCAAGGAGATTTAGGAACCCAAATGACAAATTGATGTCAATCAGATTAAGCAACTTTCTTCTTTTTATTCCAGGCCTCTGCTGCCTGGTGGAAAGAAATTAAAACTTTTTCTGACAAAGCTAATAACAAATATTGGGCCAGTCCAGAGGCATCTCAGATGCCATGAAACTGTTTAACAGATGTTTTGCATTTCACATCTGTAACACCTTTAAATCCCTAAAGCAGTTTTTTCCTCAACCTTGGTACTTGAAGATGTGTGGACTGGGGAATTCTGGGAGTTGAAGTCCACACATCTTCAAGTGGCCAAGTTGAGAAACTCTGACTGTCCACTCCAAGTTTTGTGTGCTATCTTTTGCGTCTCCTGAAATGCTGTGATCTGTGTGGAATCATTCCCCTGGAGGAAAGAGCCCACATATGTCAGCGTTTTTTACTAATTAAAACTTTCCTTTATCTTTAGGTTTAGAGAAAACCGCAGCAGAAATCCACCATAGAGTTTGTGCTGTAGGATGGCAGATGGACCTCGGGTTACTGGTGACTCTCACAGGCAGGTTCTAGACCAGAACTCAGTTGCTCCTGGTAAGTGTTCATTCAGTCTCACATCTGCTACACAGAGCTTTTCACCTGGCCCATTTTGACCTCTTCCTCGTGTAGGAAGTTAGCACCCACCCCTCTCCTGGAAAAATGAAATATCCTAGGAAATATTAAAAAGGCAGAATATTATATAGAATATCCCTAGAGAAATTGAGAAACATGCTTTTAGAAAGGAAACAGACTCACTCTTAGTAGCCCCCACCTTTGTCAATGGGCCATCAAGGAATGGCCCAGCTCACTCATCCCCCCCCCCTTTGTTAATAGCCTGGATTCTACATAACAAAGGTCCTGGGAGTCTGACAGCCAATCGGAGTGCTTTACATACACAGGAACAGGAAACTAAGAGGTGGGGCCCAACAGAGGTCATAAAACCAAGAGACTCAGCATCTTTTCCTCCTTTTTCTCTTCACCCAACATCTGGAAGCATGTGATCCACCTTTTCTGTTCAGGAGCCCATGCCATGTGTTCCTGTCCAGCATTAAACCTTCTTTCCAAGCAACTTCCAGGAATCCAGTGTCTTTTTCCCCACTTGGAACTGAACCCAGAAGGATATTCCTTACAACAATTGCAATCATATTAAAATCCCTCTTGTACAGAGAGTCTATTCCAATAAGCCTGAAACCCTTGCCCCTCTTTTTTTTGTCCTTGGCTCTTCTATGACACTATGTGCTATAACCTCTTAACACCCTTAATTCATAAAACTCAATCCCACTTTGAGGTCAAGAATTCATTTTTCCAAATAAGTTTCTATTAGCTGCTATCCCAATCAGAAGGAAAATGGTTGATGCTGTTGATACCTTGTTATTAGTTCCTGTTATTTCCTTGCATTCTCTTTTTCTGTCTCACTGGGCTTTTATTCTCTTTCTGTCTTTACTTGTGCTATATTTTCATTGTATTCTATTCTTTTTTAAATTATTTTTAACCTACATGTCACTGCCAATTGCCCATTAATATTTTATTAACCAGAAGGATACAGCTGCCTTTTGAATAATATTCCAAAATATCTTAAGAGGAACCTTTCACATACGTATGTAGAAATCTAAGAAGCAAATGAATCACCTGGGCTCTCTTAGGATTTTTCTCAACCACTGAGTTAAAATGTTGTCCACCCACCTTTGAGTTGCCACAAAACAATACCAGCATAAAATTGGCTACCGCATTGCTGATCCTATCCACAAATCATGACAACATTTGTGGATTTTTTACTCATCATAGGCAAAGTGATTACATTTCTCTTCTGGCTTTGCTGCTATCTTTCAGCATTTCACCACACAGTGTATAGAATAAGGAAAATGACCTTGACAGAGATATACAAAAACTATTACCTAGGCAAAAGGGGCTGAAACATTTTTTGAAAACATCCAGAACTAAAAAAATAACATTAAGAAATGGTCCAGATGCCTCCCTAATTTATTAAACTTGAGGAGGAGCAGGACATAATCAGATTTGCAAAATAATGCCCTCAATAAATGGCATTTGAATCTTCCTACAGAGAAAATAGAATATTTGTAGCTCAGGATTGAAATGAGGTGTCCTTGATGCTCTCTCAGCTTGGTTGTTTTCTTGCAGTAATGAAACATCTGCAAGAAAGCAACCGAGCTCAGAGAGCACCAAAGACCCCTTCCTGCAGAGTTGACCAGGTATCTGGTTTACCTGGTGGAGCTGACACCAAGGGGAAAATCATCTACACTGGAGAATGAATGGAGAAGGCCTTTCTTACACTGTCTAGCTTCTCTTGCCTGGTTTCTTCTGACGCATCTTACTTGGGCATCACTCAAGTTGAAATAATGTGGAATAAAGATGTATATGAAAATGCTCTTAAAGAGGAGAGAAATCGAGATCCTGCCATTGTTGTGTAACCAGAACAGGAGAACTGAAACTGAGTAGCTATTGGAGAAAACAGATCTTATTTCATGGAGATAAGGAAAATAAAATTAAAGCTGACAAGTACAGAAAAACTGTCAAATAAGCAATAAATAAAAGCTTCCTTCAACACCCCTTTTTATTCACTATACACTGCAAACATACCTTTCAGATACATACAGTATAATGATTTCCCTGTTAAATTCAAATTGAATAACAATCAAGGTACCAATAATAATTTCAAATAAGCCTTCCTTTTCTTTACATTTTAGTCACTTCCTCTTCCTTACATTGCCCTGTCAATGAAGTGCACATTTAAAAGCAGGGCTGAAAAATGTCAGCCTCAGCAGATGTTTCTTCCAAGTATAAAGTTATGCCTTACATGAAATTACAGTCAGCATTATCCTTGTGGTTCTTTTTCTTCTCTCTTTCTCGTCTCCTGTACACTCATACTCCAAGAATGTAGGATTGCATATGATATTAGAAGGGAAACAAATCCTTTCCACCATGAGTGTAGTCAATTTTTAGTACAACATAATGAACTCAAGCTTTAGGCTCAGAATTTGGCTTGTTAGGATTCTAAATAGGCAGGACATGTAGTATTGCTCTCTTGTGCCCTTTGGAAATTAGAAAAGAATAGTAAGGATTAAGCTGCTGTTTCCACCTTCTTTCTCCCTTCCTTCAAAAGGAAGGAAGGAAGGAAGGAAGGAAGGAAGGAAGGAAGGAAGGAAGGAAAAGAAAGAAAGAAAGAAAGAAAGAAAGAAAGAGAAAGAAAGAAAGAAATAAAGAAAGAAAAAGAAAGAAAAACATCTTCAAAAGGAAGGAAGGAAGGAAGGAAGGAAGGAAGGAAGGAAGGAAGGAAGGAAGGAAGGAAGGAAGGAAGGAAGGAAGGAAGGAAGGAAGGAAGGGACCCTCATAAGTATTTATATATTCTTATTAATAAGGTAATGATCCAAGCAGGGATTTTGATATGGAGAAAACATTGGATACGGAAAATATGCATTTCCTCACTCACTACTCATGTTTGTCAGGGATTTAACCTTACTGCATGTGAATGCTACTGAGACCCTGCCAGATGTTTCCTATTCAAAGTTTGCTCTGCATTTGATTGAAGAAATGAATGAGAGCTGGTAAGAACATATGGAACACTGCGGATTCCTAATAGAATGTAAATGTACAGAATTGAGAACACATGCTACAGTTTGGAAACATACAGCAATGAGGCAACGCAGTAATCTGAAAATAACATTGGCCTCACTAACACTTATATTAGCCTTTCAAATATTAATTGGATTTTGCTTTTCACTCTTCACAGTGGCACAATGTTTGGCACAATGTTTGACGCAAGCAAAAACCTTATGACCATCTCCTGCTAAGAATCCCAAATTACACTGCGACGGGGAAACCATGTGTGCTGCTTGGCTGCCATCAAACTTAACAGAAGACTTGAGAAGAGGCATTCAATGACCAAGCTCAGTTAGGCTGTGCCAAATATTGCCTCTTTAATGTATCTTTAATGCAGCTGACCAATCAATAGAAAAGGTTTTCAGCAGCACAATAATGCGATAGAAGCTCCAGCCCTTTTCTATTTGCCAAAGGAGGGATTCTGACAAAAGCAGCAAGATCCTGTAAAATCTAGTGGTTTCAGTTCTTTTTTCATTGGCTGGGCTGCTGCCGCTATTTCTCTGTATCCATTTTTAACTAGTCACCTTCTCTCTAGGGATGGCATCAAGCTATATGCCAACAGTGAACTGGGCCAAAGTGGTCTCAGTGATGGTAGAAGCACTTGTGACTCCTAAGCAGGAGTATGACTCCAACAGATTCCAGGAACTATATTAGATGCTATATTTCTCTCCCTCCCTCCCTCCCTCCCTCCCTCTCTCTCTGATGCATCCCCGCACCCAGCGGCCCAGCAGGCCCTGCC
>QLTV01003764.1:1000585-1018212 GCA_003457575.1 Thermophis baileyi | reverse complement strand
CCCTCCCTCCCTCCCTCCCTTCTTTCTGACACTCTTAGAATGCATTTCTAATAACAGCTAAATATTGTACAGAACTCTCAAACTCCCAGGCCTCTAGTAAAGCTGAGATTGAGGAAGTCACATATCACTCATAGGGGTGAAAAGTGTTGCTCAACTCTCAGCAGCTTGGGCTTAAGTGCCATCTTACTGATGAACTTCTGGATACTCTGGGATTCATCCAGGGCAATGGCTTTGACACTCACCAGTCCCTGCCTGCCCTCTTTTTGACTGCCGTAAGTTTCTGGGTATTGGACTTGGAGTCAAAACCTCTGTATATTGTGAGGAGCTTCTGGGTTTTCACATCAACAGCTTCCAAAGTTTGGGAACTCCATGACTTGTGCATCAAACAATGCAATGCATTTAAGATTTTTTTTTTCCAAATAATCACCACTAGTTCTTTAATGTGTAATAAACAGATACGTTGGAGGGTAGATATACAAAACATTTGCTAGACCAATTCTTGAATACAGCTCGTTTGTCTGGAACCCTCACTGCATATCGGACATTAATACAATTGAGCGAGTCCAGAGATATTTCATGCGAAGAGTCCTCCACTCGCAACAGAATACCTTATGCCACCAGACTTGAAATTTTGGGCTTAGACAACTTAGAACTATGCCGCCTTTGGTCTGACCTAAGGGTAGTACACAAAATTATCTGCTACAACATCCTACCTGTCAATGACTACTTCAGCTTCAACCGCAACAATACACGAGCACACAATATATACAAACTTAAGGTAAACCGCTCCAAACTCGATGGCAGAAAATACGACTTCAGCAACAGAGTGGTCAATGCCTGGAATGCACTACCTGACTCTGTGGTTTCTTCTCCAAACCCCCACAACTTTAACCTTAGACTGTCTACTGTTGACCTCACCCCATTCCTAAGAAGTCTGTAAGGGGCATGCATAAGTGCACCAATGTGCCTACCATCCCTGTCCTACTGTCCCCCATTTATTCGTATCCATTTCCTGTATTCATAATCATGTTTATACTTATATCTGTTACCTTATACATGCTTGACAAATAAATAAATAAAATAAATAAAATATGCTACAACAGTGGCAATGTGATCACAGAAAGCTGAAAGCTAAAAACAAAACAAAACAAAGAAAACTAGTGCATTAACATCAAAGCCCACCAAACTGTGATTGCAATAACTGAAAGATTACCAGATCTGGACTACAAAAACCTGGATAACTCCTGGATGGCGACAAAGAAAACACTTACTCTGTTCTGCCATCACAAGTGATCACCTGGATTTTGTAGCCCAATTCTGCCTAATAAAGGTCAGTACATCTAGTCTAGAGATATTACCTTAGCTATTTCTTCCCGAGCATGACTGAAATAGCATGCTTTGCAGATTTTGAATATGTGCCTCTCTTCATTGATTGATTCAAATTAAGGATCTAGACTTTTCTCCCTAATTACTGTTGGCTGATTTACAGTGGTATACACATCACTTGTTATCTCCTTACTTGCCAATTGTTAACTTGATGAATTGCTGACAACCTGTGTCATTTGAGGTCTGATATCCTACCTTGAAGAATGATCATTGTCACATTACAGAGATGAGCTGAGGCTGGCTAGCTTTGGATCAATCCTTTTCCTTCCTCTCTTTTTATCATCTCTAAAACAGAAAGTAGGTAAACTATCACACAAAGCTGTTGTGAAGATAAATACAATTAGAAAGGTCATGACATGCCTTGGAGGAGAGCTCCAAAGCTAAATAAATTACCCAGAATTGAAGGTATGGTCAAAAAAAGAGAGAATCTTTTAATATCTCAATTCCAACGAAAGTGATTTCATTGAAACCTAAGCCCCGTACAAGTATGGGGGGGTGACACATATTAACCTTCCCATTATCTTGGAATAATGAGCCACTTGTAGGTTTCCAATAGAAATAATCTAGTTACTGCAAGTCAAACAAAAAATGTCATTGTGTGCAAGTTTATTTGCTAGATTCTATTGTCTTGGAAGAGAATGTATGTACCTAAAGAAGCATGGCATTATTTTGTATAAAAGTGATAAGCTCTCTGTTGAGTTTAACTGGGACATTGATATAATTCCTGTTCTGTCCTCTTCTACTTTCTCTACTGTAATGATGAGACAGTCAGCTACAGTACATGATGAAAATACAGGCATTATTCATTCTAAGCACAATATCTATTTATAGTCTTAAAAACACAATGAGTCTTTGCAGAGTGAGCCTTGCCTGTCAGACTGCAAGAGGGATCGTGTCTGATTTTATGTATTCATTTTTTTTTAACTTTCACAAGCTACCAGACGGCCAATAAACAGAATTACAGTGGTGACTTGAAAGATTACAGTAATGAGTCTTTACTTTTAAATCATTACATGACAAATTATGGTGTGATTTATTTTTTTCTTACCATAAATTAGATCCTGCTCCTTGTTTTGCTAGAATTAAACAAGGAACTTAATCAAACACTGTGTTTTGGGCATGCCACTTACCTCTACTTGTACAGTATATGCATATGAACACACACACACACACACACACACACACACACACACACAGAGAGAGAAATACATATATACAAACTACTTCTAAAATTAAAATCTTATGGCATTTCTGGACCCCTGCATAAATGGATAGCTGTGTTCCTGTCAAACAGGCAACAAGTGGTCAAAATAGGGAGCGCTCTATCAAATCCTGTACCTGTTAACAGCGGTGTCCCCCAAGGCAGCGTTTTAGGGCCAACATTCTTTATACTTTACATAAATGACCTTTACGATCAAATTCAAAGCAACTGAGTTCTCTTCACTGATGATATACCATGTTTCCCCGAAAATAAGACCCTGTCTTATATTTTTGGAACCCCGAAATAAGCGCTTGGCCTTATTTTCGGGGAGGTCTTATTATTTTGGGGCACGTGGAGCAAGACGGGGCTCCTCTTGCCGTCTTATCTGATTTCCATCTCTGTCTCCCTAAACTAACCAGAGGAAATGGCGGGGATCGGGTGCACATGCGTTTAAATATTTTCGGGGAGGGCTTATTTTCAGGGAGGGCTTATTTTTGAGGGAGGGCTTATTTTTTGGGGAGGGTTTATTTTTGGGGGAGGGCTTATTATCCGGGGAGGTCTTATTTTCAGGGAAACACAGTAAAACTATTCAACACCACCGACAATGCTGTTACCCTTCAAAAAGACCTTGACTATGTGTCAGAATGGTCAAACAAGTGGCAACTACAAACCTCAACCAACAAATGCTCTGTCTTACACATTGATAAAAAAAAATCAGAATATAAAATACAAGTTGGATGGACATGATCTTGTAGACGATCCTCACTCTGTCAAAGACCTTGGAGTACTCATCTCTAATGATCTAAGTGCCAGAGCCCACTGCAACTACATTGCCAAAAAGGCATTAAAAGTTGTTAACCTAATCTTGCGTAGCTTCTTCTCTGGTAATATTGTACTACTAACTAGAGCATACAAAACATTTGCTAGACCAATTCTAGAATATAGCTCATCTGCCTGAAACCCGCACTGCATATCGGACATTAATACAATTGAGAGTCCAGAGATATTTCACGAGAAGAGTCCTCCACTCCTCTGTTCGCAACAGAATACCTTATGCCACCAGACTTGAAATTTTGGGCTTAGATAATTTAGAACTACGCCGCCTTCGATCTGACCTAATGTGTAGCACATAAGACAGACATAAAATTATCTGCTACATGTCACTACGTTCATTTTAATTTGCCAGCAGGACTCTTATTCTGAAATGACACTGTATACTGATATGTTACTTTTTTCAGTGTTGTTGTAATATTTAATTGTTAAATGAATGATCGTAAGTTGAAAAGTAACTACATGTCAGAGATATTGTCTGGTTTTGGAAACATTGGGCAAAGTGCCTTCAGGAATCCTCAATATCCATGACTTCCTATAATTTCAGCTTGCCTTGACTCTCCTCTTTTAACGCATGTGTGGACAAGGTATATATCCTATTCTTTCAGAAGCTGCCTGCTGCAGCCATTGGCATGAGGTTATTTATTTAGTTTTATCCCACCTTGATTATTTTTACAAATAACTCCAACACATCTAATCCTCCTTCCTCCTCCTATTTTCCTCACAACAACAACCCTGAAAGAAAGGGACTGCCCAAAGTCACCCAGCTGGCTTTCATGGCTAAAGTGGGATTTGAACTCACAGACTCTTGTTTCCTAGCCTGGTGCCTTAATCACTAGACCAAATCTGTGCCCTTATACATTTTATCTTAGGTTTGTACCCTGGAGGATTATAGGAATTATATTCACAAACTCATGTTAGTAAAAAAATATACACGTATGCTCTTCATGCTTTCTTACACAAATTGCAAAATAGTAAGAACTAAGTAAACATAAATAAAAGCAGAAGAGGAGAGAGGAGGAAAGGAAAGGAAAAACGGAAGGCAAGGGTAAATCTGATTAAATTTAGTTTACACCAACACTTTACTGCAGTATATTTCTCCATCCTCCATTTTTATCCTTGCAAACTATCCTAAATTCCACCACATCTATATACTGATTCATATATTAATTTTGTTCTTTAAAATTCTCACCTCTCCCATTTCTGAGCATCTCATCAACTCCATCCAACCATAATTCTTTTATCATCCCTTGCCTCTCTACCATTCTTCCTTCATATACTGTATTAGCTTTGCCTTCTTCATAATGTATGACCATGCCACCTCAACACCCTTCTTTTGAACTGGTCCACATTTATTCAGCACCCATTTTTTTCTTATTTTACTGCTCGTAGTTCTTAAGAAACAGCCAGTTACTGGCTGGTAAAGGCATCAGGCTAGAAAACAGGAGATCTTGAGTTCTAGTCCTGTCTTGAGCATGAAGCCACTTGATCTTGGACCAGTCACTCACTTTCAGTCCCAGGAAGAAGACAATGACCAGCCACTACCCCAAAAAAAACCTTCCAAGAAAATTGTGGAACTTGTCTCCAGTTGCCAGACTTTAACGTTGACTTGAATGCAGAGCAATAATAACAATAATAGTAATTACCCCATTCCTATTGCTGTCAACATATAACTAAATGAGCAGAAGCATGCTTTTCTTATACACAATGCACATTCTACCAAAGTATATAAATTCATCTATTTGTTTAAACATTTGGTTTAGTTTAGTATTGTTTTACTAAAATCTTCTTTGTGAACTAAAGTATTTTTTAATTATTGTAATTTCCCCAGATTTCTGAATATCCCTTCACATCCTTTCCAGATGCTCTTCATTTCCCATCTGTTGATGGGAGGAGAAAAGCCCATTCAAGTGGTAAGTCTCTGAGACTAATACAAGTGCTTTACCATGGTTCTATTTTTAGTCTGACAATATGTTCCAAATGGCAGCTTTCCAGAAGAGTCTAGGAATACTGAAAGAGCACTCTCAGAATGGTATTGAATCAACTTTAGACATTTATTTTAAATATTCAATTTCATCTAAGATATGAACTAGCACGTAGTTGCAAAAAACCCCTCTCATAAAATTAAGACAGCAAAGCAGAGCAAAGTAATCAAAGTATGCAAAGTTAAAAGAACTGAAATACTGAACAGCACTTTGCTCACCTCCCATCCTCCTGAAACTTTAGACCTTTATCTCAAGGAGAAGAGGTTGAAACTTTTATTAATTTAAACATTACATACACACATGTACATACCTCAAATTAATTATATATTCTGGTAAGGATACAGGTATTTCGATCAAATGTATCCGACAAAAGCAGATTCCTCTTTATGAAGGGCATTAGACTAACATTCAGGTGGTTGCATGTTTGCAGTTAGCAAGATTGATTTATGGTGATCATAATTATAAAGGCCAACTCTGGAGGTCATCTAGTCCAACCCCTGCTCACGCAGGAAACCTATTATAGGGATTCGAACCGCCAAACTGCCGACCTTTCTGATCGACAAACTCAGTGTCTTAGCCACTGAGCCACCTAGTCTTTAAGACTCAGCTTATCCAGCCTAAATTGTCTGGGAACTTTTGGCAGATTCATCTGAAATGCATATATGCAGGTACACTAATGGTTTGTGATCTGTGTAAGGTTGGAGAGGGGTTGTTTTCTCCAAAATGCAGTACTAGACCATCGGATTAAGGTAGTGAATGAAAATATTTGGGGTGGGGGAGGAATGACAGAGTGCTTTTATATTTCTTTTCTCCTTCTTTCTCAATTTCTCTTCAGATAAAAAAATATATTTGGTTACAAACTCATTTTCTTAAAAGTAGTAGAGGAGACTAAAAGTTGGGGAGTCAAGAGGAAGTCGTTCTACCTCCTGTAGCCTTTTCAAAGTTATTTTTGAAAGGCAAGATGAGAGACAAGGGCTGTTGCCAACCAACTTGCATCCTTTCACAATAGAATCCTTTCTGCACTCACTTCTTGAAAATAATCTGAATCCCCTTCCACAAAGTTCCATTGAGATTAAGATTCGCAAAGATCTTAATGTGTCTTATTTCAGTTTTTTGTGTATCCTTCTTGGGATGTCATTGTCTAGGTGATTTACATAAAATTGCAGTAAACAACCCCAGCACGAGCAGATTCCTACCTCTGTACATTAAAATCATGAATAGTTAGTAAACAGCAGATAATCAGAGCCGATATTTAATTATACATCAAAAAGGCAATGGCAGAAGGAGTTGAAATCCTTTTGTTTGTACAAAAACAAAATGGGAGTTTATCCCTTTTTTAGATTTGTAATGTTCACGAAATAGTATAGTCTCCAGTGTAGAACTTGGGTCCCTTATTAACAACAACAAAATTGCATTTACTGCATTTGAAATGAGGACACATGAAGACATGGTACCAGTAGATAAAATGAAGCCTGATGTAGTCCTAATTAAATTGTTAAGAATGCCATTTGTAAGTATTCCGTGAAAGTTCATCTTCAAATCTAATTTTCTTCCCTGGTGCACTCTTTTCCCTAAGTAATACATTTTGTCTTTGTAAAAAAGAGACCCTACTAACCAGCTGACAGAAATAATTATAGTTTATGTCTTTAGATATAAAGTACTAGTAGAGAAATGTCAATGTAAATGAGATGATGTAATAGAAGACTGTAAGTGACCTTGCTAATGCTTGCATACTTACAGCTAAATAGGGTGAGATTTATTCAAGTCCCTTATATAAGTGATTCTTTTCAACCTCTTAAGAAGAATAGAAAACAGCCACACGGCTGGACCCATCAAGCTCCAGAGGACAAGGAAATTATAATATGGTAGCTGTATGGCATCTACTGTATGCTTAAAGAAACATGGCTTCTCTGAACAAGTTGATGTAAAAAAAACACAGAATATTCAACACCAAATAATCCCTTACCATAATGTCCTGGAAGGCTGCTGAGTGTAAGCCCTGTGAATAATGGAAAATAGCTGAAACTGCACAGATATTTGCTTCTATTGTTTTAATCCTGATGGTGAGCCTTACCCCAGATACACTTTTAGAAAACATTGCTTTGGAATATTTTGGTGAAATGATCCTTTTGGGTTTCTGCTCACAAATTAGCAGAAGAATCTGGAGAAGCCATTTGTAGGCACAGCATTCTAGGTACAGATGCCATACAGTAGAACAAAGTAGGCTACTTGGAGGGTAGGTAAAGGCAAATTTAACTGAAAGGACTTGAGAAAGCAAAGAAGATCAGAGATTGTGCATAAGCGCACAATCGTGCCTACCGTCCCTGTCCTAATGTACCCATATATTCATACTTCTTGTACTCATAATCATGCTTGTACTATTATATATATATACAATCATGTTTATACTTTGTCTATACTTTGCTTGTAATCATATATGCTTGACAAATAAATAAATTAAATTAAATTAATTAGAATGGCCACTTGGCTTGTGTTTCTTTGTCAAGCACAAAAGTTTGCTCTTACAGCGCTAGAGCTACCTGCAACTCTTGGCTCAACTTCCCGAAGTTCTCAATTTAAATGTAAACTAGTGGAGGCAATCAGTTCATACTCCTATCAAGTGCAAAGAACACACACACACACACTTTTCTTGGCAATAAAAAAAATGAGAAGAGGATAGCTTGTGTTGGGGGGTAAGGAAGAGGAGAAGCTGCCAGGATAAAAAGAAGAGAAGGATTTAGAATGAGGAATATAAGGGTCTATGACAATTCGCCACGGCCAACTTGCCATGGCCAACTCGCCACCACCAACTCGCCATGGCCAACTCACTGCAGGACAACTCACCATGGTCATCTCGCCACAGGACAACTCACTGCAGGACAAGAATTACACTAATATCAAAGAAATGGTGGAACAGAATCATTAAAGAAAGGATGCAAAAGGAGAGACAGAATGAAATGTGAATGGCAAAAATTAAAATAATTTTTATTTATTTTAAATAATTAAATAGAATTGTTAAATTGTCGCAGAACAAGTTGTCTCATGGTGTGTTAGCCTTGGCAACTTGTCCTGCGCCAAGTGGCCCATGGTGAGTTGGCTGTGGTGAGTTGGCTGTGGTGAATTGGCCACAGTGAGTTTGCCGCAGCAAATTGGCTGTGGCAAGTTGTCCCATCCCCAAATATAATGTTTAAGCACCCTGAATTAACAATCCAAACCAACAACAGGATTGGTTACAAGAAGGTAGAAAAGAATAAATTTTAGCATTTTATGGAGAGTTCAGACTGAAATGCTTATAGAGTTAAAAAAAATAACATTGCCTCCACCATGTCCAACTTGCCACGACCAACTCGCCACAGCCAACTTCCCACAGCCAACACACTGCAGGACAATTCGCCACAGTCATCTCGCCACAGGACAACTCACTGCAGGACAAGAATTACACTAATATCAAAGAAATGGTGGAACAGAATCATTAAAGAAAGGATGCAAAAGGAGAGACAGAATGAAATGTGAATGGCAAAAATTAAAATAATTTTTATTTATTTTAAATAATTAAATAGAATTGTTAAATTGTCGCAGAACAAGTTGTCTCATGGTGTGTTAGCCTTGGCAACTTGTCCTGCGCCAAGTGGCCCATGGTGAGTTGGCTGTGGTGAGTTGGCTGTGGTGAATTGGCCACAGTGAGTTTGCCGCAGCAAATTGGCTGTGGCAAGTTGTCCCATCCCCAAATATAATGTTTAAGCACCCTGAATTAACAATCCAAACCAACAACAGGATTGGTTACAAGAAGGTAGAAAAGAATAAATTTTAGCATTTTATGGAGAGTTCAGACTGAAATGCTTATAGAGTTAAAAAAAATAACATTGCCATCCATGTTAAATTTGCAATCTGGAGCAGATTTAAAATATTAAATCACAAAGAGTGTGCCTGATTTTAAATTATGAAAGGCATTTCTGAAATTCACACTTCTAAAGAAAGACTTGGTCAAAGCTGCCTTTGATCTCTCTTCCTACACTTTTTCGAGTCATGTTGTAGAGCTAACTTTGCTTTTGTGTATTAATAACTTTCAAAATTCTTTGAAGTATTAATTCTTTGCCTTAGAGCTTATTTCGCACAATGACTATAGAAGTACTTTAGTTTTAACTGTAGGTTAAACATTTCATCTTATATTCTGTTACTGTCAAGAACTTTATTCTGACAATATCTGTTTCCTTCAACTGAGTACTAATGTTTATTTCACAGGGAACAAAATTTGGGCCCCTCAAATGAGGAGAAGTGTTCCCAAGTTCCACCTTCTCTATCTATACCGGTAAGTAATCAGTGCTTACCACTGCTTTGTGGAAAATTATATCCATTTGATTAAAATAAGCCTATAAATTATTTCAAAATAAAATAAAAACCTAAGTTATTAAAAGAGGGCTCCATAGATGGAAGGATTATTCAAACCATATGGCCCTATATGACGAGCCATCCATTGCATACTGGAATGAAATTAAATGAAGGGGAAGGGGTGGGAGGAGGCAACCCACAGTGAAGAAATCAGTAGAAGTCATTTTAAATTTATGTATCCACTTGCATAATTTGATCTGTAATAACTAACCCTAAAGAGACTGCTGTAGACAAAACAGAGGCAATTAAGACAAAGCAGTACAAATCAACCATATTTTCTAACCGCATCCATCTTGTCCAAATTCATCTCATGCAATTGCAGCTAGAGTGTAATGGAACATGAAAGTAAATAGAACCATATTTGACAGCAGAGTGTATGACAACCTGCTTGTCTTGCTATCACAAACCTCTGCTATTAAATAGCAATAGATTTTGGTGGGCAAGCTTGTCCATGTATGGCTACTATACATTTATGGACTCATTTAATATATTATGCTCCACATATGTGGCTGCGAGAGTAGCCAAAGGCAGAAAGATTTATGTGAACTAGAACTATATTCTGTTTTGCAATCTATCACAGTAATGAGTCAACAACGCATGTTCAGGAGTGAAGAGACATTGGTTTTGTTTGGCTTTTTTCATCTGACTTGTAAAAAGGAAAAAAGGTATACATACCGTAGTCAGAACAGTTTACAAAAACAAGGTAAAATACAATTGGAATCAAAGACAGCAACAACAACGTGGAAAAATAATATCCCAAAATGCTTATAAAAATAGAAATGTCTGGAAAATAGTCCTGCCAAAAAGAATAATGCTTAGCCTCAAATGGATTTTCCAGGAGAGAGAAATATATAAATATATAAATCATACTCTAATTCAGAAAGTATTTTCCCCTCCTCTAGTCGTCTCCTATACTCCGATGATCAGTGGCTCTATCACTTTAGCAAAGAAGTATCTGGCTTTGCTTCCTCACCCTTTCATATGCAGACAAGGTGCCAGAATTCTAGTATGGCTATTGCTGCAAATTTAGGAAATAGGAGTCCACAGAACTAGAGATGTTTCAGTTGACCCAGCATAATAGAAAGAATTTGCTTAGTAAAATGGGGAAAAAACCCCACCTTTACGTCTGTTTCTTCTGATTGACAATAATTCTCTAGTATTCTGCTTTTTTTCTTTAACCTGAAATATCAGGGACTGAAACAGGAACATTTAGCATATAAAACTGGTATGTTCTGCCACTGAGCTGTGATTTTCCCCCCTCTCAATGGTAGTATATTTTTCTTTTTGTTTTATTTTTTTTTAAGGAATGCATACGGCTTTACTTTTGTCTTGGTGAAATTTCATTTTAGTCCCATATGCAAATATGCAGTGGAAAATGAGGCATATATTTAATATAAAGTGCAGTTTGTTGCCAAGTTTTGTTATGAACCAGGTTTGCCCAGCTATTAATTATCTGCATAGTAAATTATTCATATTACTATAGTGCCCAAAGGTTCCAAAATGATCAAAGCCTCATTGTGCAATTCACCATACATACAACAAATCATAATGGGAGGCTTGGCTTTCTTCAAAGATAACCCAGAGGGATGTTTACAAAGGCAGTCGAGCACTGGGCTTTGAAATTCTCTTTGTGTCTTGGAGAATACACCAGAAAGAAACAAAAGCCAGGGATAAAGAAACCAATATCAACCTGCTTTTAAACTGTTTCTAAAACCCAATGCAATCAAATGTATTTATCTTTGTTGATAAAGGGCAAATACATCTAGGGTTCAATTCATCTGTCATGTACTTCAGACAAAGAAAGAATATGTGAGGATCTCAATACATAAGACAATCAAAAATGTGCAGCAAGGTACATTTTAGAGACAGGGTGTTTTAGAATTTGCAGTGGGTAAGATAGTGGGGAATGCTGCATACTCCCCACTACAGGACTGGTGAAGCCAACCTGAGGTTCAAGGTAGACTTGCAATGTAGACATCCATATCTCCCAACCCCAGTACTGCTAGCAAACTGGTAAACCCCAGGGCTATTTTGCATGATTATCTGGGTGTTGTAAAGAATGATGTCCCACATCTTGCTGTGAACATCTACAAACAATCAGCTACAAGGGTTATGCTTCCCTTTTTCAAAGTTGGCAACTTTAAGATGTGTGGACTTCAATTCCCAAAATTCCCTAGCCAGCATGGGTGCCTAGAGAATTCTGGCATAAGTTGCCAAGTTTGCAAATCATGCCTTAGAATTGGAGGCAGAATGGTCTGGAACGTAAGCAAAAAAAGGCCCCTAATCTCATTTATTGCCCCAATATTTGGTGGGCTGGTCTGGGAATTGAAGGTTGAATTAGCTGTGCTATTAATTTGATGTAGTTTGGCTTTCCTTATACTTGAATGACTAAGTCAGTATGAATTAAGAAGTTTCCATCTGAACTTTACTTTGTCTTGTTTTGGATTAGTCAGATTCAGTAATCCTGCCAGAATGCCACATTTTACCACATTAAAAAATCAACAACACATTTATACCAGGAAATAAACTTTAGCAATACACTCTGAACAGCTGCCGTGGCCTAGAGGTGTAGCTCTTGCCTCACAATCAGGAGGTTGTGAGTTCAATCCTAGGTAGAAGCAGATGTAAAGGTCTCCTGCTTGGGCAGGGGGTTGGACTAGATGACCTGCAAGGTCCCTTCCAACTCTGTTAATCTGTTACTAACTGCATGCACTCTGGTCATGCCTTTTACTACAACCTGAAGTTGTTATAACTGAAATCTGCTAAGTGCAGGATTACCATCGAGGTCTTATCTTTATGTTATTAAACCTATTTAGTTCTGTCTTGCATAGATTCTAATCAATATCTAACTATGGATAAATAACATTTTTTTTTCTTATAAGGAAATCTAAGAGGGATATCTTTGTTTAGAATGATAGCGTGTTCCTACCAAAAGATACGTTTGAGCTAGATTTGCTGATGTAAAAAAAATTGTTGAATTTAAATCAGAACCAATCAGAACCTGAATTGCTCCTTCTGTGCAACTCAGAAAACCAAACTGTTAACTCACACAACAATCATGAACTTTTAAAAATGTAGACATAATGGGTATGAAATCTGCATGTATGGAGGACATTTCTGAGATGATAAAGTTGCATAATTTCAGAGCAAGAAGTGCAGGAATTTTAAGTGATGGTTTTCCCCCGTTCTGACCTCTCAATCAAATTGCTGTTGAAGGTGCTTTGACAATTCCAATTCCCTTTATGGCCTTCTAGAGCCTTAAAATGTGTTCAAAGTATCCTGATTCACCCAGGGAATCAGGCTATCCCTGTCTCCAGTAGATATCCTTGTTTTGGGTAAATTGTAGTGATAGGGCTACATAAACAATCCTTTGTCCTTAGACGACAGCCTAGACCATTTACATTTGGCCAGAAATTCAAAGGATCAGCAAAGCTCCTCTCATATGATAGTTCCCTTGAGGAAAGCATACAATTTTGTAAATTAGTTCCTCAGAAATAAAGCCAATTAACTGCTCCAATTAACATTCTTCATGTCTGGCTGTCAAAATATTGCAACTGAAAAAAAAAATATAAACTAGAAATAATCCATTTAAATTCCATGCTTACATTTCTGTATATGAATCCTGAGAGTGCGAGATCATATGTAATGAAATGAAATTATCGGCTTTATTGGTAGGGAATCCATAAACCCTTAAAGCTCTTCATGTTGATTGGCTGAATCAGTGGAGATCTGAAGTTGCAATTCCTGCTGGAAAAGAAGAGAATCAAATCAAATCTTGCCTGAATGGACTCTTTTAAGGGGCAGAAGGCATTACTCACTGTTTATGCATGTACTGAAAACAAAAAGTTACTTTAAAAGTCCAAAATATTATTTTATAAGGATAGCTTACAACACGCCAAATCATAATTTAAAATTAACCAGCAACTTGAATACTGCAAATAAACGACAAAAATATAGATAGCGGGCACACAGAACAACAGAACAACAGTCTTGGAAGGGACCTTGGAGGTCTTTTAGTCCAACCTCTGCTCAGGCAGCATTAAAAGATTATACAAAAATAAAATAATCTATAGGATCTTGAAGAAAATAAAATGCATTTGCTTGGCTTTGAAAAGATGATCATTGGGAAAACCATTTCAAATTAGGAAGACATCACTGAGAAGGTCTGTTCCTGTGCATCACTCATAATTTTTGGATGAAGACATGTTGATTAGTACCTTTAAGAATGATTTTAAGGTAGCACATAGAAGAAGAGTTTGAAGCTCTAGCCCTTAATTGTGTGTGTGTGTGTGTGTGTGTGTGTGTGTGTGTGTGTGTGTATGTATATGTATATAGATAGATAGATAAATAGATAGATGATAGATGATAGATGATAGATAGATAGATAGATAGATAGATAGATAGATAGATAGATAGATAGAAAGATAGATTAGATTAGACATAGACATAGACATAGACGTAGACGTAGACATAGACGTAGACGTAGACGTAGACGTAGACGTAGACGTAGACGTAGACGTAGACGTAGACGTAGACGTAGACGTAGACGTAGACGTAGACGTAGACGTAGACATAGACAGACATAGACATAGACATAGACATATACATAGACATAGACATAGACATAGACAGAGGTGGGTTCCTCCTGGTCCGCACCGGTTCTATAGAACCGGTAGTAAACCGGTGGTGACGTCACGGAGCCGGTTCTGTCGGTGCCGGTCTGTGGACGCCGCCATCTTTTTTTGGATTATTATTTTTTTGGATTATTTTTTTGGGGGGGGGATTTTTTTGCTGGTTTTTGCTTCTGTGCATGCTCAGAAGCCAGGTTTTCGGCACTGTGCATGTGCCGCCATCTTGTTTTTGGCTTTTTTTGCCATTTTTTGCCATTTTTTGCCATTTTTTGCTTCTGCACATGCACAGAAGCCAGGTTTTCGGCACTGCGCATGTGCCGCCATCTTGTTTTTGGCTTTTTTTTGCCATTTTTTGCCACTTTTTGCTTCTGCACATGTGCAGAAGCTGAGTTTTCGGCACTGCGCATGCACGGCCGCAATGCGCGCGCAGCCACGCCGTGTGGGAAGAAGCGAACCGGCAGCGAGCTAAGTTAGAACCCACCCCTGGATATAGATATATTATATGATAAAGCCAATGTTTTAAAGTGGACCAGAGACAAACTGAGAGGGTATAAAAATCACATAGGCAATATTATCATTGTGCTAAGTTCTCTTGCTACTATATTATAAATTTGCTCTAAATTTCCAGATCAATAACCTCACAATGGGGTACACAGTGGGGAATATACTAGCTGTTTGTGTAGTGTGATCACTGCTGAGTGCACTTGGGGCTACTAGAGCCACTGCTTGCCTTTTGAAGTGTATTCCCCATTGTGTGATTGTTTGCGGCCTTGTAGTCTTTTCCTCTCCAATCTTTCTGCTCTCCAGGGTGGAGAGGGGATCAGGCACAGGAAAATGTGTACTGACTGCAGTGGCAATCATGCTTGACTGATGGATTCTGGGAAGGTTATAAATGTGGAATTGGTCATAAAGTTATTTTTTCACTGTCTCAACTTCAATAAGTCATTGAATAAGGCAGTCAGTAAATGAGGTCTACCTATATTAAGAATGTCCTGAAAGTACCTTGCAGGATCTTCAAATTGAATTGTTTAATCGATCTTGACATGTTAAATCAAATAAATCAAATAAATCAGTTGAATCAGTTTGGAGATCTGACAGACTTTTCTGCATGCATATACTGTATATCCATCCACTTTTATTGAACTGAACTGCCAAATAATGAATTAGATCTCACATATTCAGATTCGTGTGACTCAATTCTTTTATTTAAGTTTCAAAAATTAATCAAATTGAGTCTTTGAATTAAGTTGCAAATTGGAGTTGGGTTTTGGATGAACTGTCCAAACAGGTCATAATGGGCTTCATTTTCTATCCTGATGGGATATAATTGAAAGGACCTCGATCACTTTGGAAAAACTCTGCTGAAAGACAGTGAGAGGATACAGTAATTAAGTGGGGAAAGGGCTTCTTTGCCTCCATCTGCTATGAAAAACAGGATAAGATACACGTTATAATTGCAGCTTGGAGATGGAGTACCAGGAAATGCAGCAACAAAAAGGATCTTCTTCTTTTTTTTAATAGTTTTTATTTGGATATTTACATTTAAAAAGCGACATAAAAAGACATATATGAAAAATAGACAAAACAAAACACACTACGTAACCTCTAGGGCTATAATACAGCATTTCATATCGACAATAATCTTATGCTTATATAATCTTACTCATTTACATGATTAATTACTATTCCTTAACATGGATATAATATTTTCACATCACTAAACATCTTAATATTTTCCCTTTTTTTAAATTTACATCCAAATTATACTAAAACAAATTCATCAGTATTAGTTTAGTTATTTACTAGTTTGATTTCTCTTTTCAAGCCAATCATATAGTTTACTCCAGATTTCATAATATTCCGAATCCTCTCTCTCATTTAATTCCATAGTCATTTTATCTAGCTCAGCACAATCCAAAATTCTCCTAATTATTATATTTTCGGTGGGTATATCAATTTGTTTCCAATATTGTGCAAGGCTAATTCTAGCTGCGGTAAGTATATGCAGTATAATGTAATAATATTTTTTATCGATTTTCAGGTCCAGTATTCCCAGCAGAAATATTTCCAGCTTCAAATTTATTTTCTGTTCTGTAATTTCCTCTAACCATTTCTGAATTTTACACCAAAATTTCTTTATGACGGGGCAGGTCCAACTGGGTGAGATCATCCGATGGCATGGGGTGAGGTTCCAACAATGAGATATACATTTGAATACATTTTGGCCAATCTCGCTGGAGGTAGATGCCATCGGTAGTACATCTTGTAAAGGTTTTCTTTGTAGTTAGTTGCTTTTCTGAGTTTATAATTTTTGTTCCAGAGTCTGTCCCATTGTTCCAGAGTTATATTATGCCCAAAATTTTTAGCCCAACTAATCATGTTCCCTTTTACTATTTCTTCTTCCATTTTATATTTTAATAAGAATTTATATAATTTAGTTATTGTTTCCCTTTCCTGTCCTAATAAAATTTTATCTAACTCTGATTGTTTCCTTTGTATACCGAATTGTTTTCTATCCTCATTTAATCTTGATTTAATTTGGAAATATGGCCACCAATCAATATTAATTCCTTGTTGTTCCAATTTTTGAACTGATTTTAAATCTCCTCTTTCATCTAAGATTTCTGAATATCTGACCATTTTATGAAAGTCTATGGTATTTGGATGGGTCATTGCTTCCATGGTTGATAGCCAGCTCGGAATTTCCATATAGTGGTTTTTTTTTTAATTTTTATCCAGATCTTAAACAGTGAATCCCTAATCATATGTCTTTGAAAATATGAGTGTGTCTTATTTTTCTCATCCCAAAGAAATCCATGCCAGCCTACTTGTAAGTCGTATCCTTCTAATGTTAATGTTTTTTTTTTATTTTTAAGTTGGATCCAATCTTTTATCCATGTCAAAGCGGATGCTTGATAATAGAGTTCCCATTCCAGAAGGCCAAATCCCCCTCTATTCCTGTTATCTTGTAAAAACTTCAATTTAATTCGTAGTTTTTTCCCTGCCCATATAAATTTGGATATGTTTCTATTTAAATGTTCAAAATACTTCTCCAATTTGATCGGTACCGTTTGAAATAAATATAACAATTTAGGTAGTACTTTAATGGTATTTTAATGGTTGAGATCCTTCCAATTAGTGAGATTTGTAATTTGTTCCATTTTTCTAAGCCTCTTTCTATTTGTTTTGCTAATTATAATTATA
>QLTV01003764.1:980150-995139 GCA_003457575.1 Thermophis baileyi | reverse complement strand
AAACAAAAAATTCCCTCAAAACTGTCAAACTATTTACTAAGTCTGCACTACTATTAATCTTCTCATCATTCCCATCACCCATCTCCTCCCACAAATGACTGTAACTTTGTTGCTTGTATCCTTACAATTTATATTGACTGGTTCCTACTATGACTTGATTGCTTATTTGTACCCGGACTATCATTAAGTGTTGTACCTTATGATTCTTGACAAACTTATCTTTTCTTTTATGTACGTTGAGAGCATATGCACCAAGACAAATTCCTTGTGTGTCCAATCACACTTGGCCAATAAAAAATTCTATTCTGTTCTGTTCTGTTCTGTTCTGTTCTGTTCTGTTCTGTTCTATTCTATTCTACAAGGCAAAATTCAGCATGGGGCAACAACAGAAAAGGAGAAAAGGTCAAAAAGCAAAACAATGTGCTCATTTATATGTGTATGAACTTAATTATAGGCTCAACCCCCCAAAAGACCAAACCCCCCCCCAAAAAAAAGTTTTAAAAGAAAATGAAATCAAATGAAATATTGAAGACAAACAAAATGGCTTAAAGAGAGACATACATGCACACCCAATAGCCACTGTCTATAACTGTCTGCCTAATGTTGCATCATGGAGATTTGGGGAAAGAGGAGAATTTTTGATTCCCTGTTAGGCATCCCATCAATTTTAGGTTCCTAATTTAGGCATTCCGCTTATGTACCATTAAGTCTTCCTATATATTGGAAGTAGGGTACCAAGTCATACAGTTTGGTCCCTCTGATCAAAGAGAAATAAGCTTGAAACACTTGTTTTTAATTTACAAAATATTCAGATAATTTTTCTGCTTTCTAATGCCTTATTTTATTGTTTCCTTTTAAAAAATATATATGGGCAGAATCTTCAAAAGCTGGCAGTGGCCTCTGTTGATCTCCGAAATGGCCTGTTCAGAAGTGATTATCTTTTTTATGTTGTAAGAATATGTATTTCCTGCAAGCCAAATCTCTTAACTCAGAATCTGCCTTAGGGACACTTTAGCCTTGTCTGCATGATCTGAAGTGGTGTCTGACTGCACCCCAAAATGTTGATCTTGTTTTGAAGATCAAAAACAGGAGTACAAAATGAATGCGTATCTTTTCAAGTTTCTCCACCAAAAGCAAATGCAAATGAAGAGAAATGAGGTTGGGGAGAATGAATGAATCTGGGTAAACAATTCTATCTTCCAGCCAGGGAAATAATATTGCAGTCATAATGCTTGAGAGAGGAACACTGATGATCACGACTCTGCTACAGTTTCCCCCTTTCTCTGTGCTATTAATTCCTGGGGGAGCCAGAATGCTGGAGAAAAAACCAACAACACCACCAGTGATTATGGTTTCTTTCCTTCTTTCCTTTTCTCACTGATGGAAACTAAATTTTCTTAGTTATTTGCTTACAATTTTCTTATTTATTTCCTTATTTATGCACCAAGACAAATTCCTTGTGTGGCCAATAAAGAATTCTATTCTATTCTATTCTATTCTATTCTATTCTATTCTATTCTATTCTATTCTATTCTATTCTATTCTATTCTATTCTATTCTATTCTATTCTATTCTATTCTATTCCATTCCATTCCATTCCATTCCATTCCATTCCATTCCATTCCATTCCATTCCATTCCATTCCATTCTATTATTTATATGGTGTCTTTTTAACCATGTTTATGAGACAAAAGTTTTTATAAGATGGTCACTGTGATCTATACAATTATGTCTTAAATGTTATATAAAAATACATTAAAAAAACTGATCTTGCTTGAGTCTTTCCTATCTTGTCCAGTAGTAAATAATTTCCTTTTATGTCCTGTTTTTTTCCCTTGCCATACAATTATACAGATTTACATTAAATGTGCATAACTATGGCTGTATCGGATTATTAATTAATTATGGTCTATAAATCATAACAAAATGGTCCTGAGTCAGTCTAATAGTACAGATGTTGCATGGAAATGTGTTTTTCCTTCCACATGCTCAAACATTCCATACATTTGGCGTGTCTCCTAATTTCATTCAATCCAGATAAAACATTATAGCCATTTGTTGATTTCCTCATTAAGTCAACATAAGACTCTCTCATTAAGTCAACAATCCAGATTCCCCATTACAGCAATTTATGGATTTGTAAATTATCCAGATCAAAACCAGAGCTGGAGTTATCTGAAATCCCTTTTGGGTAAACTGTTACCTGAAGCAGAATTTTAAGTAAAGTTATTTTTGTTTGATGTTTGTTTTTGTTTTGTTTTTAATATTCTGTAACAGTTTTGTTCCCTAAGCTATCCATCTGGTAAACTCTCAAGATTTATTTTTCTCGCCATGTACATGTATACATCCAAAATGGACTGTGTTGTTTCTCTGTGTCATATAATATATGTGGATATATGCATAATTTTGTATGTATGTATGTATGTATGTATGTATGTATGTATGTATGTATGTATGTATGTATTTATTTATTTATTTATTTATTATTTCGTCATGATTATGTAGGTTATATTAGAGGTGGTGACCCTTTGAGAGCTGTATGCAACGAAATTTCATTTTAATCTATGCCGATTAGTGTATATTCAAAGTGACAATAAAGTTATTCTAAGTCTACGTTTAAATAAATCTTAGCTTCCTTGTAGCTCCTAACGATATTTCTATTTTTTTTCTTTTTGCCAGACTATTATAGGATTTCATGAAAAGCAAATTATTTCAATGTTCTCTGAAAGCAATGTAGCTAACTTTGGACCTTGGACTCAGAGAGGTGGGGGCCAGATAACTATTCAAAGAGAAACATATTTGGGGGGGGGGCATTACAGTTATTTTATAGTCACCAAAAGCCTTGTTCCCAGACTTCGAAATCTGGGGCTTACTGTTATTTACAGCAACACTTTAATATGTTTTTCATAATTACTTAATTGTACCCACACTTACTTGATGATGTTACCTAATTGGCTAATGAAGCTTCTGCAAACAAACTAGCTCAGAGAGCACCCAGGACTCCACAGTTCAACCCTGAGCTACATATATTCTCATCCATTGGAACTGCCTCATTATAATGTATAAATTGCAAACCTATTGTGCATACCAATAATTACTTTGGGCTATTAGTGAGTATGGCCATGCAATGCTTCAGATTTGATTGGGAAAGGATGCCTTAGAATGGATGGGAGCATGTATAAAGTATCTACCTACTGTTCATTGAAACAAACATGTCTGTTTCCATGCTGTTCAGCTGCAGTGGGGAAACTTCCATTGCAATCTAGATGTGGCTGTTTTAAAAAGCTGCCAACATTTGTTTTGTTCAGGCTTCCATGCATCCGAAAGCACATTCTGATCAGATCCGAAGTATTGTACAACTTTATTAGAAAGCTAATATTTTTTGTGCATTTTATTTAATGTAGTCAATTATTTGCTTAAGATTCTTCTTTCATACTTTGCATTCACTAATTAAGATAGTCAAGAGAATTAAGCACGTTTCAAAAACAGATGAACATGAACATATGAGATCAATCAAAGTGATTGCTATTTCCTCACCTCTCCTCCTCCTCCTCCTCCTCCTCCTCCTCCTCCTCCTCCTCCTCCTCCTCCTCCTCCTCCTCCTCCTCCCCCTCCCCACATTGTTTTAAAAACCACATGAAGCTTGCTCAGATGCCCTTTAAAAGTTCTTTGTATTTTGATTACATTTGGGCTCTGATTTAATCTTACATTAAAGAACATGTAGCTCCTGAGAGGGGAAAAATGTCACAGGTAAATGATATTCAACTCCACTTGTACATTGGCTAATTCCCTACAGTGTTCAAAAGGTCCTGAATGTTAGCCTATATATGTGGTAGCAGAAGTAAGGCAAGGCACACGCTGAAAAAATAGCATTGATGTAGATTAATGTTAGCACTGATCTAAGTACCATGGAGTCTTGTGCACATAAATCCAAAACATTTTCATGCATGAATTTATTTTATTACATTTTAATATAATAAGGATGAACCTTCAAGTTGCTTCGGGTGGTAGAAGAATTGCCTTGCTTGTGCTCTCTCTCTCTCTCTCTCTCTCTCTCTCTCTCTCTCTCTCTCTCTCTCTCTCTCTCTCTCTCTCTCTCTCTAAAAATCCTTGCAGTCCTGAGGCATAGACTTTGGGCATATATTATCACTCCTCTATTTAATAACTCCTTACTGCCACTAGGAAAAAAAAAATCAAAGGGAAAAATATTTTTCCTCTGTGAAATTATCTATTATGAATAAGGTGGGTTGAATCCAGTTACAGGATTTCATTCTCTTTCTCTTTAAAATTCAAAAATGTGAATTTTCTACACTAGCTAAACTATCCCTATATTCAGATGTAAACGTATTTTTGCTTTACTACATTTGGCATATTTCTTTTGCTCATGGAAGTCATGGGAATAAGGAGCTATATAAAACATGTGCCAAGGTTAATCAATCCTGAAGACTTTTAAGGTAGGAGTGTGCACATTTTTCTCAGCTTTCTTCGGCTTTCCCCCCTCTTTTTATTATTATAATTTTATATAGCAGTTTTTTCATTCTGGGCTTCCCAGAATCCCTACTTTTGGAAGTTGTCTGAAATCACAAGTTTTTCTTTTCTTTCATATTTGGAGTTTGGAGCTCCCTTTGCAATAAAGCTTCCACCCACTGCATTCTTGTTCTGCCCTTGGGAAGTATGGAGAATAAATCCAAATCCTTCAGGTATTTGAATTCTGCTATAATTTAGTTTTCTTTTCTTGTTTAACTTGTGTTTAATTAATTGCTCATCATGGGATTTCTAGCCCCCGAGTCCATCACTTTGTCACTTTTCTCTGTGTTCTTTCCTGTTCCTGAGCCTCCCTTTTTTCAACAATGGTGATCAGAACTTAGATATAATATTCCAGGTATGGGTCTGACCAACAACATAGAGCAGAACTATCTCAATACTCTACTTCTGTTGACACAGGCCAAGATTGCATTAGCTGCAACACTCTGCTGGCTCAGGCTGGATCTGTGGTCTTCTAGGACACTTAGATCATTCTCATAACTGTTTTTTGCCTATTTGTACTTTCCCAAAGGTGCTTTTTCAAGAGGCGACTGGACTTTCTGTTTTTTCTTTGAAGACATTTCACTTCTCATCCAAGCAGCTTCTTTAGCTCTGACTGGTTGGTGGGGAATGGAAGGATTTATACTCCTTGCAGACAGCTGGTCATTTGCATTCTTTTAGAGAATCATTGAGGTCACCTGGAGGTTTATCTGTGTCATCAGGGTCACCTGAGTGATGCAAATGGGTGTGGAGCCTTTTTGGAACTGTTGAAAGGACTATGTTGTAGGCTGGAGATAGATGATGTCTTTTCCCTCTCCTTCTGTTGAGAGAGGGCTGTTCAATTTTGACATAGATGACCTCTTTGACCCCTCTTTCAAACCAGTGGTCCTCTCTGTCAAAATGTGGACTTTGCTGTCTTCAAAAGAGTGGCCTTTGTCTTTTAAATGCAGATGGACTGCTGAATCTTGTCCTGATGGGTTTGTTGTGCCATGTGTTATGAAGTAATTGTTTCTTCCATGAATCCTTCCATTCCCCACCATCCAGTCAGAGCTCAAGAAGCTTCTTGGATGAGAAGCGAAACGTCTTCAAAGAAAAACCAGAAAGTCCAGTTGCCTCTTGAAAAAGCACCTTTGGGACAACCATGACCTGGATGATTGAGTATCTCCATAGACATCTATTTGTACTTTATTCTCTGGTTTTTACTACCTAAGTGAGGAATCCTACATTTCTTGCCATTGAACTGAATAATGTTGGTTGGATTTCAATGATCAGATCTACAATGAAATTTTTAATTTTGAAGCTGTCTTCTGCGATTTTGGCAATTTTTACCCCATCCTATGTTAATTTTGCTTTCTCTTGAAGGCCAGAAAATAGTTTTGGATATTGGATGGAGATAAGCATTGGTCCCAGGTTAAATGTTTGTAAACGGGTAAATATTCTAGTTGGGAAATAATGGAACAATTTTGATATAAGGATAAGGATTTCATATATGATTTAATCCATCCAAAGTGAATTTTTGAGACTTTCTCCCCCCACCCTTTTTCATCCTACTTGAATTAGAAAGCAAGAGAAATGTATAAAAGGTGGGTGTAGAGAGAAGCAGGGGCAAAATTAAGCAATACATCCTAGAAACAGGTTACGCTTTCTCATTATAACCTTTCAGAGAGCTGGGAGGATAAATGAGAATTTAATTGTAAGACACTTTTGTACATGGAAAAGTGCCGCCAAAACAATTAACACTAATTGAAGACAAGGTACACATCATATTTTATCCCTTACATTCTGAAAGGCAGATGATTAAATTTTTTTTACCAGCGAGCAGAAAGAGGAAGGCTGATCTTTTCTTCTGATTGTGTAACAATTCCTTACAGGTTATGCAAGCATCTTCCCTGAGCTGAATTCAACTCTCTTGCCAAAGGCAAAAATGAACTGTAGAGTTACTTGACTCATCACCCCCACCGCCAAAGCTATATAAAACACAATGAGATTGCAGTTAAAAGAAACCCAAGATTGCATGCTGTTAACGAATGATACTGTATTTCTCTTTTTTACTATTATTATTATTATAATGATGATTAATATTGATGCTATGCTATAAGGTTGGTAATGTCGCTGCATATACATTTTTACAGTATGTTAACTAGTTTGGCGTAATTTTCTCTGTGATATACTGTATATGCAATAGAAAAATAAACAAATGGTAACTTGGAGTGTTTAGCGGTATTTAATGACCTTAAAGAAAGATAAAGATAACTAATTTGTGGGGAGAGTGACATATGCATAATATTTAATCTTTTCTGAAAACCAGTGCGTTCCTTTCTCTTTTCTTTAAGCAAGATTTAAGTTCAAATGATGAGTTTCATGTAAACATGTACAATAAATCCCTTGCATTTTGCTTTTTTTTTTTAATGTGATGTAGCCACACAAACCTTTAAATGGTAAGTCAGCTGGGAAAAGAGGGTTAATTATCCCCCTGATTACAATTATTTACAATTTCAAATCCACCACATCTGTTTCTATGTTTCCTCAACCCCAAGTGGTTTCATGTTTCATATTTACTTTTCTCTGGGACCCTGTGGGAGAAATCAGCACTGGGAGTACTTTGTGAAGAAATGTAAATAACAACAGGAGAATATATGCTTGAGCAAGTCAAAGTGAATCTGCAGTTTATTTATTTATTTGTTTATTTACTTATTCCGTCTTTTATCTTTTAAGGCTACAGTCATGCTTTCATAGCAGGTTGAAAAGTATAATCAAACAACAATACATGGCATCGTTCAAATTTCACTCAGGCGGTAATGCAGGTAGTCCTTGACTTACAACAGTTCATTTAGTGACTGTTCGAAGTTACAACGGCACTGAAAAAAGTGACTTATGACCATTTTTCATACTTATGACCGTTGCAGCATCCCCATGATCACATGATTTACATTTGGATCCTTGGCAACTGACCCACATTTATGACGGTTGCAGGGTCCCGGGGTCATGTGATCACCTTTTGCGACCTTCTGACAAACAAAGTCAATGGGGAAGCCAGATTCACTTAACAACCATGTTACTAATTTACGAACTGCAGTGATTCACTTAACAAATGTGGCAAGAAAAGTCGTAAAATGTGGCAAAACTCACTTAACAAATTTCTCACTCAGCAACATAAATTTTGGGCTCAATTGTGGTCATAAGTTGAGGACTACCTGTATATAGTAAGGAAGCATAGCATGGAATTTTCCATTCCTCTTTAATCTTATTGATGCAATGTTTTAGGAGTAATATATTGAGTAATATATTGGTTTTCTGGTAGTTAATTGTCTAAACTGGAAGCACTCTATGACCGTGATGGCGAACCTATGGCACGCGTGCCAGAGGTGGCATGCAGCGCCCTCTCTGTGGGCACGCGAGCAGTCGCCCCAGCTCAGCTCTGCCGCGCATGCGTGCGTGCCTCCCGCCAGCCAGCTGGTCTTCGTGTCTCTGCTGTGCATGCGTGGGGTGCACATGGGGGGGTACGCACACATGTGTGTGGGGTGCATGCGGGGGGCACGCACATGCGGGAGGAGGGCACATGTGGGAATGTGCAGAATGCGCAGGGATGGGCACATGCAGGGGGCTGCATGTACATGCAAGGGGGTAGGGCACATGCAGGGGGCACATGGGCATGCGTGGGGGGTGTGGCCCATGCAGGGGGCACATGCACATGTGGGGGTGCATGCGGGGGACCCACACATGCATGCATCAGGGGTGGGGCACATGCACTGGGGCCGCAAACGCATTGCGTTTTGAGGGTTTGGGCGCACGCGCTTTGGGCACTCGGTCCGGAAAAGGTTAGCCATCACTGCTCTATGATGTTTCAGACAGTCTTTTGGATCAAGCAAGTCTATTTTTGGATCAGACCCAAAATGTAGAACCACCATTAAACACTTCTGATTTATAAGATTAACTTCCAGATAATTTTACAACTATAGATTATTATACAGCTGAATTGTGTAGTCTGTTTGGGGGAAGATAAATTGTTTCAAAGCCCACAGGCTTTCCATAAGCAAACTACATCCAAATTTTAATATTTTAAAATTTTACACCAGTTACACCATCTACACCTGCAATTTTACCATTTTTCAACATGCACACTGCACCTATTATTTACTTTTTTAACTTTAACATCAACATTGATGACATTGGTTTCAATTCCACTCTGTGACATATGACTATCGTTCCCATAGAAATCTCCAAAATATTCCTTCCAGCATCCCCTTGACTTCATTTTCCTTCCAAATGATTTCGTCCTTTTTATTTTTAGTTGCTCCAATGGAGTCTTCTGGTTTATCTAACTTTATCCACTTTGAAAATTGGTTTTATTTCCATTGAAATCACTCTATATTGTTCTTCCTCTGTATGTTAACCACTCCTTGCTCTCCAACTATGCTCTCCAACTAGAGAGCCATGGTGGCGCAGTGATTCGAATGCAGTACTGCAGGCTACTTCTGTTGACTGCAAGCTGCCAACAGTTCAGCAGTTCGAGTCTCACCAGCTCAAGGTTGACTCAGTCTTCTATCCTTCCGAGGTCGGTAAAATGAGGACCTAGATTGTTGGGTTTACATCTATTTCTTGGTATCTTTTTGCAGTATCTTTTTTTTCAACCATATAAAACAAGGGCCCCCTAAAAAGGCATTGGCTTGTCTGGGGAATTCTAAGTTATGTAAAAATACCAAATTGTTATTTGAAAAAATCAAGGGGCTAAATGCAAACAAATTGAAAGTCCAATGAGGGCAGAACATAACCAGTCCCCATGGAATTTTAACAGTCAGTTTTTATTTCAGGAAAAGGCTACATTAACAAACAAGGGGATTATACTAGAATAGGCTGTGGTTGACCGGTTGGCTAGCTAACAAAAACCATAATTGGAAGCAATCTAACAGACAATACTGGATTTATGGTGATTTGCTGTAGATACCATTAGATGCTCTCCATATGCACAATCACTCACAATAGAAAAATCATTGAATAACTCTCACTTTGATTCTAATCAATTTATGTGCAATGAAAAGGAGGACTAGCGGTGACATGATAGCAGTGTTCCAATATTTGAAGAGATGTCACAAAGAAGAGTGGGTCAAACTATTCTCCAAAGCACCTGAAGGCAGGACAAGAAGCAATGGATGGAGACTAATCAAGGAGAGAAGCAACCTAGAACTAAGGAGAAATTTCCTGGCAGTTAGAACAATTAACTAATGGAATGGCTTGCTTCCAGAAGTTGTGGCTTCACCACTGGAGGTTTTTAAGAAGAGATTGGACAGCTATAGGGTCTCCTGCTTGAGCAGGGGCTTGTACTAGAAGACCTTTAAGGTCCCTTCCAACTCTGTTATTTTCCCATTGTATTATCTTTGAGGAAAAAAAAATCAGTTAAAGGACCAATGATTGATGATATCATTAACTATGCTTCACTTTTCTGGTCATACTCTAATGGTCTTCCCCATTTAAAACCCTAAAGGACATTCCTACTATTTCCTGCCTATTACTTCTCAGGAGAAAATATTTTCTGACTCCTGAACCATTAGGCAGTAATCTCCTTAACAAAAGGTATGATTAGAAATATTGCCAAGTTTGACCACTGTTCAATACTATACAAAAAATGACTCCACTTTTGTAATAAAAACTGCTCTAAAGTTTTGTTTTCTACAAAAGCCTTCCTTCCTTCCTTCCTTCCTTCCTTCCTTCCTTCCTTCCTTCCTTCCTTCCTCCTTCCTTCCTTCTTTCTTCCTTCCTTCTTTCTTTCTTTCTTTCTTCTTTTTTTTTTTTTTTCTTTCTTTCTTTCTTCCTTCTTTCCTTCCTTCCTTCCTTCCTTCCTTCCTTCCTTCCTTTCTTTCTTTCTTCTTTCTTTCTTTCTTTCTTTCTTTCTTTCTTTCTTTCTTCAGCATCTAATCCATTTTCATCAAAGATGAGCTGCTCTAATTCAAACTTTTCCTTCTTCTACATTTTTAATAATACTGGATTTTATTTTATTATTTTTCCTAGCTTACTGGATCAGATTTTATTTCCCTTCTTCTATAACAAACAATGTCAACAGCTTCCTTTCATGTTAAGCAATTTCCTTGGGGAGTTTGGTGAATTTCCTTTGAAATCATACTGACAATATTCAATATGTAGTTTTTCTCCCAAGTAGAGAGAAATTAAACAAAGTGATTTTTAGCTGTAAAGGTACAGCTATGCTACAATGCTATGCTAGCAAGACTGCTCAGTCTGATGTAGCAGGACCATTAAGTAGATAGTTGGAGATGAGGAGGAGGAGGAAGAGGAGGAGGAGGAGGAAGAAGAGGAGGAGGCGGCAGTTAGGATGAAATTCAATAAGTAAGACCACAAGTGAAACCTTCCTTTTATTTTATATTTTTGTATGAAATCTCCAGTTTGTTTCCACATTCACAGTATCATCAAGGACTGTATCTCATAACAGTCACTGTGTTGTGCTATGCTTTTATTTTAGGGAAGTTCATTACTCAAGATTATTATTAGAGGACAAGTTTCAATTCAGCTGGAGATGTGTACCACGAATATGTCATTAGATCTGAGAATAATATTTTCATGTGCATGGCTATAGGACCAATGTATTATTGTTAAGTGTATTAAGTGTGGGAAGGCTTTTTAAAAAGATTATCCACTATAATTTACCTTTGGGAAATGAAACCTAATTTCCTTTCCATGAAAGTATTAAGTTTTTGTCTCTTAAGTGTGAGAGCTGGAACTGCTAAGATTAGAAGCAAAGGACCTGAGACTAGACAGGATTGGTACAGGGGTGGGTTCCTCCCGGTTTGGACCGGTTCTCCCAAACTGGTAATTTCACGATGACATCACTGAACCAGATCGGTCGGTGCCGGTCCTTGGGGGCCGTCATCTTTTTTTTGAATTTTTTTCGATTTTTTTTCCGAAATTTTTTTGAAATTTTTTGAATTTTTTTTCCTTCTGAGCATGCGCAGAAGCCGACTTCCGGCACTGTGCATGCGGTCGCCATCTTTTTTTCAGCTTTGTTTTTTTTGGGGGGGGATTTTTTGTTACTGCGCATGCGCACGCACGTGAGGCGCGCCCGCGTGGCGTGGGAGGGAGCGAACCGGCAGCGAGGTAAGTTGGAACCCACCCCTGGATTGGTACCAAGAATGGTGTTATGCTCTCCATACCCAAGGCCCAGAAACATGTAAACCAAGAAGGGCAGGATGAAGAAGCTATCATATCAAGAGAGTTGAGTTGCTAGATTCTGAAGAAGCTGATCTCCATTATTATGGCTTCTTGTATCTGCAAAAAAAATCCTCAATTTATCAGTCCAATATATAGTCCTTGTACTTTCACCAGTAGCTCCTGAGTGCTGTTTAAGTTTCTAGAGATAGATTTATTGGGATTTGGAAAATAAATTTAGAGCTCTATTCTCCAAATGCTCTGAGTGAAATTCTCATGCTGTTGAAATCTAACAGGTATGAGAAATTTACTTGGTTAGAATCAGAAAAATACATGTGCCATATTTCACTGATCATCTCTTTCATTGTTGCTCTATGGGCATCTGTATCTAGAACAATGGAAGAGGGAAGGGGAAAGTGATGTTGCATGCCTCATGATATCAACACATGCTTTGCAAACTTACTTGATGCAAAATGACACAAGTATGTAGTTTGCGTCAGTTGCACAATGATGTGAAAAATAAAATGTCATTTTGAAGTCCATGTGGCTTCTACAGGATACCATATCTGACATCAGGGATCTGAGGGTTTTCAGTGCCAGATACATTCAGGAGGACCTTTTCTTGTTCAAGCTTGCCCACATCACCACCCACATCCCTGCCCACAAGGAGGCAGTTTGTGCATGCAAAACAGGCTGCAGTTTCTTCTTGCTCCTCTTACTCCAAGTGCTCATTCACTTGGAGAAAAGCAGAAGAATGAATAAGATAGAAGACGGAATGAGCATCCAGGATGCCAGGATGCTCTGGGGTTGCAGTAGCCCCCCTTATGTTGCTCAGGAGATTCCCACCCTTAAACAACTTCTTCATTGATTCTAGAAGACGTTTGGACTCTCTACAGTTTTTGAAATGAACTGTTCATGAGAATTAAATGTTATAGTTGTCCTTCACATGGCACCTTTGACAAGAAAGCCTAAGGGACCATTCTCCAAAGTAAAGCTACCACAATCTGTCTGGAAAGATAGGCATGAGAACTCCAGTATCAGGGTCCACTAGGCTGACATCTTCTGGCAGAAAAATCGCAAGCATAGACCTGTTGGAGCTTTCAAAGCAGATCACAGTCAGAAGGTCATGAAGGCAACCAAGCATACAGCCAAGAGGCTGGATTAAGTTACGCAGATGGACCTGAATGTAAAAAGATGTGTTCTGTGGAGTGGAAACACATAGGTATACCTCAAATTGTTCATAGTTCTTGTCATTCCCAGCATAAGGCTATGCATGACATAAGAGGGCAAAAACTTTATTTTGCTTCTTTAGAAATGTCAGCTTTAATTTTTTTCAGAGAAGTTTCTTTCTTTGTGTAGATGTATTTTCCACACATTTGTAGACCAAGCAGATTTTAAAACATCAATTATTAAGGAGGACCACAGCTGGACTATCTCCCACAATAAAGTAAAATGCCAGTTTACTAATATTGATTTTATCCAGATGGTCCTCTTGTTATAATACTTATTAAAATGACTAATATTCACTAAATCATTATTTAATGATAGTTTTAAGTTAGCGATATTTCACCAGCATATTGCAGCTACTAATGGCCAGAAACTTCTTTTTCAGGGTTTGCATTTGTTGATGCAAATTGCAACACTGTCTGCATATATCGGAGAGAGAGATTCATTTATGGGATAAAGTAATCTTGAATTACATTAAATGGGACATTTTAGTTAATGTTATTTGAGACAATTCAAGGCCAGGAGCGAACAAAGCCTAAAGAGGACCTTGTTGTGATAGGACTACAGAAGGATCTACAGCAATGGTAGAACTCTGAATGGACACAGCTCATCCCCTTATTATAGATATCTTTAGGTGATTTTTTTTTGTTAAATTAATGAGTAGAAGGACTTCTAAAATAACCTTCCAGTTCATTAATAATGACTGAATCATAATATCTGGGGGTGCTTCCTCCTCCTTATATTGGCCCTGAATTGTAGGAAGAGTAGCAAGGATCTATTTCCATGGAGATTTTTTTTTTTAATTCAGATTTGTTTTGTGCTGTTTACAGCAACTGGTGTGTCTCTCCACCTCAGCAACTTTAACGTGTGTGAACTTCATCTCCCAAAATTCCCTAGCCAGCACTTGGGAACTCAAGGAGTTGAAATCCACACACCTTAAAGCTGCTGAGGTCGAGAAACACTAGCTTACACCACACTATTCAGAAATAGTGTTTAGCAAAGCACTGCTATCAGATCAGAATGCGCTAATTTGAGAATTGACTGCTAATGAAACACTGAAACAGTTCTTCCTTATGTCCCAAACCCTAGGACATTTCCCCCTGCCTATTCCAGTCCATTAATCCACTTCATAACAGCTGTGAGATATGTCTATATGCTGACAATCTAGGAACAAATGTGATAATATATATTTGGTTTTAGATTATGTGAGGCAAAAGCATACTGTAGCTTGCATAGGCAGAAGGATCAATCTTCATTTTTTATTTGCTGGACATTTGAGCAGAATATGAACAGCCACTCTTGCTAACATGGGGGGTCTGAGTAGATGGATTTTCCATCTATTGTTGTGCTTATCACTCTAATTATAGTGTTTGATTTCTTTTCCCTGAAGCAGGCCAAACTTCAGTTTAAAAGGCATTGCTTGAAGAGTTCTTATCAAATTTGTCAGCCTCCATTGGTATGCACAGTAAAAAGAAAGTAAGCAGTTTTGTACTGCTGAAATGTTGAATGTTCAGAGGTTCATTGATAATAAATGTTGCAAGTGTAAAGTATTAAAAATGTAAAAACTGATGGTAGGCAAATGATTAGGAACTGGTTTTCAAATATTAAATATTGCACGTGTTTTACAGAACAAGATACCCAATTTCAAGTTTTGGAGTGACAATATGTTTTTTTATTTTTTTCAAGACTTTTTTTTTTGTTCAATTCCCACAACACTGTCAAACTATTTACTAAGACTGTATTACTATTATTCTTCTCATCCTTCCTATTACCAATCTCCTTTTCTACGTATGACTATAACTTTGTTGCTAGTATCCTTACAATTTATATTGTTTTATTTAGTTTCCTAGTATGATTTTTGTTGATTGCTTATTTAGTATCCTATGACTATCACTAAGTGTTGTATCTTATGATTCATGATGAATGTATTTATCATAACTATGGTCATGATTTATCACTTATATCTTTTATGTACACCGAGAGCTTATGCACCAAGACAAATTCCTTGTGTGTCCAATCACACTTGGCCAATAAAGAATTCTATTCTATTCTATTCTATTCTATTCTATTCTGTTCTATTCTA
>QLTV01003764.1:934035-952517 GCA_003457575.1 Thermophis baileyi | reverse complement strand
GTGAGATTTGAACCGCTGAACTGCTGAACAGTCAGCTGAAGTAGCCTGCAGTACTGCACTCTAACCACTGCGCCACCTCGGCTCTCCCTGCACCCCCCTGGGAGCCAAAATGGGGCATGGGGGGCGCTGCACCCCCCACACCCTGTTTTGGGCCTACCAAGCCTCCCTGCACCCCCCTGGGAGTCAAAATGGGGTGCGGGGGGTGCCGCACCCCCCCATGCCCCATTTCGGGCCTAGTAAGCCTCCCTGCACCCCCCTGGGAGCCAAAATGGGGCACGAGGGGGCACTGCACCCCCTAAGCCCCGTTTTGGGCCTAGCAAGCCTCCCTGCACCCCCTGGGAGCCAAAATGGGGCATGGCGGGCGCTGCACCCCCCCACACCCTGTTTTGGGCCTACCAAGCCTCCCTGCACCCCCCTGGGAGCCAAAACGGGGCACGGGGGTTCTTTAGAACAGATAGCGGGAATTCCCCCCTGCTCGCCGAACCGGCAGCAATGGCCGGCTGGATACGCCCCTGAACCGTCTCTCTCGGTGGCGCCACAGGCGCCACCATCTTTTTTTCACTTCTGCACACGCACAGAAGCTGTTTTTTGCTTCTGTGCATGCGCAGAAGCTGGATTTTCAGCACTACGCCTGTGCGGTGCGGCAGCATGGCGCAGCAGCACGGCATGCAACGCGCGTGTGACCACACGGCGCAGGAGAAAGCGAACCGACAGCGAGGTAAGTCAGAACCCACCCCTGGCATGACCATGTAGACACCAGGAGTAGAGCTGGCCTTAGTGCAGTCTTTATTTTTAAGCACTTTTATACTCAAGAGTATTGATAAAGCAGCCTAACCTTTACACATGCTTTGCTAATTCAATAAAAGAACATCTTCTGAGTCAACATTACACAAACTCTATGTGATAAAAGAACTTGCAGTTCACTGATGTTGAAATTTACCTATTGAGATGAACAATAGGACAGAGATAGCATTACCAAAATTTTCTAGAAGTCTTTCCCAAATAGCTATTCACATCACTGCTTTGACCACAAAGTAGTTATTGGACAAGTGAAAATGACAACTCGGAAAACATATATAGATATATATGTTCATTGACACACCAAGTGTCTAAGATTACATTTATGTGAAATATCTACATTTGCAGAGTTCTGCAAAAAACTATTTTTTTGCAAACATGGGAGTGTAAGTCAGTTCTTATTTATTTGTACACAGCAACAGTCTGAAAATAATTAGGTTGTTCAAATTTAATTCTCTGACAGAAAACAATATATAGTCTGCCTTCTCTTAAGCTTTTAAAGCAGAGAGATTCAATGTGATATTATGTCATGCCATATACATATATACATATACATATATACATACACATACACATACACATATATACATATATACATACATACATACATACATACATACATACATACATACATACATACATATATACATATATATATATCAGGGGTGGGTTCTAACTTACCTCATCGCCGGTTCGCTTCCTCCCATGCCGCAAAACAAGCAAAAAAAAAAAAAGCCGAAAACAAGATGGTGGTGCATGTGCAGTACCGAAAACTCAGCTTCTGCGCATGCGCAGAAGCAAAAACCAGCAAAAAATCCCCCACCCAATTTTTTTTCCAAAAAAAAATTCCAAAAAAAAAAAATGGCACCATCCACGGACCGGCACCAACAGAACCGGCTCCGTGATGTCACCACCGATTTACTACCAGTTCTATACCGGGAGGAACCCACCTCTGTGATATATGATTGAGATATATATAAAATCATAGTAGCCCAAGAATAGGCAATTTAGCACTTTTCCCCACCTAGAATCATATATATATATATGTATATATATGTGTGTGTGTGTGTGTGTGTGTGTGTGTGTGTGTGTGTGTGTGTGTGTGTGTGTAAAGGGAGACTTATTTATTTATCAGTAAAAATATGTAACACATAAAAAACGGACTGTCGTTTATATATATATAAAATTCTAGGTGGGGAAAAGTGCTAAATTGCCTATTCTTGGGCTACTATGATTTTGCTGGTCAATGGTCATCATCTAGAGCAGGGGTGTCAAACTGGCAGCCTGTGGGCTGGATGCATCACGTGCAGGCCACCCCGGCTCCGCAAAGGCAAAAACCGTCATGATATGTCATGATACATCATGTGACACGATCAAGTTTGACACCTGTGATCTAGAGCTATGCAGACCTTCAAGACCAAGGATGCCACCAAAATCATTATGCAAAGAAAGAAACTTGCTCATGTCTAAGAATGAAGTTGTCAAAGAAAGAAACTTGCTCATGTCTAAGAATGAAGTTGTCACCTTGCTTACCTTTGCAATGCCCCAAAGCCCCCTCACACAAACTTTGGCATTTGCAGTAGCTAGAAGGGACTTTTGTTCACCTTCTGACTTTATAAGCTCTGGAGGAACGATAAGGCAATGTGGAGGCAAATCACATCAACAAGCTGTCTCAGTCGTAAAAGTCTACTGCAATCTTCAGTCTATATTTTTAAAGATGCTTTCTTGAAAGGTTGTTCTATTTGACTCACTAGAATTTATGTTTTTATATATGACTGGGGGTTGATATCCACTCATCTTAAAGTTATAAAATCAAATCATTTTTTTAAACAATCTCCCTAATTTGATTTCTGTTTGTTTTACGGCTCCCGTGTTTCCTTTACTGTAATTAATTGACCTGATGATGGAGTTTAAAATTTTGTAACTGTGGTGCACTGGGACTAGGAACAAAGTATACATCTGGAAAAAATGGTTTCATCCTTTTATTGTATGTGGATGTTCAAAGCAAATCTGTTTTGTTTGTTTGAAATTTGTTCAGTAATAAAATCATACTTCAAATCCAAATCAATCTGCAACCCTAAACTCCTTTGGCTGAACAGAGACCATCTGTATAAGAGCAAAATCAGGTCCTTCAAATGGTGCTGAATGAATTATGCTGTGAAGATTGTTTCACTAGAACCTGGTTCACTGAATCAGCAGAATCCATCTAAGACTTTCTCATCAGCAACAAATACAGTCTTCAATTAATTGGAGGTGGGTGTATGGAGCAAAGAAGCCATGCTGACAGCTTTGACAAGCACCAGATGGGGGAAGTGGACCAGGTCCAGGTACCCTTTCACCCCTCCCATTCCAACAAGTGATCAGCGCTGTCAAGGTTGACAGCATCAATTGTGTAGTAATCTCTCAGCACTTCATACTTGACGACTCACAGCTGAACGTGCCAAGGGTTTCCATTAAAAAAATAACAAGCGGAAGAAATACATATTTTACCTGAGTTAATATGAAACTCCTATCTATGAGATTGGATGTCTAATGGTCTGTGCATATAGTCCCTGCTACCACATCAGCTCCATTTCTCAAGAGATGACTCTACAGATGGAGCAGAATGTTGCATTGTATTTGCATAGGAACATAAGAGCATAAAAGATGGGAATTAAGTCATATGTATATCAAATCCAAGTTTGAGCAAAATCATGTACCCACCATTGTTCATCTATTTTATACATATCTCCTTTTCCGTCAAAGATACATCAAGACAACTAGCAATAATCCAATATAGATTAAACTGAATGATAATTATAATTTAAAGAAGCGCAAAGCAACTACATTTGAAACTAAGTCAAAACAACATTAATAAGCAAACAAATAAGGGCAACCTATTCGATATCTTTAGCTGTTTTATGTCTTTTTTTTTAGTTTTGTGCACTGTCTAGACTTCATTGGAATTGGGAGGCCAATACCTTTAAATAAATAATCTGGAATCAAGATCGATTACCAAGTTTCATAGCATAAAACTCACACTATTAGGAAATTTACATTGCAGCCAGCTTTGAGTTATTTGTCTTTTGCTGATGTAAAGCCCACTGTCATAAAAACTAAAAAAGATAAAAGGGTTGAGAACCTTCCTAGTAATCCCAGACCCAATATTAGCATGTAATACCTGCTAGGCAGACTTTTACATACTATATTAAGCAGACTCGGAAAAGTTGTAAATGAATTCAACACATCGGTTTCTGATTATGCAAAGTTTGTAAGTGGTTGCAATATCCCTGCAGATCTTCATGTCACATACTGTACAAGCAGTCCCAGGGTTAAGGATGAGTTCCATTCCTAACTCTGTCTTTAACTTGAATCTGTATATAAGTTAGAACTTTCATTTACAAATGGACTATTACTGGAAATGGCAGATAGCATTGTCCCCTTCTTGAACAAATAGCAATAGCACTTAGATTTATATACACAGTGCTTTACAGCCCCCTCTAAGTAGTTTACAGAGTCAGCATATTGCCCCCAACAATCTGGGTCCTCATTTTACCAACCTCAGAAGGATGGAAAGCTGAGTCAACTTTGAACCAGTGAGAACTGATCTGATGGCAGTCGGCAGAATTAGACTGCACTACTGCTTTCTAACCACTGTGCCACCCCAGATCCTATGAGTCATCAATGAACCACTGAAGCCATGCAATGCTTTCAGAACTGCTGAAAATAGGCTGTATATTAAAAACATGCAGCTTCAGTAGTTCCTGAAAGCATTGCAATTTCAGCGGTTTGTTGGCTCAAGGAAGGAGAATACTGTACACCATTTTAGTAATAGGCAAGCTGTTTATAACTAGGGATTGTTGTTAAATTGGGAATTCTTAACCTACGGACAACATGTATAGGGCACTATACATGTGTGGATATTGAGGGGAAGGTGTCAACAAGTCCAGAAACGACACAACAAAATCCAGTCAAGTTCAATCCTTTATATCCTTACATCTAATGGATAGAATCTTGACAAACTTAAGTTATAACCTTCTAATCTACCACATATATTTTGAGAGATTCTAGGGTATGGCTATGGTGACCCTCTTAACTCCTTCCCCATCTATTTTAGGGCTGCACAGCCTCTTGATCTGAGTGTCAACCCTGAAGTGAACCTGCCTGAAGCCATCTTGGAGGCTTCAGGGTTGCCACACAGCAGTGGGAGAGGGGAACCAAGGACATTCTCACAGGTGGCTGACGAGAGGAGGAACCGGTAACCCAGCAATTGGCCAGCACCTGGATTGGACAGCGTGACCAGTGACTTGGGGGAAGGGGAAAACTTTTACTTTTAATGAGGTGAAAGCCGTGGGAAAACTCAGAGTCGGCTTTCACCAGTCTGTGCCAATATGATGTATCCAATAAACTATTCTTTGGGAACTCGAGTGCCTTGGAGTTTGTTTTCTATGGGCGCATTACTTGGAACGCTGACATTGAGTGCCTCTCTGGAAAAGCTGTTGCCAAAACTGTCTCTCACTGCTTCTCAGGAGCCGAGGTGGCGCAGTGGTTAGAGTGCAGCACTGCAGGCTACTTCAGCTGACTGCTAGCTGCAGTTCGGCGGTTCAAATCTCACCGGCTCAAGGTTGACTCAGCCTTCCATCCTTCTGAGGTGGGTAAAATGAGGACCCAGATTGTTGGGGGCAATATGCTAACTCTGTAAACCGCTTAGAGAGGGCTGTAAAGCACTATGAAGCGGTATATAAGTCTAAGTGCTATTGCTATTGCTATTCTCAGGTGCACAATCCATCACAGAAGGATTCTTTTACACCTAAATATCATTTGACCTCCTTGTTAGGTTGCATATCTGCAGAAGCCTGTGGACCTTTTACTCTCAAGTGAACGTTCTGAATCATTCTTTTAAATTACACAAAAAATTCCAATTCAGCAGCTTTTTAATCCACCATCTGTTTATGTAGCTATGAGACCATTACTTTCATTCATGAAATGACAAAGATGAGAGATGATGCTTTCAATTCTGGCCATGTTAAAAACCAGAATGAGTAGTACCATTTTCAATCTCATGCTAAGCATTAAAAGCACTTTTTGTTTTGGAGTTCTTGTTCAAAGGCAGAGCTACAGACTGTGTATAAAAACCAATAGTCTCTGTTGGAGTATTGGAAGCCTGTAATTTTATATTCACATCTTCTCCCTAAAACATTTATGGTGTCATAAGAACTGCCTAATGAATGTACTGTTTTATAATACTCCACGGGGTATACTTTATTCTCTGTTATGGCTTTTGTGTCTATAGATATTTTGCGAAGATCAGTGTTAAGAAAGCAGAGCTGTTACGACTCATGAATATTTATTAGCAAGGGTTTGTCATGGAGAATGGTACTGCCATAACAGTCTCAAAACTATGTCTTTATTTTTTTTAACACATAATTACCACATATTAGAATTAATGGCTATAGGAATTTTCTCTGTTTTATAAATTATATTTGTTAACAATATATTGGCCTGCACAATATTGGCCTGCACTACAGTATCATACCTGATACAGTAGCCCATCTATGACCAGGAAGATCCTAGAATTTTTCTTAATTCTACATCAGACTAATCTAAACTGCTTTTGTCTTTTTATGCTTTGAGCAAAGGATTTGCACATGATTTATATAAGTGATGGTAACAGTAATTACAAATAGTATGTAAATAGGTAAACCAACAGGATTAATTTTCTGATATTGTATTTCTTGATGCATTTTCCTCCTCTACTTTTCTACTCGGAGGGTGGTAAGTTTTATTTTAGCAGTTATCACTCTTCATCATAAATGATATCCACATAGGATCAAGAAGACTTTTGCTCATAATCCTGGTCTTCTATAGGAGGAACAGCTAGTATCTTCACTTCCAAAACCATATATGCCTCCTTTTTAATAAACAGTAAACTTGTCTTTTGGATGTAATTTATTTGTTTGAAGCAAATCTTCAATAATAAGAACAGTTCATGAAACCATAGACACTAGGTAGATCTTGTCCTAAAGTTTAGAATCTAAAGCAGCAACAGATTTTTTTTTCCTATTTGGCAATAGGCAAGCTGTTCATAACTAGAGATTGTTCTTAAATTGGGCATTCTTAACATAGGGACAACATGTATAGGGTAAGCATGGATATTGGGGGGAAGGTGTCAACAAGTCCAGAAATGACACAACAAAATTCAGTCAAATTCAATCCTTTATATCCTTACATCTAATGGATAGAATCTTGCCAAACTTAAGTTATAATCTTCTAATCTACCAGATATTTGGCACCACATTTTTTTATTATTTCAGCTGCTACAAACCTTATAGCAGTGATACTTTTCCCACTTTTTTTTTTTTTTACAGAAGCAAGATAGGAAGAATACTGAATGCCTTTGAACTATGATGTTGGAGAAAACTCCTGAGAATACTGTGGACAGCTAAGAAAACAGGCTGATGGATCATTGAACACATCTATCAGGTGTTCTCACTTGAGATACAAATACCAAGCTCAAATGATCCTACTTTGGATCTGTTATAGGAAGACCCAGCTCTCTGGAAAAAGGTTCTAATTTTGGGAAAGATAGAAAGAAAGAGAGGACAGTCAGAAGCAAGACGGATGGACTCAGTTACAGTGAAAATAAATGCACTGCTAGGAGAACAGGTTAGGAATAGAGTGTCATGGGGGGGGGAAATCTATGTAGTTGCTAAGAGTCAAAAACAACTCGATAGCACATAATCAATCAATAGAGATATTTGAATTACTATTCAACTGAAATATTTCACTAGAAAATTCAGTTGTAGCCAGTATATGCACAAACGTTGACCAGATTGCCCAACTATGGAGATTAAGGAGCTAACTTTGACAGAAATAAGCCAAACCTAGTCCCAGAGTGAGGAAGTGAGAAGCATCCCTCAAGCACAAAGCAATTTGAGGGGAGGAGAAACAGCTCAAATAGATACTTCCATGAATTCACAGGACTAAAATAGAGTGATGCGCAACCAGACTTACAAGATTCTGCTAGTATAGCCAACATAATAGTTATAATTTTCCTTTGGAATTATTTTCTTGGTCTGCTATATAGTGGGGCTGACACCTATTGAATTAAAGGCACCAAATCTGATTTGTTGATTTGATTCAAAGAGTTGATTGAGTTGAAGCTTTGAACAAAAATTCCAGCAGCCATGATCATTATATTGCATGGGGAGAAAAATGGTTCATTCGTTGTTTCTATGTTTTGTTTGTTGGCACTTTTATTGAAATTGTGCAGTGTGATATTTGCACTTTTGCAGCTTTAGAAGTGGGCTGACTGATGGGAACAAAAAAATGATGTCCTTCTCTGTTTCTGTAAAGATCCTGCTTTTGGGTGTCAGGATGGACCAAGGGTGGGGGAGAAGGAGAAATAAGTGGCTGTTTCTAATATTTCATTCTCTCCAGCTATGCCATAAAAAAAATAACAAATTAGAACAGAATTTATCATAGCTTATGATAGTCTTGTAGAAGAGAAGAACGGCCACTCTACATGCTGCTATTTATAAAACATGATGGTACATAACACTTGAAGAAAGCAAATACATTAGTATGGTTTTACAATTGCATCCTGAGAATCAAGAGGTTGAATAGAAGCCCTGAGAAGGTAATTTAATTTCCCCGGTTATTGAATTATCATACCAGTAGAACAAACTGTTCTGTACATTTCTCTAAAAGGAGACCATTGTTGGCACTTTTAGAAATGGATTATTTTTTATGTTGAAGATTCAGTTCTGACCTGGTCATCAGTTCCTTTTCAGAATAAATTTCACACACTTTTTTCTTGTTGGTGTTATTGTTAAGTACCTTTTCTGTTTTTATTTCTAAGGTGGAATTTTTGACTCATAATAAAATTCAAAGCACAGCTAATACAAAAGCTACCCATACCTATAACATTAAAAATATCACTATTTAAGGAGAAAAGAAATGCACATATTTTTGTCCTAAATATAACCCGCCTGACCAAAGTTCAAAATGCTTTAAAGACAGCTTGGGTATGCAGAGCAATCTTTAAAATGCTTGGAAGATTTAGAGGAAGAGGTAGACCTACCTTTCTCCATAAAAAAGGACCACTGAGTAGGGCTCCCGAGGAAGGCTCTGCAGCTGTAGAGGTCATTCGTAGTTACAGTCTCAAACAGAGCGTTCCAGGAGCTTCTTGGTCCATTGGTACCAAAACACAGCTTGTTTTCCCCACGGATTCCCAGCTCAGGCTGTTATTTTTGCCAGCTTTGGAAGTACAATAGGTAGTTTGCCTCTCACTGGGTTTAATTAGATAAGATTTCTGGAACTTCTTTGAGGGGAAAAAATGTGTGAGGGAAAAAAAAAGCCTTTCACTTGTCTCTTTGGGTATACATTGAGATAGAAAGAATATGTACCCAGTACATAATATCTGGAGGCTTCCTAGAAAAACCATACCCTCAATGTGCATCAAATATCACGTCTGGCTTCATCAGTATTTGAATTTGTATTTAAGATATTGTTAACAACCTATGCCAAACCAAAAAAAATTTGTTATCACACATATACCACCCACCCACATTTCACTGAAATGTGCTTACACCTTTAGGCTTCTATCCAAGAGAAGCAATGGAGCAGAATATTATTTTAAAATGGTAATTCTTTGTTTGTCACACCTGTAGAGGAAATTTGAATATAATTATGAACTCCCATATTGTATTAGTCTGCTTCTGTTTAGAAGAGAGCAAATGTGGATTAATGGCCTCTCAAAATTTCCTGTTTATGTAGAGAAGTGGGAAAAGCTATTGCAAACTTAAGTATTCTACAGGCTGCTTCTGTTAATGCATTCTTTATTCTCTCTCTTGATTTTTCTCTCTCTATTCTCAAGGAATCAGTATCAAAGCTCAATTATTAGCCTTTTAAGATAGTCAAGTTTTTTTGTTTCTTAAAATGCCATGTGCTCACAGGGCCTCATGAAAGATGATAGGCCTTCTTTAGTGTAAATCATGGCAGAAAGGTGAGAATTTCTAATTACATTTTCTTTTCAAGGTTCTATATGATTTTAGCTAATGCAAACAACACTCCTAAAGAAAATCTTACTTGTCTATTTAGATTTTGTAGCAGAGATAAAAATCTGAAGGATACAGTGGATGCCTCAACCCAACGTTGCTAATCTAATGGAAGAACTAATCAAATTGGATGCTTATTTTCAATTTTATTTTTCAGTTTTCCAAGGGATAGCAAAACGTTTGCAAAACTGTTTCTGTTAAGTCCTTGGACTTACGATGCTGCCAAAATAGCCAAGCTGGCTGCTTGTCGAAGCCTGATTGGCTAAAGCGCAAGCAACCAGCTGGCGGGAGATTGGGGCGTCCTGATTGGCTGACAGTTTGACAGCTCCACTATAAAAGGGAGCTGTCAACCGCCAAAGTTGCTGTTCCTCTCAGAGTGCATGCTTGTGGTGCTGAAACAGAGAAATAAAGCGTTCCTGTTTAAATCCAAGCCTCGCCTCCGTTCTGTCAGCCCGGCAACCTCCGATCTAACACTGGCGACGAAGAGAGGGGACTCCTGACAAGAACAGCTGGCTGAAAAGCCAGAGAGAGATCATTCGTGCAGGCAGCCTCACAGTGAAGTCACTCTGAGCTGAATCACCTAGCCGAAGCGACGATAGGTCGCTGGGCGCCTGCCACTAAATTCTGTCCTTTTCAGGATGACAGCTTTACCGGCTTTCTCTCCCTTTGAGCCTGCCACAGAAACTTGGGATGACTTTCTCACAAGATTCGAATGTGTCCTTTGTGCAAACGACTTCGCTGAGCTCCCCACCTCCAGGAAGCTCAGCTATTTTCTCAGCTTTTGCGGCAGGGAGATGTTTGCCACCGCACGAGCTTTGACAGCTCCTCAGCTGGTCTATGAGGTACGTTGGGAGACCCTCTTAGAGAAGCTTTGCAACCACTATGCCCCAACACCCTCCCGCATCGCTCGCAGGCATGCCTTTCGCCATAGGTTCCAGAAGGAGGGCGAATCCATCAGTGACTATGTGGCTGCTCTTCGCACACCCTCTCTAAACTGTCATTTTTCTGACCTAGATTATCTATTACTAGATCAGCTGGTCTGTGGTGTCAGAGACCTCAGGTTGCAACGTCGTCTATTAGCATGCCCTGAACTGACTCTAAAAGCAGCTGTGGATGAGGCCAGGGCTTCTGAGCAGTCTGAGCAATCAGTCTCTGAATTGCAGAGATATGCTCCTCCCACCTCACACTTCAGCAGACCCCTCCCTGTCCATCATAAGGACTCTGACCTGGAGGACTGTTATGAGGAGGAGGAGGAAGATGTCTGCCGCCTCAAGTCAAAAGTCAAAAGAGCTCCTATTGCTAAGTCACACCTGCCTCTCTGCCTTGGCTGAGCTGACAACAGAGCTGACTGTCGCTTCTGCTCTGCCACCTGCCGGCGCTGTGGCAAGATGGGCCACCTATCCAAGATCTGCAGAGCTGTTTTGCCACCCATGGAAGCTCCACCAGCCCAAACCAACCAACAACGGCCTTTTCGCAGACAACCCAACCGTCGGGAGGACTGTTTTGCTGTCACCAGGGTCCACAGTCCCCCAATTGAGGATGTCAGCCACGCCTCAGCAACAACCTCATCCTCCAAATTGTACCTGTTCATCCTGCTGGAAGGTAAGCCCTGCAAGATGGAGGTGGACACCGGCTCCTCCAGGTCTCTCATCTCATGGGCAACAATAACCAGATTGTTGCCCCATTTCACCAAGCAACGTCTTCAACCTTGCCCCATCACTCTCAAGGATTACCAGGGCAAGTTGATCCCGACTGTCGGCTGCGGCTCTTTCGAAGTCACTCACAAGGCCTTTTCAGGCCTACTACCAGTCATTGTGGTCAATGGTCACCTGCCTTCCCTCCTGGGCCTCGATTGGTTCTCCGCCCTGGGACTCACGGTGTCCGACGTCCACTCTACAAACCCAGATGAGCTTGCCAACATCACCGCTGAATTTGCAGACATGTTCAATGGTGGCCTGGGTAATTATAAGGGGAGCCCCATTTCCTTCAACTTGGACCCCCAGGTCACCCCCATTCGCTTAAAGCCTAGACGGGTGCCCCTGGTCCTACGCCGCAAAGTAGATTTGGAGTTAGACAAGTTGATAGCCCAGGGGGTGTTGGAACCTATAGACCACGCTAAATGGGAAACCCCCATAGTAATTCCCTTAAAGCACGATGGATCTATTCAGATTTGTGCTGACTATCGGGCAACCCTTAATAAAGCCCTTCAGGCTAACCCTTACCCGGTGCCCTTGGTGCAACACCTCCTGCACTCCTTGGGCCAGGGGTCTATATTCGCCAAACTGGATCTCACCCAGGCCTATCAGCAGCTGCCAGTGGACGAGGCTACAGCATTGGCCCAGACGATTGACACCCACCGGGGCGCTTTTAAGTGTAAGCGTCTCCAGTTTGGAGTGAGTATGGCCCCTGGCCTCTTTCAAAGCCTAATGGAAAGGCTCCTCCAGGGGTTGCAGTGATGTTCTCATCTCGGCATCATCTCTGCTGCCCTGCTATCTAAATTAAGAGCTGTCCTCCTTCACTTCCGTTAGGCTGGCCTTAAACTTAGGAAAGACAAATGCTTGATTGGGGTACCTCAAGTGGAGTTTTTAGGCTTTCTTATTGATGCCTCCAGCATTCACCCGGCCCCATCCAAACTAGAGGCTATAAAAAATGCTCCTACCCCTGCGTCTAGGGCTCAGCTGCAGGCCTTTTTGGGCCTGCTCAATTTCTATGCCATATTTTTGCCTCACAAGGCTTCTGTGGCTGAGCCTTTACACAGGCTTCTGGACTCTAAGGCAGTTTGGCACTGGGGCCCAGCCGAAGTCAGAGCTTTCCAATCTGTTAAGGACCTGCTAACCTCTCAGACTGTCCTTGTCCAATATAGTGACTGCTTGCCTCTCCTTCTGGCGTGCGATGCTTCCCCATATGGGGTCGGGGCAGTACTGAGCCACATCCTGCCCAATATGTCTGAGGCTCCCATAGCCTATTACTCCAGAACCCTCTCTCAAACCGAACGCAATTATGGCCAAATTGATAGGGAGGCCCTCACTTGCGTGGCTGGAGTACGTCGTTTCCACGATTACCTCTATGGTTGCCATTTTCATTTAGTAACTGACCATAAGCCTCTCCTGGGCTTGCTTGCTGGGGATCGACAGAGCCCTCGAATGATGTCTCCCTGCATGGCATGATGGTCTGAGTTCTTAGTTGGTTACAATTACCAACTTCAATATAGGCCTGGCAAGCTATTAGGGCACGCTGACGCCCTCAGCCGCTGCCCATTACCTAAACCCATTGCAGATCCAGCTCCTGCTTCCTCTGTCCTTCTCGTTGAGGAACTGCAGAGCCCAATCTCTGCCAGTCAAATAGCTTCCCTTACAAGCCCTGACCCAATCTTGTCCCAGGTCCTAGATTGGGCACGCAGGGGGTGGCCCCCTGGCCCTGTTCCTTCCCCTTTACAACCCTTCCTGGCTAGGCAACATGAAATTTCTATTCAGCGGGGTTGCCTGCTGTGGGGTCACAGGGTGATATTTCCTCCAGGGGTTAGGCAAGCCATCCTTACATGCCTGCACTCTGCACACCCTGGCATTGTAAGGATGAAGGCACTGGGCTGCAGCTATGTCTGGTGGCCCAGGATGGATCAGGAGATAGAGGACTGGGTATCTCAATGCCACACGTGCCAGCAATCCAGGCCTGCCCCACCTTCAGCGCCAATCCATGAGTGGGAATCCCCTAGGGCTCCCTGGGCCAGGCTACACATGGACTTAGCTGGGCCAGTCCAAGGGCACACATTCCTTGTAATTGTGGACGCATACTCTAAATGGGTAGAGCTGGCCTTGCTGACCACAACCACCTCTGAGGCTACTGTGTTTCCCTGAAAATAAGACCCTGTCTTATATTTTTTTGACCCTGAAATAAGCGCTTGGCCTTATTGCCATGCACTCAAAAGCCCGATTGGGCTTATTATCAGGGGATGTCTTATTTTGGGGGAAACAGGGTATTATTAAAATATTAGACAGACTGTTCGCCTCACATGGACTCCCTGATACAGTGGTCACTGACAACGGGCCACAATTCACTGCAGCATCCTTCCAAATGTTTTTGGCCAAATTAGGGATCTGCCATGCCCCCACAGCGCCCACACGTCCTGCAGCCAACGGCCTGGTTGAAAGAGCAGTCAGGTCAGCTAAGGAGGCTCTGGGACGCCTAGGCTATGATAACTGGCATCATAGCCTGTGAACCTACCTGACTGCCCAGCACACTACCCCTTGCCAGGCCACTGGGGTTAGCCCTGCTGATGTCTCAGAACCACATTGGACCGTCTGCACCCCAACTTCGACTATGGACAACCTCCAGTTCCTGACCAATGGCCCAGAGAATTCTCAGTGGGGGATCCCATATTTGCCCTTAATTTTGGTGCAGGCCAAAAGTGGCTGCCGGGACAGGTGACACATTTAACTGGACCCTGCTCTTATAGGGTCCAGCTCCCCGATGGCTGCATATGGCGCCGACACATCAACCAACTATGACGATGCTGTACTTGCATAGAGCCTCCTCCTCCTGACCAGGCCCAAGCCTCTCCAGCAGTTTCCACCCGCTCCTGGTCCCCAGTCTACCACCCCGATGTCCCACCATCTCCAAGCCGCAACTGTCGGTTCTCTCCTACCAAGCCTGCAGACTGTCCAGCTCCAGCGAGGCCTTCCGGACCAGACAACTCCACAGCCGGGTCGCAGGGAGTTCCAGAAGATCCTCAACCAGCTCCTCACTCTTCTGCCGCCAGCCCTGAACTAAGGCGATCAGGGCGGAGCCGACGTCGCCCGGTGTACCTTGCCGACTACGCCTGCGCAATCTGGGGGGTGAGGGGTGTTAAGTCCTCAGACTTACGATGCCGCCAAAATAGCCAAGCCGGCTGCTTGTTGAAGCCTGATTGGCTAAAGCGCAAGCAACCGGCTGGTGGGAGATTGGGGCATCCTGACTGGCTGACAGTTTGACAGCTCCACTATAAAAGGGAGCTGTCAAATGCCAAAGTTGCTGTTCCTCTCAGCGTGCATGCTTGTGGTGCTGAAACAGAGAAATAAAGCGTTCCTGTTTAAATCCAAGCCTCGCCTCCGTTCTGTCAGCCTGGCAACCTCCGATCTAACAGTTTCAATATGTGGCATCTCAACCCATAGTATTTGTTGTATACAGAAATAGGAAGAGGGTATCTACGGGCCTCAGATGAGACTACTCAGGCCTAGATATTGTAAAAGTTTAATTGCTGAGTGAACCCATTTTTCCACTTTTTTTCCCCACCCACCCTCAACCCACAAGAAATGAAGCATTTTTAGCATCTGTTTGCAATCAAATTATTCTGTTACTTTGCTGTTAAAATCTAATTTTTTTATGAAATGTACACATACCATTGATTCATACATGCAAAAGTATTGTCAATTAGTGTTGTCAAAAGTATGTTCAACATTTACTAATTTTGACCAGTAAGAACTCAGTTATAATTTGTAAAGTTTCTTAAGGATACTGATGTAATTACAGTAGCTTTTAATGCTACGAAGATAGGCCTCCTGTTTGTCAATAAAGAAGAATACTGTGTTTTCTTTCATCTCTTTCATGTTCCCATATTCTGGTGGGACTGAAAATCAGAACTCTCAGGGACAGGAAAAAAAGATATTTCTGACTACCAAACATGTAGACAAGTACTTCTCAGACCTGGGTAAATTACCCAAAATTGGGTAAAAGTGGGTTTTCTTTAGGGAAACAACACACAAGTCCATTACTCTATCACAACAGGCATATTGAAATAAGGGCTTTTTGATAAGCAGTTTGTGTGATGAAGGAAAAAAGCTTGGAAAACACTGCTTTAGATTCATTCCATTCTGTTGTGCAAACCAGCCAATCAACTCCTGGTTCTTATTAATTCTCTACCTACAAATTGACTGCTCCAGTTTGTTTTATGGTCCAGACTGTTTTTGTGACCTACACCAGCTGATAGGAGGACAGGAACCAATTCACCAATATGTAAAAACATAAATAAGCAAAAGAAGCATTAATTTGTCTTCCCTCTCTTGGTGTACATAAGGGCTAAAATTAGGAGCCTGAAGTCAAGGGAGAATGTTTATCTTGACAAGATGGGATTTGCCAGGTTGAATACTGGTATCTACAACATCCTTCTTTCTTTTTCTTCATGTATTGTCTCCCTGTCCACTATTTAAGTTTCACATTCATTCTTCGGTGTGTTCTCTAATGCCTGCTTTTCAATAGGGAAGATTTATATTCTATTGTGACCCCTTTTTTAAGTCTCCTGTACAGAGATTAAATCCATCTTGCAATATATATAATTTCCTGTAGGAACAAAGGACAAAAGCTTTGAATCTAAATTCTACTTTGGTAATGAGATAAAAGAGTCATTAATCAGAAGTCAAGCGTATAATGGATTTAAGTTGCATAAAGACAGATCCTGATTAAATGTTAGAGGGGAAAAAGAAAAGAAAAGAAAACCTACCTAGCACTAAGAGCAGTAGAACAAATTATCCAGAGAGGCCATTGGATGTAGCAGAAGCTGGACGGCCATTGCTTTGTAATGCTTTAATTTGAGTTTCTGCATTGATTAGACATTAAACTGCAAAGTCTATGTGACATTTTCCAACTCTACAATTTTATGCTGTATGCTATTTAAGTGACTTATCATTTATCAATGGTATAAATGATAGGTCATATGATTTTTTTTAAAAAAAACCTCAAACTCTAAGATGGCTGCTTTTTGAAGCCCAGATAAGCAATCTGAGGGTCAGGGCCACATTCATTCATTCATTCATTCATTCATTCATTCATTCATTCATTCATAATTCTCCATACTTGTTCTAGGAAAAATCATATTTGAACAAGGTTAATCGGGGCTGGTGAAGCATCGGCAAGAAATATGTGCCTGCCTTTTTTTCTATCTACTGTCTTTCTTTCAAAATCCTTGCCAATACCTTTCCCTTTAGCAGGCAAAGTCCTGGATTTCTGGTGAAGGCAATGATTTGGGGGACAGCTTCTGGGTGATTATTTCCAGAGAGCAAGCAAAGGTTAAGCTACCTCTCCCATACATGCCTTGCTGAATAAAAAGAAAGAAAGAAAAAAGTTTTGTAAGTAAGTGGCTACTGAGATTTTATAAGAAGCAGACGTGTGAATTCAGTGCAGTTTTCCAGCTGTGAATAATATTACCCTTGATTTCATTCCACTACATCAGGGGTGTCAAACTCGTGGCGTCACGTCATCACATGATGTATCACTACTTTCTCCCCCTTCACTAAACTGGGGTGAGCATGGCTAGCGCATGATGCATCCAGCCTGCGGGCCGTGATTTTGACACCCCTGCACTACATTTAAAGAACAAAGCAATTAAAGAAGTATAGTTTAAGACAGGGCTGTCAAACCTGTGGCCCACGGGCCGGATGCATCACACGCTGGCCACGCCCATGCGAAGGGGGGCAAAGTTGTGATACGTCACGTGATGCCGCTGTGATGATGCGAGTTTGACACCCCTGGTTTAAGACATGCCCTATGGTCTTTCCCTTAGTTCGTTGGGAAAGCATCAGGCTAATATAATGATATTTAATAGAGGTGGAAACTTTAAGGATAGGAATATTCAATCTCTCTGGACTTTTATCTGAAGAAATCTTATCTGAAGAAATCACACTCTTATGGACAACAGCTAAGCTAAGGGGATTTTAGTAAAACTATCAAACATTATCAGTCTGAACTTTCACACGTTTGGGTAAAGCTGATTTAAATTATACGAATTGAGAAATTTGGTTTTTACAGACTGAGACTATCATGCTGTGCTAACGTTTTTTGAAAATAACTTATCCAAAGCCAATGGTATATGATATTTGTAAATTAGCTAATAATGGCATAACAATGATTTATTTTAGATAAAACCAGAAATTTCTCCAAGGCACTCTCTCAGAAGGATCATTATTACTTTATTAAATACTACTTTTGCCTATTTGAGCTTAACAAACAAATCTAATGGTATGAAAGAATTTAATTTTAGAGCTAAATGATCGTTTGTCAGGCACTGTTAATTCACATAATTCAAAGTTAATTATGTTTGCTGCTATATTAGGAAATGCTGTAATTTTGCTCTGTTCAGCTGCAGATTTGCTGGAACTGTACAGTATGATTGGGCAAGTCAGATATTGAAATTAAATAGAAAACATGTTGCAAACTTAGAACAAGAGTACTTTACATTCTATAAGCAATTGATCAAAAGGAAAACTAAAAGCAACAAATCCTAAACATTTTCAGCTAACATACTCAAAGGATGAACTTGCAGGAGTAAATTATGCAGAGACTCTATGTGAGGTCCTGAGAGGTATGTAGGGACTGCTTCTTGGTTGTGTGTTAGTGATTTCAGCTGTTGTTTCTTGTCTGCCTGTATTTTAATGTTTATAATAATAAAAGCACCGTAAAAAAACAGTATACAGAAAAACACACATTTAAGTAGCACCCCATTTCTGAGAAAGTCAAACTCAGAATAGAATTAAAAACATAGATAGGAAACTTTACATGGCTGAGAATCACAATGATCTTTTACTTCTGGGGAGTGTATGGGACATGATCATCTAGTGCAGTGGTTCTCAACCTTTCTAATGCCGCGACACCCCCCGCGACACCCCCCCGCCACCGCGA
>QLTV01003764.1:898277-928722 GCA_003457575.1 Thermophis baileyi | reverse complement strand
CCCCTGTTCTAGCAGATACTCCTTTAGCAGCCTCTAGATTCCCTGTTCCATCTGATTTCAATTCATTTTACATTCTTCACTTTAAAGCATTAAATGGGAAGCTGGCATGTTGCAAAGACTGCTAGACTGCCAAGCATACTCTTACTTAACCAGAACATCTCTATGGTCCACATAGGTTCCAAAGGGATCCTTAAAACATGTAACTATTCAGCTGGAGTCTTGTACTTTATTGGGAAAGTAAATCTCAAAAACCCTAGAAAAAAAGTCAAGGTTCAATAGGGAGTTAGAATGTGTAGTGCAGGGGTTCCCAACCTTTTTTTTTCCATGCCCCACCTAAGCATCTCTAAAATCCTGATGCCCCCCCCCCGGTGACATATAATTCTTACTATTAAAAAAGAGAACTCCTACTCACATGGAGGAAGCCTAAAAGGCCATTAACTGGGTTTAAACAAGGTTCCAATTGCCCCCATTAAAAATCAAATTGCCCCCCTGTGGGGCGTGGGCCCCACATTGGGAACCACCACTTCACAGTTCTTTACAGGCCTCTCTAAGTGATTTACAGAGTCAGCATATTACCTCCAACAATCTGGGGGGTCTATGACAACTCACCACAGCCAACTTTCCAGGGCCAACTTGCTGTGGCCAACTCACCACGGGACAACTCGCCATGGCCAACTTGCCATGGGATAATTCCTTGTGGGACAAGAGTCACACTAATATCAAAGAAATGGTGGAATAGAATCATTAAAGAAAGGATGCAAAAGGAGGGACATAATGGAATGTGAATGACAAATTTATTTATTTATTTATTTATTTATTTAGAATAATTAAATTGATTTGTTAAATTGCCCTATGGCGAGTTGTCCTTCGGTGAGTTGGCTGTGGCGAGTTGTCCCACAGCAAGTTGGCTGTGGCAAATTGGCTGTGGCAATTTGTCCCATTCCTCAATCTGGGTCCTCATTTTACTAATCTCAGAAGGATGGAAGGCTGAGTCAACCTTGAGCTGGTCAGGATTGAACTGCCGAACTGCCGTATAATTAAGAATACTTAGGATCACAAGAAGAACAAGTCACTTAATACTAGAGGAAGTAAAACTAGAGTCAGTGGCAGCATTAACAACGAATTTAGAACTGAAATAGTTTGGAGCAGCGGTGCAATCTACTTACCTTCCCTACCGGTTCGGAAGCACTCACTTTGCATGCGCCCATCGCTCGCGCATGCTTTTTCACCCTCTGCGCATGCGCAGAACACTTTGCGCATGCGCAGAGGGTTAAAAAAAAGAAAATGGCGATGTCCGGGCGGGAGGGCGGAGCCTCACGCTGCCGCCACTACCAGTTCTCTGAACCACCGGTGGCTGCCGCTACCGGTACGCCCGGACCGGACCGAACTGGTAGCATTTCACCCTTGGTTTGGAGACATAATGAAAAGGCAAGAATTGCTGAAGAAGACCCCAATGCTTGGACAAACTGAAGGCAATCAAAAAAAAAAGGCTGACAAAAGACAAGGCGGTTAATTGCTATCATTGATAACACAAGCACGACCTTACAAGAATTCCAAGAGGTGATTACTAACACACAGTCCTGGTGAAACAATGTCCACTGGCTCAGAAAATGATGGAAGTGACTGAACAACAACTATTAAAAGAGGGAGGGAAAAGATGCTCCGGTTGTCTTCCCTCAGGCAACTGTTGTGATGTGGTACGTCAAGCAGCGCATCCTCCTCCTTTGAGTCATTTATATGGCTTTATTTTAATGGCCTGTAGGGATTCAGCTAAGGATGTGCAGTACATAAAGTAAAAAGTAGACTGTAGAAGCTTACCTTTGTTCCCCCTCTTCCAAACAGTAATTTTTTCCCCTTGTGGTTCCAATTATGATCTATGTATCTGTATTTACTAAGCACTAACAGAAAAGCTCAGACATGCCAGCTCAAAGTTGATGAGTTATCAAGTCTTGTATTTTAATATTAGTCTTATGTTACAACTTCACTCAGAATCCATTTTTGTTCCGAAAAGTGCAGCTAAGCCATAGATTTGAGAAACTGCTGAAACCAAAAATAATGCCTGGAGAAAAATGAAGGGATCAGAACTAACTGAATTTTTTTTTCCACGTGGATTAGTTTAAAGGTGTTACTCTCTGAGAATCACATTCTATGTAAAATGACAAAACTGAGCTAGGTAATCCTAGAAGATATTTGTGCAGTAGCCAACTCAAAATACTTGTGGAAAAACCAATCATCTAATCTTGAATCATTGTCACCTCCAAAATAGATCAGCTGATCAGGATACCTTGAGCCACAGCTCCAGGTATAATACTGGAAGGGATTCTGCAAGATTTCAAAAAATAATTTTCCCAACTTTATCTGAACATTGGGGTGCACCAAGAATTGGTTAGATTTACAGGGGTGTCAAACTGGTGGCCCACAGGCCGGATGCATCACGCGCAGGCCACGTCCACCCTGGCTCCACAAAGGCAAAACCCATCGCGATACGTCACGTGACGTCCACTGATGCGATCAAGTTTGACACCCATGGGTTAGAAGATGAGCAGCTATATAAATGTTGTAAATTGATAAATTACATAAAATAAGTTTGACAGAGATTGAACCTGGGACTTCCTGTATTCGAGTATGTCCATTCATTCTGTTGTGGCCCACCAGCGTCCCATGCAGTTGATCATGGATCCCGAGGACGATGAGGCGGTTGTGGTGAGGTACCGTCGGCCCGTGCACCTGGCACCTGAGTCAGAGAGCGAGGAGGTTGGAGAGGATTCGGTGCCAGAGGCTGAGAGTCAACCAGGGCCTTCTGTACCTCCTGAGGAGTCCATCAGGGCCGAAGAAGAAGAGGAGAAGCCTCTTCTTCTCGATGCTCGGGCACGCAGGGCTGCTAGAAGACAAGAGTGGCTACTCAGGAGGAGGTCTCCTCGAGAGTAGACTATTTAAGCCCTGACCACGCAGGAAACAACGTTTAATATTACTCTTGATCTTTGTGACTACAGTCTGCTCGGTTCTTGTTCCAGTACGAGTCTTGTTTCCTGCATTCCTAGCTCTGGGAGTATTGCCAGATACAGTAAGACCTGCTCATTATCTATTGGACTCCGGCCAGTTGTTAAGACTGAACATTAACAGCGGGGGTTTGAAAAAGACTCTTCTGCCTTTATTTTGTTTTCAACGACTCCTAAGAAGTTATTAGGAGACCTTTATTATTAGTAAACGAACAGTGTTTTGCAGTTTGTGTGTGCGTATTATTGGTGGCTCGTCGCTGGGGCAGAACACATTCTGAGTCACGATCCTTGTATAAGCTGCAACTGTGAGGCACATTTACTGAGATTTCAGTCCTATCCTAATCAACACACTATGGCCTGGCCTGAATGAATACTTTTTCTTTATGTGTTGTTGGATGCAAGATAAATACACAAACATCCCTGCCCCTTTTCATGTGCATCCTGGCATAGATATTCTACAGACCAAGGAGCTTTATTTGAGCAATTCAACACACTGAGAAAGACTTGCATGAAACCACAAGATGCTTTCCCTGTTAAGAGATGGGAGCAGGGGAAGAACCCTGACATATAGAATAACATACATCTTTCTCCCAGCAATAAAACAATGCAACTACCCAAACCTGATGGGAATGGGGATATTTTATCCATATGCTTTTTATTTTGGTCTTCAACCTGCACATTTTTCTAATGGGTACCCCTGATCTCTTTCCAGTGCTTCATAACTTATTCAGCATTCCTTTTTGGCTTTGGCTTTCTTTGCACCTAACACTTAATGAGAAGTTCAGCGGGCGAGATGGGAACAGCTAGACTGCTGTGTGTCTTCTGATGCAAGTGACAGCCACCAAAAAGCGAGGCTTGTTTAAAATGCAGCTCCTGCCTATCCCTATCCTCTGATTAAGCCCTGCTGTTAACCAAGGCTCCCTGTGCAGTGACTGACTTAAAGAAGATACTTGCTAGAGATTCTACCAGTCAAGGAACTGAACCGCAAAGATTAATTAAAAGACCCCCAGCACCTATAAATCTGCAAACAGTGCTGCAGGAGAAGATGGCGCTTATTCATGGGAAAGTCCCATGGCTTGCGCCAGAAAAAGAAATTCTTTATTTACTTCACAGGCCTAAAGAAAAGGGCCTGTTGTACTACTGTTAAATTAAGCCTCAGTTTAGCCTATTGTTTGCCTTGAAGAATGTGTACACAGAAATGATCTATTGAAGCACTTTTCTTTAGAATTCTTCTCTGATTTGGGTGGGGTGGAGAAATGACTTATTTTCTCTGATTTAGTGGGTGTTTTATGATTTTGAGTTCTTTTTGTTTTTAGATATTTGCAAGACTTATGGGCTTGGAATCCTCAGAGTCCATAGGAGTTGGGCCTGATCCAGTGTTTAGAAGAAATATCCAGGTCCAGTTCCAAGCCGGGAGAATGGCACTGGAGATAAAATGAAGGCTGGAGGGTTCCCTTTTATTGATGAAGCAAAACCACCAACCACATGTGATTTTGGTGCAGCTGACCAAATGGAGTTGAGAGTGGGTGGGTTTTATACCTTCTTTGGGCTTTGTATTTCAGCTTCCTGTTCCTGTGCAAGAACATGTCCTTTAATATTCTATATTGGCTGTTGTCAGATTCCTATGGGGTCATGTAGGGGTTATGTAGGGATCATAGCTGGCTCTATAGGCAAAAGAGGAAATGCAAATCCTAGGTGCTTGTCTGAGCTAATTTGGTTGAGGTTTGGACTGCTCTGGGGGTGGTGCAATGAAGGGACTTATGTTCTGAAAGAGTGTTGGGCAGTTCCTATTGTGGCTAATGGCTTTCGTCCTGTGTTGGATTTTGGGTGAGGGGCTGCTTTCTAATCCTACCATTCTGCCAAGGAGTTTTGAAATATCCTGTCTGGAATGGATTTCTGCCTGCAGTATTTGCTTTGCTTATGAATAGAGCTATCTAGATACTTGTCTTCCTCTTTCAATAAGCTCTTTATCTCTTAAGTGTTGGCATCTGCTGTGGGCTATTAAGAAAGACTTGGGGGCCGCTTTCTGTCTTTAAGAGCACCTTTCTCCATTTTTCCTTTAGAGAAATATAATATTCTACCTTTTTACTATTTCCCAAAGTATTTCATTCTTCGGGGGGGGGGGGGCTTCCCACACCAGCATCTCCTGCAAGCCCTTAAAAGGAAAAAAGTAAAGGGTTACCCTGCCCGGTCATGTCCAACTCTACGGGACAGTGCACATCTCTATTTCCTAGTTGTCGACCTGTTTCTCCAGTTCTGGCAGAGGGGGAATTAAAGTTTAAAGAGACCAACATCCTGGACTTCTACGGGGAATGGGGATGATGATTCTTATAGCTACTTTACTTGAAAGTTTACACCCAAAAGAATGCTCCTGGAATAATGTAGATCAGCTGCACACATGCTGCATATTGTCCACAGTTTCACAGCTGGTACCCACACAAAGCCAAGCTTCTCACTAAGGGAGATGAGGGCCTGGGTGGGGGAGTTAATGGTGCTATGGTCCTGGATTCCTTGGAGTCAGAGGCTGATCCTGAGGGACCTGATCCATAAGTTGCCAGCTTTAGGAGTCAGCAGACAATCAGCCACTTGGGCTTATTCAGCAATAAATCAACTGAAGCAGGAACAGGTGTAAGGGAAATACAGTGACTTAATCCTAAAATGTATTGGCAGCTTTGGAGCAGGGCCCATTATTGAACTATCTGCATCTGGATTATTTAAGAGTAGCTGCCACCAGCTAGCCCAGGGGTGTCATACTCGTGGTCTGCGGGCCGGATGCGCCATGCACTGGCCACGCCCACCCCCGGTTTAGCGAAGGGGGAAAAAGTCATGATACGTCACGTGACAACGATGTGACGATGCGAGTTTGACACCCCTGAGCTAGCCCTTCATTGGGAACAACTCATTAACCTCAGATCCAGGACCTTGTATCTTGATTCTCAACTTTGTGATGTGGACCACTAAATTTTTGACATGTCATTCTTGCCCTGTTGTGGATCACACTGTTTGTCTGAACCCATGCTCTGAGTCTGGGCTCAAGTCTCAGGCAAATCCTCTCTTCTATAACATTCTTTCATCTCCTCCTTTTTTTTTTTTTTTTTTTTTTTTTTGGTGAGGGAGGGATTTCTCCTGTATCTTTTCTGGTGTGTGTGTGTGTGCACACACACTTGTGCAGCTGATTCTCTGCCTGCATTTCTATTGGACTGCTTGCTACTTGCCCATAATCCCTTGTAAATCAAGCCAGCATGTGTGTGCTCTGTCTGAAACAGAACAGCACCTTCACCTTCTGCTATTGAATTAAACTGGACTATTTGATTTCAGAATATACTAAGACAAGCATAATGATCTGGAACTTTCTTTAAGGAGCTAGGTAAGAGTGAACTATAGAAAAATCTTTGGGGTATTTGTGTGATGTGACACATGTAAAAATGAGCCAAGGTTTGCCTTATGATGCTGCAAGATTCCTGATGTCAACCTGACCCCTTCCATTATGGATGTTGCTGGTGCTACCAAAAGCTTTAACTCTGTACATATAATTGAGCAAGTGGTATAGATATAATAGGTGTAGCAAACAGCTTTAGCCCTGACAATGAAGTGGTAGATGCTACTGTTTACGAGTAAAGACGTCAAGAATTATGCACTCAAGACAAACTGCTGATCACCATTTGACAGAGTAACAATACAAACCTTGAGAAAACTATTAAGAGGTCATGATACCTATAAAGATTGGAATCATGCAGGCAATGGTTTTCCTTTTTAAATAATAATAGTTTTATTAAAGTTTACAAATAAAAAAAAATAAAAGACTAATAACGAACTAGAAAAATATAAAAAGTAAGGAAAGGAAAAATTGCAAAGAGAGAGAAAAAAAGAAAACAAGAAAAGATATATAAAAATGACTTCCCCCACATTCCAGATCATTGTTCAATCCTAATCAGCAAAAGTCCATTGAAAGCTACCAAAAAATAGCTATCAAAAAATCAAATAAAACAAAGGATGATCTATCCTAAGCTCCAAGAGCTATTGCCCACAGGAAATAGCTACCGTATTTTATCATCTCTTCACGGGGAGCTTCTCTATATGGAGAAGTCTGGGGTGAAGTCCTAGTCCTCTCCTTGATCTGGGGAGGAGTTCTGTGGAGCTGATCCCTTCGCTGGCTCTCTATCTTCTGTGGTCATCAACTCTGCTCTTGCAGAGCTGTTGTGAGTCTGCCATTGCTTGCCCGGAAGTCCCAGGCAATGGTCTTCCTTGTGACGTTCTATGGAAGTGACTTTGAAAGCACAATAGAAAGAGTATTGATACTTTGAACTTTGGTGGTGAAGATTCCTGAGCATACCATGGATAACCAATAAAATAAAGAAATGGATCACAAAAGAAATTAGTGAAGAGCTCATATTTAAAGTATGAGTGGTCAGGCGCCATTTATCATATATTTTGGACATATTATGGGAAGACTTAGTTCTCTTGAGAAGTCTGCAATGCTGTGAAAGATGGAAAGGAAGAAAAGAAAAGAGGTTGATGGGTTCAGTTAAAACAGCAACGAGGGCAATGTTAGAAGATTTGAAGAACTGGGGCCAAGTCATCCTGGAAAAAAATTATGTGCTCGCTAAGAATTGATACTAACTTGATGGCACATAAGCACTATAACAAGGTTAATATGCCTCAGATGAGAACAAAATCTGGATCCAGAGGTATAGTAGGATACTGAGAGGGGAGGGTTGGTGTAAAACATTATCTCCAAAATTGGAATTGTTCTAGAGCTGAGAGTTTCCTAGTAAAACTCTAGAGTGTATGTAATCTTTTCAGTGGCAACAACATGGCTGTAGTGTTCAAAAAGGTACTTTATCTGAAAATTGTTTGGGAGGTAAGACCAAGCCCTTGGTAAAGAATGATATTTCATACCATGACAGTGATTGGCATCAAATCATAGAGGACTTTGTGATCAGGTAAGCAATGCCAATGAGTCCTAGGATGTGATTCATAACAATTTATAATTCATATGGCTCTATTCGTTCATAGAACTACAATAATATGCAAACTCTTTATCATACAGCTGCTCTTCCACAATCCATTTATTTATTCTTCAAAATAAATACATGCTTGCCCAGTTCAGCTACTTTATCTAATAAAATTGTACCAAGACTTCTATTGACAACAGTCTGAAAATTTTTGGCATGAAAATCAAGTTCTCACTGATCTGCTGCAGACAAACGCAATACGTGTACATATTCCCAGAGACAACAATGTTGTTCCTGACTCCCTTGTTAAAGATAAAAAGAGCAGCAGCAATCCTAATTTAGTACACATTGTTGAATCCACAGGGAATTAAGTACTCCAGTCTCTCCACTTAGAGGAAAAACTTGTTACTGTAGTTGCATATTATTCCACATTGACAAATGCCACCCGTCCTTTTAAATTTGACACTTTTACAGGGCTTAAGGTCTCATGGTCATAAGGGCTTTTGTTAAGAAAAAGGGAGGAGAATTCATAGAGTATTCATATGAAGAGCAACGTGGTTAACAGGAATCTGAGTGAACCAGAGCTAGAGTAGGATGATTTTAGCAGGCATGTGCTAAATCACAGCCATGGCATTTTGTGTAGGAGAAGGCTGCATGGCCAAAGCATTTTCCTAGATAAAGTTCATGGTTATCACAATTGGCCTTTCCATCGCATCTTAGAATGCATCGCATTTCAGACGGTGCTTCTGAAATGAACATTTTCATTTAGACCTGTTTCTCATGGAACTCCACTGAGTTCTTGTCAAATCCTAGATTTCTGTAGAACACAGTCGGAAATGATTTAGAACATTCCTTTTAATTTGTAAATGCAAGTTGGAACAGACATCTTTTCCCTGATCTGTTTTTTTTTTTTTACTATAGAAGATGGAAGATTAAAGGTTTCAGTATTTCCCTCTTTTCAAACACAGCAGCAGGTGAGGGTTAAAAATAATTCCACTGATGGTAAATTCAGGTCTACGTAGTATATTTTCTTCTTAATTAACTCACATAATTGGGGTTTTTTTAAAACAAAACCCACCCATTCATTTGCATTTTAATTATTGAGGGTACAAAATGTCAAGCTTTAATTGGCTCAGGAGGGCTTACTACAACAAAGCACCTTCTACAAGTAGCTGAAGGCTTGCCGATAAACAGCTGTCTCAGTGTTTCAGCCTAGGTCAATACTTTCCTATAAAGTAATCTTTATAGGAAACTGTAGTTTCCTATAAACTATACTTATCAGTATGAATATATTTAACTGACCGGATAAACAGGGACCTGCTATCAGGGATGGAGAAGGTATCTATTTTCTTTTTGTAATGTTTATATTTCATAAAACAATTTATTTTCATCTCATGTATGCATCAATCTAATTCTGCACACACAAAAAATCACTATATATTATATATATAGCATTTGTAATCATTTCCCCCACTTTCTTTTCATCTACATGTTTTTGGGGTAGATTATCTACTCTGATGCAAATATGCTTGGGGGGAAAAAAAGAGAAAGTTGCATCACAAAATTCAGAGAAATGCAAAACATGACCCTAAAAAAACAGCTGTAGGCCAGTTTGGAAAATGCAAATTAGTTCAGTTCATGTGAATACATGAATCAAATCAAAGTCTCACAGGGGGCTGGAGTGTAACATAGAGTTTTTTTGTTTTGCTTTGTTTTGCTTTGCTTTTTTTGGTCCCTTCAAGTCAGTGTGGATTCCTGGCAACTGTTTGGACAAGTCCCTGCAGGTTTTCTTGGCAAGATTTTAGAAATGGTTTGTCCTTCCCTCCTGCCTAGGACTAAGAGAAAGTGACTGGCCTAAGGACACCCAGTTGGCTTTGGACCTAAGATAGGGCTAGAATTCAGTCTTCACATTCCTTGAGAGCAGCCTTCCCCCCCCCCCCCGTTTCCCACCATATCTCCCCACTCTCATCATTATTTTGATGCTTCTATCTGTATCTACAGGAGTCTTGAAAGATGATTTGGGGACCCTTTTTTAGGCTTATGATGAATACCAAGCTCAACCAAATAATACCAGACATTGAAAAGAAACAGTGACTATTTTTTATTTTTATTTATTTATTTATTTATTTATTTATTTATTTATTTATTTATTTATTTATTTATTTATTTATTTATTAATTATCTATCTATCTATCTATCTATTTATCTATCTATCTATCTATCTATCTATCATCTATCTATCTATTTAATTTTAATGGAAATACCACATATGAGCCCTAACTATCATTTGTGGTCAATTATCTGAACTGACCCTTGTGAGTACTGAGCTTTTTTGGGGGGGGGGGCAGGAAATGTAATATATGAAAGCCTGTATTTTTTAATAAATATTCTGAATGCATTATATGAGGAATATGGATTTAGATAATGTTGCTAGTTTTTTTCTGAAGAGGTAGATTGTCAAAGAAGTGAAGACTGACACCTCAATTTATTTCGCTAAAATATCCCAGATTCCATTACAGGAAATGATGTTCAGTTCCTACATTTCTTTTTCTATACCACATAGCTACATTCATACATAATTTTGTTTTCTGTTACAATTGCTGTTTGGAGAAATGAGAAGAACAGACTGGAAGTGGACTTTGTGAAAGAAGAATATCAACTCTTCATCATGTTTTTAGAAGAGTACAAGGACATGTGTAAAATTTTGTTAAAGAATAGAAAGCTGCTAGACAGTGCCAAGAAGGGGTATGCATACATATCAACACTGGGCTTTACAGCTTTGATAAATACAGAGTTAACATTATTCTTTATCGCTACAGGGTTTTTCAGTTGGAGCCTAAAAGAAAATGGCATTGATGCAGTCACCAAGAGTCAAGCTTGACTTGAGGGCATCCTTACCTTTTATGTTTTACCTATTATTTTATTGACCATAAAGTTTTGCAGTAGAGAAGACTTCTTGATTAGATGTTCCCAAAACAAAATCTATTTCAAACAGAGTGCAAGGTAGAATAATTCTGGCTCAGGAACGTAAAGGGCTAAATGTTGCTTGAAATAAGGTGGAAGGGTGAGATAACCTGAATTTTATACTGGGTGGGTATAACCAATTTAACTCTGGTCTATTTTCCTGTAATAAAAAACCCCCCAAATTAATGTTGTCTAAATAGTATTGCATCAAGTTAGTTGGACTTAGATCCCATTAGAAGGCACAAAATGTCATTTCATAACTCAAATTTCATTGACCTCAATAAATTAACTTAATTTTTCCACCCACCTAAAAAAAGTGTTATGTCAACCTGTGCATCTGATTGTGTTCCTTCTTTCAACTATATTTTTTTAAGTTGTACGGACTTTTAAAAACTCATTTGTGACTTTACCTATCCTTTCTCTTGGGTTAAGATAAATTCAATTGCCCTAATAGCACACTTTGAAGAATCCTTTACTGAAATGAAAAGGTCAGTGATTTCAAGAAGGGGGAGAATTCTCAGAGCTTGATACTCTGGTTACAACTGTATTTAAGATTCCATATATTGATTAATAGCCATCTACTATGTAGTTCTTTTTACCCACTAATAAAGTTACAGTGAAGTAATAAACTAATGAGAATTAAGTACTGCGCTGCAAGTGCCATTTAATCATTCCTGCAAGAGCCTTTACCTTAAGCAATGGTTTCAGGTCTTGAAGCAAATATGTCATTAAACAAGACTAACATTCTTAATTTCATATATAACAGCAAGGGAATGTGTCATCAAAGGACACTTAAGTGCTTTTGACTATATTTTAAATACTGTTTCCTGGACCAAGATTTTTAAGTGGCTAATGAATAGGACTAGGGCAGACAGATAAAACAGCAATGCCTGGAAAACATGTGTGCATGATAAATTATGAGCATTTTAGATGAAGGGTTTTGTAACAGGAAATGGGGACCATTTGTCCACAGGTTTAATCTGGCCTGCAGGATCAGTCCATAGAGAGCAAGGTCTTAAGAACATTCCCTCTATCTCTCCCAAAGTTCTAGCTTTTCTCTGCCAAAGGAAAAAAAAATATGGCTGGTGTCTGTAGAGATTCTCAGTCATCCAGGTCATGATTGTCCCAAAGGTGCTTTTTTTTCAGGAGGCAACTGGACTTTCTTGTTTTTCCTTTTGAAGACGTTTCGCTTCTCATCCAAGAAGCTTCTTCAGCTCTGATTCCCACTACCCTGTCAGAGCTGAAGAAGCTTCTTGGATGAGAAGAGAAACATCTTCCAAAAACAACAACACACAAGTAAGTCCAGTTGCCTCCTCAAAAAGCACCTTTGGGATATGGCTGGTGAAATGGGGCCTACTTTGAGTCTTCTCCCATGAACAAGCTACTTCCATCCGCTGCAAATCATAACAACATAGGAATAATTCTACTGGATGAAACCATGCTCCATTTTATTTCAGTATTTTATTTCACACAGTGGGTAACTAAACGCTCTGGTGTGCTGACAAGCAAGAAAAAAGAGATATACCACTCTTTCATGATTTTCCTGCAACTTTTACTTAAACTCACATTGCACTCACTACTCAGGTGAGTGTTCATTGCCAAGAAGAGCCATTCATAGGTCTGTCCTCTATGAATGTATTGGACCCTCTTTTTAAAGCCTAACAAATTAGTGCCTGATTGGAAAAAAGGTGTAAAGCAGAGAAAAGGAAGTACTTCTTCACTTGCCTAAAATTCACCTGAGAAATTCATTACCCACTATTTCTCAGGGTAATGAATTTCTCAGCTGAATTATGTGCACAGATAAAAGTGCTTCCTTTTTCTCTGTTTTATATCTTCATTGGGCAGGAGACCCCTGTCCTAATATCTTTAGAGGAGATCAGGCTTTCCTTGCTCACTTCCTCCAAGCCCTACATATCCTATTTCTTTAGATACCTTGATCTTTTCTCCCCTCAGGTGACTTTTTTTTTTTTTACCCAGATGAAAAAAGCCAACAATGCTAGAACATTCATACAAGGATAGAAATCACAACTTCATTAAAATGCTTTAGGAAACTGCAAAATATCTGGGGGTTTCTCTTTCTCTTTTTAACATTTGAAGATGGAGGAGGAAATGTGACCCTAGTGGAAAATGTGATGAGATACTGCAATAATTTCTTATGGTTTCCAAGATATTGATGTTATTTTGTATTAAAGGTGGAAATAATAACAACCAAGATGAAATAACAATAACAATTTCTTTAGCAATAACAATTTCTGGGCTATAAATTCTTATTTCTTTCCATATTTAAGAAGTATAGTAAGTAGGGCAAGTTGTACAATGTCATCTAACTCAGGGATCTCAAACCTTGGCAACTTTAAGACTAGTGGACTTCAACTCCCAGAATTCCTCAGCCAGCTTTGCTGGCTGAGGAATTCTGGGAGTTGAAGTCCACAAGACTTAAAGTTGCCAAGGTTGGAGTTCCCTGATCTAACTTATTTGAGTTAGCCAGCTGCAGGCAAATTTGGCTGGATGGTAGAAGATAGGAAAAGAGTCACAGCTGCTTGCAGCATCCTTCTGGATGATGCTGTAGTGATTGAGCAGAGCAGATGGCCAGGCAGAAGCTCCACGCCCCCCCCCCACCCTCCCCCCCCCCGCAAGGTTACCAGGTTATTCTTGGTCTTGGCCACGTTGCAGTCGTTGGGGCCCAGCTGGGTCTGGTAGATGCGAAGGGCCCGCTGGTAATACTGCTCCACCTCTTCGAACTTGCCCTGGTTTTGGCACAAGAGGGCCAGGTTGTTGAGCTGCTTGGCCACATCTGGATGGTTGGCGCCCAGCACCTGTGGGGCAGAGGGCAGCGGTGCTCAGCTGATGTGCTGCTTGTGCAGCTGGGCAGCACTCGGTGGGGCCATGCGTGCTCCTTGCCCCTCTCCGATTGCAGGTCTGCAAACCGGGCGCCTCCCCTGGCCCAAGAAGGCACAAACTGATTTATAGCAGGGGGTCTCCACCCTTGGCAACTTTAAGACTAGTGGACTTCAACTCCCAGAATTCCTCAGCCAGCTTTGCTGGCTGAGGAATTCTGGGAGTTGAAGTCCACAAGACTTAAAGTTGCCAAGGTTGGAGTTCCCTGATCTAACTTATTTGAGTTAGCCAGCTGCAGGCAAATTTGGCTGGATGGTAGAAGATAGGAAAAGAGTCACAGCTGCTTGCAGCATCCTTCTGGATGATGCTGTAGTGATTGAGCAGAGCAGATGGCATATGGCCATTGTTGTCATTTTCCAGGATGATCTTATCAATTGTGTGACATGTGTGGCCTGAAACCTTAGCTGAGGTGGCAGTTCTAAAACATTTTCAAGGTAAAACAATGTTCACAGGCAGAAAAACTCAAGTTAATAGATACCAATAGGTATAGTTCTCCTTGTTTCATTGTTGAAAAGAAGATTTGTGACTGAGTCATTAGTCAAGCTTTCTTGTGGCCTTTCCACTATTCAAATACTGTGAATAGGTCTTGTTAAAGATTCTGTGTTATCCAATTAGGAATAATATTAGGATATCAATGAAGCTTGTGATCTTATCTTGTTTTATGTTGAAACTCTATTTTCCTGGAGAAAAAGACATGTGTTTCTATCCTTACAGTATAATGACACCAGGGTTTTTGGCTGGCTTTGTAGAAAACCAAACAAAGAAACAAACACACGATCCACAGTGTATAATCTTTTCTCTGGGTTCTTTGGTGTAAACTAGATGCTGACATTGTCCAATTTATCTTAAAAATAACGGGTTGGCTTTTTTGAGTTGAAAGTGCTGGGCCATTGTCATTATTAAAAACAGATTAGTGGGCTATAAATCACTGTCTCCTGGTCAGTGCTAAACAGGATCTAATATAATGGTTCCTGCTCTAGCAGAAAGATAAAAAGCCAACAACTCCTTTGCTTTAGGAATTGAACCCAAATGCTGTTCCAGTTCTCTTAGATCTCTGTATGATAAAGATATAACTCAGGACGATATAACGTTAATAAAATGAAAGCAAAAACGAATAAAACAATAACAAAAACAAATACCAATTAACCTACTATTCAATATAAAATTATAAAACTAGAGAAAGGGTTACAGGAGGGGAAGTTACCAGATAGTACAAACGAAATAACAAAATTACATGCACACACACTCCTATTCTTTGTCCGGGGATAAGGGGAGAGAAATTGGTGCAGCTGGATCTTTTGTCAATCTCTGATAGATTGAACATCATTCAGACCTTGGAGTATTGCTCTCTTGGTTGAAAACCTTGTCTGCAACCCTGATTGAAATGGATCAGTAAAAGCTGATGTAAAGAACTACCAACCTACAAGAGAACAATCCTCTCAAGAACGTTAGATAGCAAAGGAAGAAGAGAGGCAGGGTGATAACCAGACCTTATAAGAGGATCAAGAGGAGATATCTTTCAATAAAGGAATGTGTTGAAAAAGAAGCCAAGAAATATAATAGGATTCCGAACTTCGAACAAAAAAGCAGAACTCTGCTCTAAAACTTTTGGTCTGGGTATGCTTTGAAAATGATGGAGCTGAAGCGCTTTAGACGTTGTGCGAATACAATTTTCCTCTGCTTCTCATAAAAGCATGCATGCCTTCCCCCAGCTTTCTGTGGATGTCCCAAAAGAAGTTGCTGCTTTAAGAGTTGCATTACAGATGTGACATTCTAATAATTTCACTTGTTAAAAAAGTTGGGGGTCTTTTGAGGTTTTGGAGAAAGACATGTATGATTGAATGCAAGCGTGTCCTGCATTTGCAGGAGAACTGAAATAACTTCTGCCAGATCGTTATCAAAATTTCATGACTTTTTGGGAGGGAAAGGAGCAGAGAAATTTCTGTAGACTATGTGCATGGAAAAGATCCTCTGGAAATAAGGCCCTGTCCTACACCAGTAGGGTTTTAAATGTTGGGATCTTACAGTGTGTCTTGTAAGCAACTGGCAGCCAGTGCAGTTTTAAGTATAAGTTTTCATATTTTGCAGCAATTGCATTCCTGGATGCTATTTAAAGCACATTGAGACAATCAAGATGGAATGAGAGTGAGGCAAGAATAATTGCTGCTAAGTCTTATCAGTCACCTGAAGACCTCCTTTACAACTTGCACAACTTATGACCAAAATTATAGACTCAATTATGGTTGTAAAATGAGGACTACTGTACTTGAATTATTATCAAATTTGTTCAGCCCACAATAGTATAAAACTCACATAAAATTTAGCTTTTCAGAATTGGTATTGCTCTCTATTCAAAAAACAAGCAAGCAAGAAATCACACACTACATAGCAAAAAGCAACATTTGTGTGTGTGGATTTATTGCTGTAGCTGGGTCTTGGAGCTGTAAAGAAATAATTTCAGGTCTAGATTCTTTTTATTGTGCACAGCAATTCCACATTCAATTCTCCTCTATGGAAGATTTTGTCATTTCCAACCCATTTTCAGAGAAATAGAACAACTGTTTCTTGCCACGTAGGTTTGCAAAACTGGGTTTTAACTTCCCACTCCCTCATTTCCTCCAGCAATTGCATTTGCTGTACTTCTGTTTATTTTACCCCCAGCGAGCCAGATACGTTCTAGCTTGGGAGCTTATTAAATGTTTGCTGATGTTTGACATGTTCTGGTGAACTCCTGTGTGCTCAGCATAAAAGGAGCAGCATGGAGCTTTGAACTCGTCGCTCAATCTATTCTGTAGCTAAGTGGAATTTCAACACCTCATTTTCTCCCCTCACTTTGTGGCTGCTAATATATTACAAATATTGAATTCAGTTTTAGGAAATTACATCAGATGTTTCCCAGCATAAGATATTTTGCTTTATTCGATTAGGTGCAGCTTATAGCAGGAATCTCAGCTGTCAAGCAAAGAACTGCAACAGCCAGTCTGTGGCCAGTGACACATCGGCAAGATCTCTTGGGCTTGCACTTGGAAAAGGCATTGAGTTAAGCACATTTGCAAAGTTGATCTCCATTTGCCATTTGAACTGCAAAAAACAAGCCAACAAGGAAAAATGGGGGGGGGGGAATTAATTGTGAACCTGCCTGGCATGTACTGAGAAGAGAGATTCAGGTAAAGAGGCAGCCTAATTCTGTTGTCTATAGCTGCAATTAGAGACCCAGATCCAGACTGCTTACATATTTCTTGACCCTTGTCTTGCACAGAGCCAGTTTTGTTCTCTTCTGTATGCATTCACTTTTTATATCCAGTTTGTCTTTCGCACGAGTAGTGGTTGATACTGCAAGAAAGAGTGGAAAGCTCAGATTCATAGGATCTTCAGCACCAAGTTAGTCCAACGTGTGTCTCAAATGCTTATGACTTAGAGCTTTACCTTGGTGTGCATTCCAATTTTGCATAGTCTTTACAATCCCAGAGAGGTAAAATAGCACAAATCCAATTAAATCAATTTATACTCCACTGATCTACTCTCATATTCTTGTCAGGAATAATGAATTAGTGGAGCTGGTGTGATTCAGTCGTTCATAAAATGCTGGGCTGCAACTGTGAGTTTGAATTTAGTGCCTCTAGTTTGCAGGGACACCACAATGCCAAATCATTTTGTCTTTCATATGACCAACGGCATTGCAAATGATGTGCTACTGTTGTGCAAGAAAATCAATTAACATGATTGTAATAACCAGTGGAATGCTGCCAGTCAGCACTGGGAATAGCAGATACATCATCTAATGGAGCAGACAACCGATATTTAATTTGGATACTTATACTTGATGGTGCCTCATCGAGTCGGTGATGTTGAAATTGTTAACTTTTCTTTTTTTTATACATTTCAATAAGCATAAACAGTATAGAATAGATCATTTTGACATTAAATAGAAATGCCTTTTCCCAAATGCCAATATGCATCTTTTTAGGGACAGTTTATTGATTTGCTGAGTGATGAACATGTTGTTTATATAATGACTGGAAAAAAACCAGTAGGATCAGTGCTTCTAGTGCCTGGTCTTCAAAGCAAGAGTCAACTTATTTCTTTATGCAATTAATGAATAAGACATGAGCTCCTCCCTGTGTGTTTTACAATTGATACAACCTCCATTTGATGCAGTGCACTATAATCAGTTATATTTGTAATGCTCTCTTACCATGCAGTTTTGACTGTTGTACTATGGCCTCTGATACAATAACTCCAGTGTTTATTTGGTGTATGCATTTTCACTCACATTTTAAAACCAGTTTTCCCTATGCTGTCAGGAAACTCATTTTTGTTTGGGTGTCATTGCTTTGGGGATAAATCAGACAAATTATCTTCATTTTGGAATGTAGAAAACAACTGCCAAAGATTGCCTTTTAGAAAAGAATATTTGTAGCTTAGAGTTGAACTGTGGAGTCCTTGGTGCTCTTTGAACTTGGTTATTTTCTTGCAGATATTTCATTAGCAAATTAGATAACATCACCAGTGCTACTTATGTAGTGAAATGATTGCAAGAAAATAATCAAGCTCAGAGAGCACCAAGGACCCCACCTCGTCTTTTAGTGCAGGCTTGTGAGAGGTGCAGGAGAGGAAAACCAGGAGAACACCAGCTAAATTTGGGTGTTTCTGACCACAAGGAGAGTCTGGATAACAAGAGAGTATTTTCAGTCTGGGACTTCAGAGGAAACATCCCCTTCAGAAATATCACCTCCAGAATTCATGGAAAGTCTATGGCTGAAGATTCTGGCAGTTTATATGTTGCATCTTAGATATCTTATGTTAGTTGATTCAAGACTGTGGCCACGGTGCCACACCAGATGCTTAAGGTTACCTGCAGATGGGGCTTTGAGGGAAATGAGTATTATCCAGCAAAGCTAGGTAAGAGTTGCACTTTTCATTAACCTTATTCTAAATCATCCCTATTTATGCATACACTCCCATATTATAACATCTTAAAAGTATCTTTGTAATTTTAAATTATTTATCTCCAAATCATTAGCAGTTGAACACAGCTATAAACAATGGTTTTGTGGGTTTCTTATTATATTTGGACCAAAGGTGCTTTTTCAAGAGGCAACTGGACTTTCTTGTTTTTCTTTGAAGATGTTTTGCTTCTCATCCAAGAAGCTTCCTCAGCTCTGACTGGATGGTGGGAAATGGAAGGATTTATACTCCTTGCAGACAGTTGGTCATTTGCATTCTTTTAGAGAGTCTTTAAGGCCCCTTGAAGATTTATCTGTGTTGTCAGGGTCACCTCAGTGGTGCAAATGGGTGTGAAGCCTTCTTGGAACTCCCTAGATATTTACTATATCTGGACCACAAATTGTGCAACTAAGGTTTTAGGATAACTCTGAATGCAACACTCTGTCCTAGGGAGACCACTGTCAATATCAGCCATATTTTCACAAACCACATTAGAATTGGATTGTTGCTGTTGGGGTTTTTTTTGGGGGGGGGTTGTCATCTATTTTTAAAATTTGCACACTCCTTGCAAAGCTACTTTATTCCAGTTCCTTTTGTCATTTCATTTTTCCCCCCACACTGAAATCTTAGCCTTTCTGAACTCATGCTGCAAAGCTATAGGGCTGAGTTAATCAAGGGACTTCTGCCCAGTGACATTTATGCACCCCATAAAGTCTGTTAGAAGAGATTTGTTGCAGGTTCCATCCACTAGAAAATGTAATCTGGTGGGACCAAAGAGGATAGCCTTTTCTGTTGCACCTATCCTATGGAACATCATTCTCAGACCCTGACCTTGATGGTCTTCTTTGAAGGGCCTTTGCCCTCTGGCCTGAGCATCAGAGAGTGATATGGAACCCTTAAAATGTCTGCATGTTCTTGAATGGCAGTGCTCTCCCGGCGAGTGTATTCTATGCCTTTTAATTGGTTTTTTTTAAAATGTTTGTAGTGTTTGTGTGGCTGCTTCATTTTTTAATTTTTTACTGCTGTTTGTTTTAATTATAAGCTGCCCAGAGTCATGCCTAGCTGAGCTATATCAGTTGAATGAATAAATAGATGATAGATAAATTCTAGGGTAGATAAAGCGATAATTTAGTACATCACCCATTGAAATGTTTGACTGTTTTAATTTATTCTGCTTTAGTCAGTAGAAATGTGTTGAATATGAACCAGTGTCTTCAGAGCTCTGCTAACCGCACCAATCCTTTCTTACTCCCCTCTGCTTAAATCACTTATATTATAATTTATCTCTAGCATCTGCCCCCTTCCCCCAAAGTTGTTTTCCACCTAACACTTATTGCTTAGCTTCAGAAGAAAGATCTGCCTTTTATGGGAGATTACTGACCTGGCAGTTTAAGTAGTCAGTTCAACAGAAACATATTTGTAAATATCCGTCTCATCTCAAACAACATCTGTGGTTTCGTGGCTGCTTTTATTGGTTTACTTATCTGGCACAGGATTCTGGCCTGATCAGAAGAGAAAATGACAGACACAACATCCCAACATTTCTTGGCAGATAGGACCTTTTCTGAGATGTCTGGCAAGCCGCATATTGTATAAAGAGAAAGAGAGGATCATGGCATCTGTTTCTGGAACAGGTTGTAAAGCTGAATTATTAGTAGGGCTCAGGCAACACTCATTACACTTATTCTAGAAAATTGGAAAGCTGTTGGCAGTTATTTTCATACAGTTCTGCAGCCAAATCGTTCTTCTTTGTCTTTTTTTCCCCCTCTCACTTACTTGGAAGAGGTACCTGTCTTTGCTGCTTGGTTATCGAGTTTAAAGTGATCCAGTTAATATTGCATTAGTGATGTGTTTTATTGCTTCCATGCCAAATCCAGCCCTCTATAGGAAGACATTTACTTGAGATTAGATCAAGTATAGAACGTGGTTTTGGTCACTTTGCACAATGTTTTGGCTTGTGAATCATTTATGGTGGCAACTTCTATGGTTTTTTTTAGATGAGTTCTGCCTCTCTGTTTAGAGGCCAGTTGCATAAAATCAATGGCTAAGATTAAGATTGAAAGGACGGGAGTTGGTGGATTGTTTAATTGATGTGTTTCCTTTGCAAGATAGCAACACTTTTCTTGCAGCTCTTGACCATGCTCATGTTCTTTTGTTTGTATGAGCTGCACTGAGGATATAACAGGTGTTCCTGCCATGGGCAAGGAATTAATTAGAGAAGAGATGGAAAGAAAAAAACCTATTGTTTGTAGAAGAGAACATCCAAAAATATTTCTAAACAGATTTTTGAAATATTTTTTTTTAAATGGGAATGAGGGCTACCATTCTTTGTAAACTTTGCTCACTGCCAGTCAGAGGGTGCCACTCACTGCCTCTCAAAATGATGCATCCTGGATGACATGTACCTAGGCTACCATTCAGATAATTCAGATAATGGTTGTATAAACAGAGGCATAGAATCAAGATCACATGAAGTATTAGTACTGCTTTATAAAACCCCTAGTAAGACCACACCTGGAATACTGCAACCAATTTTGGTCACCATACTACAAAAAAGATGTTGAGACTTTGGAAAAAGTTCAGAGAAGAGCAACTAAGATGATCAAAGGCCTGGAGATTAAAACATATGAAGAATGGCTGCAGGGTTTGGGTTTGGCTAGTCTAAAGAAAAGAAGAATTAGGGGTGACGTGATAGCAGTGTTCCAGTAGTTGAGAGGTTGCCACAAAGGAGGGGTCAACTCATTTTCCAAAGCCCCAGAAGGCAAGACAAGAAACAATGGATGGAAACTAATCAAGGAGAGAAACAACCTGGCATTAAGGCAAAACTTCAAACTTGAACAATGGGCACTATCCAACAAAATGAATTTCAGTGTGGAGAAAAGCAAAGTTTTACATTTAGGCAAGAAAAATCAAAGGTATAAGTACAGATTAGGCAAGACCTGGCTCAAAAACAGTAACTGTGAGAGGGACCTTGTAGCCTTAGTGGATGATCACTTGAATATGAACAGCACCAGGCAAAAAAGCTAATACAATCCTGGATTGTATAAACAGAGGCATAGAATCAAGATCACGTGACGTATTAGTACCGCTTTATAAAACCCTGGTAAGGCCACACCTGGAATGCTGCAACCAATTTTGGTCACCCTACTACAAAAAAGATGTTGAGACTTTGGAAAAAGAGCAACTAAGATGATCAAAGGCCTGGAGACTAAAACATATGAAGAATGGCTGCAGGGTTTGGGTTTGGCTAGTCTAAAGAAAAGAAGAATTAGGGGTGACATGATAGCAGTATTCCAGTATTTGAGGTGCTGCCACAAAGAAGAGTGGGGTCAAATTATTCTCCAAAGCACCAGAGGGCAGGACAAGAAAGAATGGTTGGAAACTAATCAGAGAGAAGCAACCTGGAATTAAGGAGAAACTTCCTAACAGCGAGGACAATTAACCGGTGGAACAGCTTGCCTCCAGAAATTGTGGGCACTCCATCACTGGATGTTTTTAAGAAGAGTCTAGCAGTCACTTATGTGAAATGGTATAGGTTCTCCTGCTTCAGCAGGGGGCTGAACTAGAAGACTTCCAAGGTCCCTTTCAGCTCATTCTTATCTAATCTAATCTAATCTAATCTAATCTAATCTAATCTAATCTAATCTAATCTAATCTAATCTAATCTAATCTAATCTAATCTAATCTAATCTAATCTAATCTAATCTAATCTAATCTAATCAAGTCTCCACTGAATTCAGATGAATTGTTAGGAATTTCATGGACACCCTATATAATTTTCTGGGCAACAGTTCACAAATAGCTTGTCATTGCTTAATTCTGGGACATCTTTTCAGCTTTCAGATTTGGTTTGTATCTTTGAGAATTTCCAGGTAATCTCCCACTGATGCATTTACCAGGTTTCTATCTTGTTAACAACAATTGGGTTGGCTAAGTGCTGCCATCTGCTGTAGGTCCTTGCATGAATATGATTGTGTTATATGGAATTGGAGCAGTTTAACAGGTCTTTTTCTAGAAAAACAATGGTATGGGTAATTTTTTGGACTTTAGCACAATTTTTATAAAAGGATTAATATGTATTTCAGTTAGCCTCACCTACATTTTTTCCCCTCAAACATACACATGTCTATAAAACAGAATAAAAAAAACCCTAAGTTTAGAATATATAACATCTTGTTTGTTTGTTTGTTTTTAAAAAAGTTGATATGGATAGTTTATTTTTGGTATCTAGTTTTGTAGATCAAATATGATATTGTTACCTACACTGCCATTTGAAAAAGTTTTCCCATGTAGTTGATATATCATTTCTATATTATGCAGGTCTCTTTTGAAGTGAAACCATAAGAAATACCTTACTCTGTGCAATATTGTATTGTAGGAAGTGTGTACCGGGATCTCTGTCACTACGTTCATTTTAATTTGTCAGCAGGACTCTTATTCTGAAACGACAATGTATACTGATATGCAGTCATGTGATACCTGTACTGCGCATGTGTTAATCTTTCCTTTATTCTCTTTGTTCTTCACCATGTAGACACAGACTTAGATGTTCTTATTTTTGTTTTGCAAATATATTACTTTTATTCTTTCCTGGACTCCTGACTTATTCTTGAGGATTGAGAGCAGGGAAACAAGATTCATTTCACCTCTAATTATTTTTCTCCGCAACAATCTCTTTGTCCCATTCTGGCACTGAAAGTTTTTCTGAATTCCAAATCCCAGATACATAGATATGTGAAATGTGATCTAGAAATAAAAGAGGGGTTACAAGGAGGGAATGACCTTGGGCCAGTCCCTCTTTCTCAACTCTTGGAAGAAGACAATGGCAAATCACTTTGACACATGTTCCCTAGAAAGGAAAAGGAAAAAGGAAAAAGGAAAAAGGAAAAAGGAAAAAGGAAAAGGAAAGGAAAGGAAAGGAAAGGAAAGGAAAGGAAAGGAAAGGAAAGGAAAGGAAAGGAAAGGAAAGGAAAGGAAAGGAAAGGAAAGGAAGAAATCATCAGGAAAAGAGAGAGGGGAGAGGGAGAGAGAGAATTCATAAGATGGAGACCTTTTCTTTGTTTGTTTTTTCTTGAAGGAGTACTGTATGTACTACATATGAGCTTATATGCTACTATTTTAGGTCCTGAATGATATGCTAACATACTTGAATAGTTTTGTGAAGATCCTGGATCACGCTGAAGTTCAACCAATATGTAATATACTTTTATTATCCTGGTATTTTCTTCTGTGTTACTTTTGCTTACAAAGAACAGGGAATATAGCTTGGTTTAAGAAAATTTTATGGCTTCTCCTTGCTTGTTTTCTTTTCTTACCACACTTTTCTCAACTGCCCTCCATCTGAAATGTTAAACTGCATTTCAGAGTGGCATTTTCTTTCTTCAAGCACAATCTGATTTATTTTAGGTTTTCCTAAGATGTACCCATGGTAGCTGGAAACCATAGTGCCCCCACCAAAAACAAATAGCTAACTCCTATTTATTGTATGAGCTTACCCCTTCAAAATTGAAAATTTCCTGGGAAATGTTGATTTCTTAGCATACAGTTCAAATAGACTGGCCCTTGTTACATTTAATGTGTCTGCTTACTCAACTGTTGTCTATGCAATATAAACTGATTTCTAATATCATGTACTGAATAAGAAATCTTCTACTTTCTGTATATCCTGACCAGGGGTGGCTTCTAACTTATCTCGCTGCCAGTTCGCTTCCTCCCGTGCCGCGTGGCTGCGACTCGTGGGCATGCGCATGCGCAGTGCAAAATTTTTTTAAAAAAAATCCCCCCCCCCCAAAAAAGCCAAAAACAAGATGGTGACGCATGTGCAGTGCCGGAAACTCGGCTTCTGTGCAAGCACAGAAGAAAAAATAAAAAAAATTCCAAAAAAATAAATTCAAAAAAATTCCCCCCCAAAAAGATGGTGGTGTTCGGTTGAACTGGCACCAACCGAACCGGATCCATGATGTCATCGTGACATCACTAGCGGGTCGCTACCGGTTTGGGCGAACCGGTCCGAACCGGGAGGAACCCACCTCTGATCCTGACTTATCATGATCTATTGCCATTTTCCAATATAGTTGTGGGTTGTGGACACTCAAAAACATCTGAAGAGACCCAAGTTTTTACTGCTCAGAACAAGGGAACAAGCAAAAAGCAGAAACTTTAATCATGGTTGTATCTTTAGAATGGGACTAGAAATTATGGTGGCCTCTGGAGTTGAACAGAATCTTAGAGTCAACAAAAAAACAATAACAGCCAACTTGGAGTGTGGCTTGATTTCCCCCCCCCCATGTTATAATCAGCAAAGTGCAGACTTTAGATGAACAAGATGTTCCAAGCAATTATTCAAATCCTCATTTCTTATCTGTAATAGAAATAAACTTTGAATAATCATGACCATATGGACAACTGTCTTTTTTGTTACAAAACAAAACACTATTCTGTTGGCTTATCCTAAATTGTTCAACAGTTAGTTCTTCTGAACTCTTTAATGAGCAGCAGCAGAGGGATCTTCAGGTTCAACTTGTTAATTAGCCATACAGTTTCTGGCTACTGTTAGGTCAAAAATAATTGATTTCAAAGGTGTGCAACATATGGGATACTACACAAAGATAATCTAATGAGTAACAAGGTTTTCTAAATATATTCTCAAAATAACTCAGATGGCATTGTAAGGGGTGGAACAGATTTACTTTCACTCCTTTAGGAATTATTATGCCAGCATAATAATAATAATAATAATAATAATAATAATAATAATAATAATAATAATAATAATAATAATAATAATAATAATAATAAACAACAACAACAACAACAACAACAACAACAACAACAACAACAACAACAACAACAACAACAACAACAACAACAACAGTATACACACACATATTTATATGGAGAAATTAATGGATTTTCACATGTCATGGAGGATAATTATTGATTTTTCCAGAAAAAGGTTAGACTTCCATATGTGATATGAAACCAAAATGTATGTAAAGTTTAGTTTGCTTGTAAGATTGATTTTTTGTTGCCTATAACCTTTTCAGAGACTGTTATTAATATTGTTTGGTGTTGTTTATAACCTTTCAAGACATATTATTAATAGTGTTTGAAAATATCCTGATTAGTATTGTTTTAAAAAGAACCTTTAGATTTATAATGTACCATCATCTGTCTTCATTCATCACTAAGCTGACATATAATATTTTGGAAAACTATAGGCAGACAATTGCATGCATACTACATGATGTTTATGTATGGCTAGAGATATTTGAGATTGGGGTTCATAAATGGTCAACATTTTTTTTAATTGTTCTATTTGCATAACCTGGGAATTTGACTGGTGATTTAAAACAGCATATTATCATTGATGTGACTAGTGTAACACATACAATAAAAATGAAACAAAACAAAGCAAAATTTGAATATTAAGAACAATTCCCTTTTCTCCAAGTGTTTCAAAGTCTGCTGTGTTTTTCGTAAGCAAGAAGATATAGATAACCAAATGGGAGCTTGCCAGTCTCAGTGCTGCTGCCTTCCAACCAGAGATCAGCTGCGCCAAACCGCATCTGAGTGTATGCAGCCTACAGGGTAATGATGCTAGCTTTCTCTTTAACAGCTTAGCAAAAAAATACATTTTATTTGAATTATTGGAGCTCTTTGTATGGATATGTCTATGGAGATTCTCAGTCATCCAGGTTATAGTGTCTCCAATCCACAACACAGTCCTTTCAACAGTTTCAAGAAGGCTCCACACCAATTTGCACCACTCAGGTAACCCTGATGACACAGATAAACCTCCAGGTGACCTTAACGACCCACTAAAAGAATGCAAATGACCAGCTGTCTGCAAGGAGTATAAATCCTTCCATTCCCCACCATCCAGTCAGAGCTGAAGAAGCTTCTTGGATGAGAAGCAAAATGTCTTCAAAAAACAAACCAGAAAATCCAGTTGCGTCTTGGGGGGGGGGGAAAGCACCTTTGGGACTTTGTATGGATAGTTTGCCCAATTTCTCTTCTTGTGTCTTGAGAAAGTAATTGTCGACTCATGGGACTTTTCTTTGAGAAACAACTGCGTTTCTACTCTTTTCCACCTTCCTTCTCTGTGAATTAAATTGAGGGTCTTGATTTGATGGTCATGGCTATCAAATCCTTGCCTTTCCCAGTTAAAATGTCAGAACTAGAAAACCAACAACAGCTTCTGATATTGTTGCTGCTGAGATGCCGATATGGTTCAGGACTCAGAACAAGGCTTGCTAGCCAATATCTGCAAGTACATCAGCTGCACATTGCAGGTCTGCCTTTCTAGAACCCTTATTACTTTTGTAGGTTGAAACTGAGAGGCATATGCATTAGTTAAACCAACAATTAACACAGGGAGCCTTGGAGGTGTTTCCTTAAGGTGAGACAGTATTTCTTCATGCTTTGAGGATTATTTCTAAAGGATGTTTTTTCTCTTGCTTAGAAAGATATCCTCATCCCACAAGGTCCTAATTCTCAGAAGTGCTAGCACACTTAAAATAGGTTTCTGTTTCCACACCATCTTCCCTCCCTTCCAAGTCAGTTTCCTTGGTGCAATAAAATAAAGAGCTAGGGTCTCATTTTTCATCTATAAAACACCTATGATTTCTGCTAAAAAAAATATCGTTATGATGTGACATAATGACATAAGACATTAGATCCATTACATTGGATAGCCTAGTCTAAATAATTGTCTATCTAATGGTTCTTGTTCTGACAAAGTCTACAGAGCAACTAAATTGTTTACAGATAGTCTTATAACTGCAGTTGGCATCAGAATTTCAGTCGTATGTCATGACAGTTTAAGTTGAGACATCCACATGACTGCATCTGATTTTACAACCATTTTAAGACAAATTACATAGCAATAGCACTTAGACCTATATACCACTTCACAGTGCTTTATAGCCCTCTCTAAGTGATTTACAGAGGTAGCATATTCCCCCCCCCCCCACCCAAGGGATTTTAAAAAGGAACCTTTTCCCCCCCCCCCCAAATCTAGATCTTGATTTTACCGACCTCGGAAGGATGGAAAGCTGAGTCAACCTTGAGCCAGTCAGAATCGAACTGCTGGCAGTTGGCAGAGTTATCCTGCAATACTGCATTCTCACCACTGCCCCACCATGGCTCCTAGTCAGCCATAGTCATAAGTGTGGAACCCATTATCCCAAATATGGCCTTTTTTTTGCCAGAAAGAGGCAAAAAACCACCAGAAACTGGCAAAATGTAGTCATGTGACCATGGGATACTACAACCAGTCATAAATGTGAACCAATTGCTAAGCTCCCAAAATGCATTATGTGATTGCAAGGGACCAGTGCAGCAATTTACAAGAGCCGGAAATGCTTTACAGGCCATAAAATACCCTTTCCATAACTCTGAACAGTCATTAAATAATAGGCCATGAGTTGAGGACTACATGTAATGTGTCAAGTGAAAGACACGTCATGAATTCAGGCTATTTCATCATACTGTTAAACTCACTGGAACCTTAAGTCATGAAGTCCTATCTCCTGTGAGGATGGGATATGTTCAATAGTCTTTTCTTTATACCTAAAATTCATTTTCCCATCATCTTCTGCAGCTAGATAGAAAAGAGGGGAGGTGGCTTCTAAAAAAAAAGGTGTACAGTTGTACGGTGTGGTACAGTTCAAAGAGAAGGTTGGTTGCCTATACTTCTTAGATATGTACACATTAAATTTACTTTAATGCTTAAATTTGCCTTAAATAGCATTCCAGTGTTTAAAATAAACATAAAGGCTGAGTTGAACAAATTGAACTTAAGACTTGTTTGGAGTCTACATCTTAATTGTTTGTTATACATTAAAATTATCCTAAAGAGAAAGTCTAGTCTTCACTATTTATTTATAAGAAGACTTTTCCATGAACAAGGTCTACCCTTTGACTTTTTAAAGTTGGTATTCCTCAGGCAAATGCCTTTCAAGGAAGCGGTGTCCTATTGCAAACATTACTGATACAGGAGCAAAGTTTATGTTTAACTTCTATTAGACCTGTGCAAAGTAGCAAACAATTTGTCTTGATTAAGTGCTGTGCACCACAAAATTAATGCTCTTCGCCTTATTGAGATGTGGAGGTGATTCTATTTGCTTTATTGAGGTGCTCTGAATTGCTCTGACTGCCACTAGTGGCAGGTCCAGGAGCCAGAAGAGACTTATGTACATGTACTATGCAACCACAAATAAATCTTCTAATGTTTCCACTTGTCTTCTGGCTACTAGACATATTGGAGGAAGAGGTCAGGGCAAAGTGAAGCAACATGGGAATATTGCTTTGCTCTTTAGAAGAAATTGCCTGCTTCTTTAAAGGAGTGTTTTCCTTAAAGCATCTTCAGAATGAAGCAGTCTTTCAAAGCTTTACACAGGCAGGTATTCTTTCCATACCGAACTCCCAAACTTCTTCTCACTTTCTCCAATTACATAAAATCCTTCTGGGGTTGGATCGTATGTTACAGCTGAGCTCCTTTGTCTAGTAGATGGTTACTTCTCATCTTTTTCCCACCTGTTATATAACATTTATGTGGGAGTAAATTTAGCAATTAGCTTTATTTTGATTTAGTTCTCTAGAATTTTTTGAGAAGCAGATATTAGCTATAACTGTTACACAGAAGAGCAGGAAGTGATGCATTACCTAGCTTGGGCATATCAAGCTAAAACATTAATAGTTCATTGTTTTTGAACAAAATAGTGTTCTGTTCCTTTTTAATGAAATTGTTTGCACTCTGTAAAAATATCTTTCTTCCTGTCTATTTAGTGGTACATACCTCATATGAGATAAGTGCAATTTCCCTGATCTTACTGTGAACATTTCTCCTTCCTGGTCTCTTTTGCTCCTACTTTTATTTTATTTTTTGCCTTTATCCCAAACAATTACATGGAAGAAAGGGGCAAGAAATATTAAATAAAGCACTGGGTTTGTTTTTTTTAATTATGGAAGGAAAGTTAGTAGAGTTTCATTAGTGGGAAATTTCGTATTTGGGATATCTGTGTGATGCGGGTTAATAGGAAGCTTGGAGATGTAGAATTTGTAGATTCCATTCAATTGAGATCCATCTGGAGGAAGGATTCTAACTGTCATGAACAAATGACTGGTCAAAACCCAAAGGTACATTGCTTTACAGAAATATCCCTGCTATTGTTTTCTTTGTGTACATGCTAGAAATGAAAAGTGAATTTTGAGTTTCAGTACACTATATGTACCTCCTAAGAGCCAGATTGGGGGCAGCAGTTAAGGTATCAGGCTAAAACTTGTTTGTTTGTTTGTTTGTTTTATTTGTTTGTTTGTTTGTCAAACATGTACAAGATAGCAGGTATAGGTATAAACATAAACATAATCAAGGTGAATACAGATAGATGAGGACAATAGGACAGTAGGACAGGGACGGTAGGCACGCTGGTGCGCTTATGCACGCCCCTTACAGACCTCTTAGGAATGGGGTGAGGTCGACAGTAGACAGTCTAAGGTTAAAGTATTTTGGGTTTGGGGAAGAAACCACAGAGTCAGGGAGTGAATTCCAGGCATTGATCACTCTGTGGCTGAAGTCGTATTTTCTGCATTCGAGTTTGGAGCAGTTTACCTTGAGTTTGTATCTATTGTTTGCTCGTATATTATTGCGGTTGAACCTGAAGTAGTCATTGACAGATA
>QLTV01003764.1:846681-880232 GCA_003457575.1 Thermophis baileyi | reverse complement strand
TTCTTTACATTCCATTGCAGCCATCCTGCTAATCCTGCCTTGTTTTTATGCTTTCTAAACACAGGCAATTCTTCCAGCTTTAAATTACAATGCAGTCCTTAGTGCGCTCTGGGCCCATAACCTGTTAGAGAAATTTTTTTTTCTGTTGTAGAAAAATAAATCAGAAGCTCTCACAGTTGACTGCATTTGCTGAATCAAATAACCTCTTTATAATCATATCAAAATATTTACAGTACCATACATTCTTCTTTACAGCAACATATCATAATGAAATCTTCACACAGAGAGATACAGAGACAGAATCGAGACTGGAAAAACACATCCAGCTTCTAGCTTAATTCCTTTTGCACAGACTCAGTAGCACTTTACTCACATTGGCTGACTGAGTTACCACATGACTCTTCCTGCTCATGAATATCCCAACAATTTTTGCGAAAAACAGCCCATTTTTTGCCCATTTTTTTGCAAAAATGGGGGCATTTTTGCCTTCCCCCAGCCCCCAGAAGCACTCTGCAGGCCTCCCAAATCCTCTGAGTGCCCCATTTTTTGCAAAAACGGGCCCATTTTTCACCCATTTTTGCAAAAAACAGGGCATGCAGAGGGTTTGGGAGGCCTGCAAAGTGCTCCTGGGGCTGGGGGAAGGCAAAGACACCCCCATTTTTGCAAAAAATGGCCTGTTTTTCACCCGTTTTTTACAAAACGGGGGCGTTTTTGCCTTCCCACAGCCCCCAGGAGCACTCTGCAGGTCTCCCAAACCCTCTGCACACCCTGTTTTTGCGAAAAATGGGCCCATTTTTTGCAAAAATGGGATGCGGGGGCGGGGCTTCGGGAGGCCAAAAATGGCTGTATTCAGTGTATAAGATGCACCAACATTTCCACCCTCTTTTAGGAAGGAAAAAGGTGCATCTTATACTCCAAAAAATACGGTAGTTACCATGGATGAATGGCTACAAAGGTTGATGAAGTTAGCCAGAGGTGGGCATCACATAATGTAACAACCGGTTTGCCCAGAACCGAAAATGTGAGTGCACACGCGGCTTCAAACACATGGCAATTATATAGGACGGGATAGCACCGGGGTGGGTGGGTGGGCCCAGCTGCTCGTCAGAACTACCAGTTCACCTGAACTGGTCCGAACCAGCAGCAGCCCACCTCTGGAGTTAGCAGAGATGGCTAAATTGTCCGTTTTGATCAAGGAAAAGAATATAAGTACTTGGAAACCACTTCTGGACTTTGTGCTTGAGGTGGAAAAAAATGAAACTTTGATTTTGGGTTTTACTGATTAGATTGATTTGACGTTATAGAAATGGCTAGTTTATAATATTTTGGAAAAGTAAAAAATTGAGGTTAGATGTTAATGCTTTATTCTACTACAATAGAAGGAGTCAGTAGTCAATGCTTTTTTTTCTTTCCCCCCTCTCTTCTCTCTTCCCTTTCCCTTCCCCTCTGTGTCCTACTATTTGCTTTTGTACTTTTATATTTTATACTATAAAATAAAATGAATACACACAGTGTGTGTGTGTGTGTGTGTCACTGCATGAATGGCATTGTAAACTGCGAGAGACAGAGAGAAATAGTTGGGCGACTATAGAAATTGAATAAACAAACAACAAATAAATACATGTTGCTCAGTTGCAGAGGCACATGGATGGGCGAAGTGCTGTTCTTTTCTTGTCTTCCATATAGTTTCCCCACAAACACTGTTTATTACTTGGAAATAAATGCTGGTCTACACAAACCTTTGGTTTCATCTAGCATAACTTTTGGGTGTTCACTGGTAGTCATCTTAAAGGGTACTATGACCTAGAAAGCTGTAGTTAATTTGGCACGCTTCTGCTGTATGAAATTGACAAAATTTCCATATCATCCTTTATTAACATAACATGGCCCGGACTTTAATCATGCACGCAAGCCTCCAACTTCATCCAAGCCTTTTCATAAAAATAAAAAAATAAAAAAAGCTCCCAAACTTCTCAGCAGATAAATGAAAAGCTCTTTCCACTAAACAAAATCAAATTTTAAAACCAGAACAAAAGTCTAGGTTAGTAATTGTGTAAAAATTCAGATCTTTCCCATTTCAGAATAAATCCAAAGCAGTTTCAGTTACACATAGTTGATAGTCTCTTCACATAGCATGAATGAAATGTAAGTGGTACTCTTTTTGAATTTTAATATCTCCTGAAGAAGAGCTGACTGCAGCTTGAAATACATTGTGTTTCTTTATGCAGCCTGCATTTGCACTTGATTATTGATCACATTTACTGTTTCATTCTTATTGATTGGGCACAATCTTGTTTCCATACATCATATTAAAATAACGTCTGTGCATAGCGATGCCCCTGTGAGGGTAGGATTGCTTTGACTTGCCTTTCTTCTTTACAGCGTACAAACCTCTAATCTTTTGAGGTCTTCCTATCTATACAGGTCACTTATATTCCCTATGTGAACTCAGCACTGCATATACAACTTGTATTCCCCTTTTTATTCCCTTATTTATCCTTCCCTCCCTCCTTCCCTCTCTCCCATCTTCCATCTAGTACAACAACTGATTTTGCATGCATCTGGTTATTTACTGTATTTGCTTGTTAAACATATATTTTCCCTTTCTTTGGCAGCTCCTAGCAGTTTATGTGTATGTGCAAATGGCTCTCACTTGATTCTCACCACAGTGCCATGAAGTCAATTCCTCTGGAAGGAAACGAGTGGTCCAGAGGTCCAATGGACAAGAGAGCAGTTGTGAACTAAGATCTCCTGTGCCAGTGCTCCACTTAGCCATTGATGTTCCATTGTTAAGGATTTGCATTCACAAACTTAAAGCCTATATGTTAGGGGTGTCAAATTCATGGCCCGGGGGTTGGATGCGTCACGCACTGGTCACGCCCATGCCCAGTTTAGTGAAGGGGGAAAAAGTTGCAATAGAATAGAATAGAATAGAATAGAATTTTTTTTTATTGGCCAAGTGTGATTGGACACACAAGGAATTTGTCTTGGTGCATATGCTCTCAGTGTACATAAAAGAAAAGATAAGTTCGTCAAGAATCACAAGGTACAACACTTAATGATAGTCTGGGTACAAATAATATGTCATGTGACGATGCTGTGACAATGTGAGTTGACACCCCTGCTATTCATTTACATTTGCCGAATATGAAGTAAAGTGATCCCTCAGATTAGCACCACAAATGAAGAGAATGCATGGAATAAGAGTAAATACACACCTCTTGCAGAAGTCTGATGATTCTCGCATTGACATACTGTAATGCTGATAATATAAGGGAAGAAGAACCTGTTAAAGTAACATACATCCTATCTAATTATTTGTAGATTATTATTCACTGACCTGTCCAGAATCTTCCCTTTTCCAATATGGATCTTATTCTGTGTTTCTCCAAATTCTGCCAGCTCTTTGTCTTTTTTCCTCACCTGCAGGCATGTTATTCAAAGGGATTAATCACTTTCCAAATATTCAGCTCCTTTTAGTAAGTTATTTTATAATATCCTGAAAGTATTCCTGTATTTTCTAATCATGAAACAATGATGAAAGAAAAAAGTGGACATTTTAGAAGTGCATGTCTCTTGACTGTCTGGGGACTGCAAATAAGTTGAGGACTAGAAGAGAGCATGCTGGGGAGTAGAAGTGAAAGAGACCCTTGGCTCCATTCTGTCTATGTGATGCCAGTCAAATCCAGAGCTCTGGTCCCATTTGGATAAGGGTCCCTGAGGTGTCACTTGATTTGACAAAAATGGTTTTTTTAACCTTGGAGTTCCAACTTGGAGCCCTGCTAAGCTTCTCAGCATTCCACCCCAGAGTTCATTTCAGAGCAGAGCAGTCAAAGAGAGCAATAGAAAGTAGGGCAGGTGAGAATAGTTCTCTTTGCTGAAGTTAAGACTTGAAAATGAACTAGAAGAGGTCTTATGAAAGTACTTTCCGCTATTAAACTAATGTGCATTTCCTTGGATAAGTTGTTCTCCTTAGAAAGACTCTTTAAATATTGATTAAATGGTCATTTCATATAATGAGAACAGAGCTGCTTCTGCTTCTTCTTTTTCCTTTTGTTTCCCCTATGTTATATATTTTATTGCCCTTCTATTCAGCATGCGTATGCAAACAATTTCAAACCTGGAAACTAGAAATGATGAAAGCTAATAGAGATTTATGGGGAAACAAGTAGGAAAATCTAATATTCTAGGAACTTCTAAGAAAACCCCACAAGTGACAGAGATTTGCTTGCCTGTTACTTTGAGCAAATATTGCCAACTTTGGTGGCAGTTTGCTACCACTCATACCTGGTAACAAATAAAACCCCTTCATCCTATATTCATTCATTCATTCATTCATCTGAATATCTCTGATTATGCACAATTTATTTTACAAAACTAGAGAACTGAAGTAACTTTTCAGAGAAGGGAGAAACAATCAAACCATTCATTTTTTGGAGGTGGGAACGACAAAAAACCAAAAGTTATACTTTACTTTTCTCCTTTTGATCAAGCTACAAAATATCCTATGACTGCCAGACTTCCGCCTAAGAAGAGCCAACCAATCACCTTTATTTTAATAGAAAAGAAATAGAACCAATAAGATAAATTTCTGAATACAATGGTTTCAGCTAAAAAAAACCCACCCCAATTTAACTTCTGAAACATCTGGGATAATATTTACTAGAATGTCAACCTAGTCTCCAAAATGAGAAAAAAATAAGGAGTTAAGAATGATCTCTCCCCCCCTTGCTCCCCTCTTCACTTCCATTCTAGTCAAAAGAAAATATCCTTTCAAATCAGGCGTATGTGATGCAATTGCCAGCGCTCTGGGGACTGCTGTTAGCTATGAATAATTTATTGTGTTCTACTTTCACAACTGTTTTAGTAAGGGATTTCCATGATATGTCTGGTTTCCTCTGGAGTCCCCAATAAATGTGCGCTTTTACAGAAACACTCACACTGCACATAAAAATGTCCTTGTTCAGTTGGTGAAGTTTTCTTGTATGAACCCACTTAAACCAGCTCCGAGGGACTTTTGTTATCCAACTGCAGTGCTACAAAAGTTAACCGCATTAATGAAAAACAGGAATGGGGAAGGTTCAAAAGCAGTGTTATTTTCTGTATTAATGCAGCCTCAAAGGAGGGAAAAAAGCCTGAAAATGTCTTTGAGGAGGATCAAAACTTTCTTATTTTACAGCGTGATGAAAAAGTTGAACCACAGACTATTATATGCAGAAAGATAGAAAAATACCGAAATATCCACAGTGGAGGAGTGGATTGCGAAGAGGATGGAATTTGTGGAAATTGAAGGATGTCCAGGTATATGTAGTGTTCATCCAGACTCTTGATATTATTTCCACAGGTAATTCTGAATGCCTTTAGTTCTCATATTTTTGCCCTTTTGAAGGTGAGAATGGCACATCTGTCCAGGCCAACCTCCACTGCAATATCCTGGTTGTATATATGGACACAGTGTTCAGCAGCGGTTCTATTTGAGATGGTGGGTTTTTTTCATACAGCTTAAGATTGTCCATGTAAAGGAGGTAGGATAGCCTGGCAGATGTTTCTGATGTTTGATAGCCATGGCCTATTTTGTTCAGTTTTGTTGATAGAAGAATCAGTGCAATGACAAACAGCAGTGGTGATAGTGAGTCTCCTTGAAAGAGTCCTCTTTTGATGTTAGCTTCTCCCAGCCTATCACTGTTGACCAGCAACAGTATCTTCCATTGTGCCATTGATGTTCACACAAATCTTCTGATGTTTCTAATGACTCTTCTTATTTCTAGGCACTTGACTATGCAGTCATGTAGCAGAGAGTCAAATGCATTCTTGTAACAATCCAAACTACATTCAAGTAGGTCTTCCTTCTCTTGCAGTTTCCTCAAATCATCTTGTCAATTAGGAATTATCTTTTGTTCCTCTGTTGTTTGGGCAGTTTCAGCTCAGGAGAAAGAGCCTGTTTTCAACTAGATGTAGAAATACCATTTTATTAGCATCTTTTAGTTTTCTTTGAAACATAAATCTTACCAAACAGGTAGCCACACTGACAGGCCTGTTAAGATTTGGCTTTCACACTTGATGTTGCTGGACCTTTCATTATCAGGCAGGTTTTGTTAGATGTTAACTGATCTTTAATTTCACCTCCTGGCAGTACATTGTTAAACTGCTTGGGAAAAAGTAGACCCAGGAGATGTTTCATCCAAAAACCATGCAGTTCATCTTCAGCCAGTGCTGACCAATTCTTGATGTGTTTTTTTTCCTTTTTCTCTTCCTCAGTTTTTGCTGTTATTATAAGTTCTTTCATTTTAGCTTCTTTTTTTTATTCTTATCCACCTCTTTTATCCAAGCTGTATTCTTCTTGTATTTCTATAGCTGTGCCCAGAACTGCATTGTTTCTTCTTTGTCAGATGTTAACTGGTTCACTGAAGTTTCTCCATTGATGGATTGGTAGAAGTGTTTCTGATTTGACTGAAAGTGGCAATTTTGCCTGTAGTGTGTAATTCAAGCTTCGGGTATTCTGATCTTCTTGGTTATGGCTGTTATTTATTTGTTGTTTTATTATTTCCAGTGCTTCCTTGGTGTTCCTTGTTTCCAGGTGGTATTTCTTGTATCTGTTCTGAACATGTTGATCTTATTTTCCAACCTGATCTTCCATTTTGATGGTACACTGTTTGAATTTTTATTTTATTTGTTGATTTTTGCACCCAAGGTATTCAGTTACAACTGCAACCATGCTGTACATGAATTGGTTATTTAACTTACCGTATTTTTCAGACTATAAGACACTCCAGACTATAAGACACACATTAGCTTTAGAGGAGGAAAACAAGAAAAAAAATCTGCCTCTGCCTCCGCCGCCCGTTTGCCGCTGCGACCCGTTCGCCATGGCCTGTTTGCCATAGCCCGTTTGCTGTGGCCTGTTTGCTGCCACCCATTCACCGCTGCCATGGCCCATTTACCGCCACCATGGCCCATTTGCTGCTGCCCGTTTGCCCCGCCTGTTCGCCGCTGCCCATTTGCTGCCGATCACCGCGAACAAGCGGCAGCAGTGGCGATAGGCAGCAGCGGTGGTTCCCGCCACCTAGAACAGCTGATCGGCACCACACTAACCCCCCTCCCACCACCGCAATATTTGCTCTATAAGACACACAGACATTTTCACCCACTTTTGGGGTGGGGGAGTGCGTCTTATAGTCCAAAAAATATGGTACTTAAGAGTATGTGGGAAAGCTGCAGACATGGCATATTTTGATTACAGCTACACTTTTAGCAAAACAACCATAATGTGCTTGTTATCAGTGGTGTCCGTGGTATGTATGTGTGTCAAAATCTGCAATACAATGAGCACATTGTTGTAATTGAAGCTCCACCCTTTTTTTTACAAGCAGTGACGTTGCAAATTTGTACAAAAAGAATGGGGCTTCAATCACAGCAGAAAAAAATGGAACAGGGATGAAAAAAGATCAAAGGTAAAAGAAAGATCAATATGAAGAAATATTAAAGGAGTTAAGTATGTTTCACCTTGAGAAAAGATGAATGAGGGGGAATATGATAATGTTCCTCAAATATGTGAAAAGCTGTCACATGTAATGAGGTACTTAAGGTACTTAATAAGAACATGTAATAAGGTACTTAAGTTATAGAAAGGCAAATTCATATTGAAGGTTAAGAAGAAGAAAAAAATCTTCCCAACATTAATAGCAATTTGGCAGTGGAACCAATTACCCAGTGATGTAGTGGAGTCCCGTTCACTGAAAATGTACAAACAGAATTAGACCATCAAGACTGATTCTTTACTTTGGATTCTAAAACTGAGCACATGACTAAAAGCCCATCTCTCTAATGCTGCCTGAAACTGCATGAGCTCAAGTTATATTCATATTATCCAAATTTAAAGAAGCCTAGTTTCCAAACTCCTCATTCAGGTGAAATGGGTAGTATAGTATGTGATGAATGAATGAATGAATGAATGAATGAATGAATGAATGAATGAATGAATGAATGAATGACTTATTTCTATATATTTATTTTTATATATTTTTCATCTCATGATTCTCGTGATTCTGGATCATATGCTGATCGAGGGGAAGTGTGCAACCTGTCTTGGAATGAGCCCCAAGGGGAAGCAATGCAAGTTAAAATAGAAACTTTTCTGAAGTGATGAACGAGGCCCCAAATCTTTTGATTAATGTACACCTTTTGTCTATGGTTGGAAATGCAAATCAGATCCTAGCTTAGCAATCAAAGGCTCGTGATTAGAATGCTCACTAGCTAGCCAGAGAATGGGAATTCTGCTTTAAACATTTCATCACCACTTTCTAGTTCAGAAAATTTGGAATGTACAAAGCAGAGAGAGAGCCCCAAAAATGGGAAACAGCTAAGAACAAGGATAGATAAACATTTCTAACAAATCCCATTTCTAACAAAATAGGATTTCTCTGGATAAAACTAGCTCTACCAGCCAATCAGATTAACCAAGAAACTTTAATTCCCCAATGGAAGGTAGGAGAAGTTACTCCACAGTCTTTGGATCATATGATGTCCCTCCCCAGGCTCAATTTCTACTGTAATTCACTAATGCAATTTGCTTCTGAAATTGGGCTGCAAAGTTCAAGGTATAAATTTAATATAAAAATTAATCTTGTCAACGATTAACCTAATTGTTAAATTTTAATTTTTAATGTTTATTGATATGACTTTCCCGGTTTTTGTCCATAAGGGAAATAATGTTTATATCTCAAAACACATGGTGCAATTTGAATAATTAAGCACATGCTATGTAGCATTTTATGAGCTATATCTTTGTGCAGAGTTACATACTATTTCTGCATGTATAAACACATTTTTTAATGAATCGGAAAAGCTGAAAGAAGAATAGAGTCTGTATTCCAGGCTTCTCACTCTCAACAAATTAATTTTTATCTTAATTTTAATCTAAATCACACTCTAGCAAATCAGAAAGCCACACAATTTAACTAGCACTGGGTAAATAGGAATGCTTCCAGCAGGCCTAAGACATGGGGATATGGAATCCTGCTTGGTTAGTCTTCTGCATTATGTTTATTCTGCAGTGAAGGCTGTTTTTTTATTGCTGTTGTAGATATCTTTCTTCTTTTAATTATTTATTACTGCATACCAGAGGTGGGTTCCTACCAGTTCTAACCGGTTCTTTAGAACCGTTAGTAGCTCGGCGATGACGTCACGGAGCCGGTTCCGTCAGTGTCTCCGTGGGTGCCGCCATCTTGGATTTTGCTTCTGCGCATGCACAGCGCGACCCTAAGCGAACCGGCAGCAAAAGGATCCAGAACCCACCCCTGCTGCATACACTACCTAGAGGTGCCTCAGCAGAGGCAGAAAATAAATTGATTGATTAAATACATACATACATACACACACGCACACACACACAAAACGTATGTTAGTGTTGCTCTTTAGGAATCCAATTCTGCTAGTAAACAGTAATCTGATTTTTTTTTATTTCCCTGCCCCAAATTCATATTTGTAATTAACATTTGAGAGATGCCATAGCTCTCACAGTACTTTGGGTATCCTACACCAGTATTTCTCAACTCCTGTAATTTTAAGCTGTGTGGGCTTCAACTCCCAGAATTCTGACTGGAGAATTCTGGGAGTTGAAGTCCACACAGCTTAAAATCATAGTTCTAGGTTGGGGGTTTTCAAAATTTATAAAACCCGTTGGTAGAAAAAAAAAATTACAGAACCTCAATCAAGAGGCAAAATTCTAGCAATAAAAAATTAACTCTGTTCAGGTGGTTTGTTGTTAGGTTTATTTTTGCCCTTAATCTTTCACAAAATTATATCATGATTTTATAGAACCCAATTCTAGTGAAACAGTTGACATTAACTAAAGAATCTAGTAGCTGTGTTTTTCCTATACTTAAGTTCTGTTTATAAAGTGAAAAATAGGATTTTTTTAAAAATTTATTTGTGTGATGAAGTGATTCATTACTTGGCAGTTATATGGAAAAATAAAAATCTTGGCAAACCTTTAAACTAAAGAAAATCATAGAAGCAAGAATAAGAAATAATGAGTTGCTAAAAATGAAAACCATTCTCCAACAAATATGTATATGATAATTACATGCAAAACTGATTAATTTGGAAGATCTTAGAAAACACATCTAAGTGTAGATCCAGAATGTTGGAAGTCTTTATGTGGAGATAAATTGTTTAGAATGCTACAAAGTTGTCCAAGTCAATTTTAGTCACTTCTGATTGAAACAAATACAGTTATGTCTAGAGTGAATCACACAGTCTTCTTTCAGACTAATCTGTCATTGCTAACACCATTTTCTGTCAATTCAGTAAGGAAGTGTTTTCTCTCTCTTCAAGTTATTTATATGTGCTTTTCTATTTCTCTAGCTTACTTTAAATGCAAAGATGTTCTATTGGAAGGGAAGAGTTTTTAAAAACTCAGAAAAAAAGATTAAATGTGTGTTTGTGTGCACATGTGCAATTCTTATTTATAGACTCTACCTTTGTAAAATTATTTCCAGAACAAAATTCTTAGCCCAAGGAAGGAAGATTTTGTTTAAATTTTGTTAACTGATCCTATTTTAGTTTTTACCCCCTTGTGAACTTTCTCTACTACAGGTTCTTTCCCAATCCATCTATGTATTTGTCTATCTATGACATGTCTTTTCCAACTGATGCCAGTCAAAACAGTAACAACAATCCTAAACAATAATACAATCGAAACACACTTAAATTGTAAGTAAAAACATGTATTATTACTTTATTGATACGTTAATTACCTGATTGACCATATCAAGACACAACATGGTGCCAACTAACAAAAGATAAAATAGCTAGACAAATATACTAGAGTGCAGATATATTCAGATAATGTAGCATCTTTACATGTTGCCCCAATCTGTTCTGCAAAACAAATTTTCAGTTGAACAGTTTTGACTATAAATTTGGCAGTTCTGCTGGCTACATCTTTATGAGCATTCTAAAGAAAGTAGGACAATCTGTTATTGAACTGATAGGCTATTCAATCAGCTAATGGTTTTAAATACCAGGCTGTATTGGAGTATATAATTGACAATTAAATAAGACATGTATGATATCTTCTACAAGTTTGTACTTCCTGCCATGCTATAGCACTTGGTAAAATCACCCATATTTTACCATGGAACCAAGCAACTAAAATTTTGCTCTGGTAAAAGGCTGTCCTTTAATACTGTATCAACCCAATTGTCAGGTCTTTTTTTCATTTGATATTTTGTTCTTATTGGCCAACCATTTTAAAGATATCGTGCCTGTGAGAGACTCTACATCACTTTGGACATTGATATCCAAGACTTTGTTTAAAGATTTCCTTGGTCAGAAATCCAGCCAAAAGTAGATATTGAGTTGATAGCCCATGCTGCAAAATAATTTTAACAAGTTGGTAAAAATATAAGTAAAAATATGCCAAACACCATCGTAAAAGCAACAGAAATACCATCATCTCAAAAGAACAAAAATACCATCATTTCATAAGTTTGAGTCAAACTCTCTTACCTACAGTATCTTTTTATAGCTCAGGAGAAGGATGAGAAAAAAGGAGGACAAGAAGCCCTTTTCTTGGCAAGGGGTTCTAAAGTCTGGAAACAACCAGTGAGAATAGCAGGTTTAAAAGAGCTGTCCATCACACACCAGACAGCTTTATACAGCAGAAAGAATGTATGGAGAAAACACTAAAGTTGGGAATTTTAATTTTATAAGAAAGTATTCTCAAAGCTGGTCGTTGTGTGAAGGGAAATACTGTAAATACAAGTAGCTATTATTTAGAAAGAGATCATGTGATAGGAAATCCAGAATTGCTTATGTCTACCTACCTCTAAAGCTTATAGTACTCCATTAGGGGAATGGGAATGAGTGGGGCCCACTCAGTGGGGTGGGTGGATAAGAACCTGAACTATACAAACTATACAAATCCCAGGAAGGAGGAGGGGGGAGGGGGGAGAAGGAGGGGGAGGCATATCCATGGGAGACATGGACGAAACATATTTTAGACAAGGAAAGGAGAAAAGGAGAAGAGTCCTACTAGTTATTTCTATATTCATTGCCTTTATGGTGTCAGTAGATTTGTAAAAAAACTGGAATTCCAACCACTTGGTCCAAAATCCCAATAATCTGTTCTATAGTTATAGATCTTTGTTAGCGCATTCATACAATGTAAATGTTGTTGCATCCTAACAGTAAACATTTCTAGAGATCTTGTGAAAAACATGTAAGTGCATACATACAAATTCTGTGCCTATGTGCTTGCCCAAGCAGGCCCTCTAGTGTGCACACAGTTTGTTTGTGACTCTACAAAACTACATTAGTCACTTCCCATTACAGCTTGATTCGAAAATTTAGGCATCTCTGCTCAAACTGTATCTTTCAGTGCATCCCTAAGGGAGCCTAACCTCTATATGGTATAAAGTTAAACATGATGTCTTTCTAAACATCTGAACGAATACTTTCTATTATGTGCAGTGGTTAATAGATTCAAAGTTAGAAAGACAGAAGCTTGGACATGCTCCCAGCCAGTACTCTTTTAGCAGAAATAGCAGTTTCCAAAATGTTCCTGTAGCTACCGAGAAAAAAGGAAAAACATTTGAAGAAAATGCTTTGCCGGCTATTAAGCAATGGAGTAGCTTGGCTATGCTTTGAGGTTGTGCTGTTGCCAGTAGGCTAGGAAATATTATATGGGTGGAAGGAAAAACAGATTCAAGTAAATGTCCACATTTTCTGCAAAGAAAGTATGAAAGGGACTGCTGGAGCTAGACATCTTTGATGGTTTGTGTGAAGATTTACATTTCAACAAATAGCACATGTAAATAGAGGTAGCCCTTGCTTAGGAACCACAATTGTTTCTGGCAAAATAGCCGCTAAGCAACACGGTCACTAAGCAAACTATGTCACAGAGAGACAGAGACACCGGGGGGGGCTGCCCGAGATGATGATTTCAAGATGGCTTTATGGAACCTGCATTGTCTGAGACAGCCTGAATACCAATTGCCTGGGTTGAGAGAGGACGATGGTTTAGCTTGGCCTTGGAAGCTCCTGCTAGGTAAGAGGAAAGTACGGCTTAAGGCAAGATTTGGTCCTTGGGGAGATGACCAGTTGAGATGCTTCGTTTTAATTAAGGGATGGGGGAGAGAGGGGGGAGAATGCAAAGATACTGGTTGCTATTGTCTCATTCAAATAAAGTTTTCTCAGGCAGCACCCTATCTACATTGTTGTCTGATGCACAAGTGTTTGGGCATTAAGTGAATGCATTGGTTGGAAAATTATTTTTTTACTAAAGTTTATTATTCTTGTATTTGTGAATAATTGCTACCCAAGGTAGTTGCTAAATGAGTACTATTTGTACATTTAATGGAAGGTGACTTATATTACCTTGAGGAAGCCTGGGCATAGTTTAAAGGAAAACCTCACCTACTTTGCATGTTCAGTAGATGGTTCTTAATTCAAGCTCTGTCATTTACAGGCAGTGTTGGGGAATAGCTCAGAGAATCTGAAGAGCCAACGTAGGCAATGGATGAAGTCAGCTTTCTAATGAACCAATGATGTCTATTCAGCCATGAAAGCCTACACCAATCTTTCTACCATAGGTAGTCCTTGACTTACAACAGTTCATTTAGTGACCGTTCAACGTTACAACAGCACTGAAAAAAGTGACTTTGACCATTTTTTACACTTACGACTATTGCAGCATGCCCATGGTCATATGATCAAAATTCAGACACATGATAACTGACTATATTTATCATGATTGCAGTGTCCTGGGGTCATGTGATCACTTTTTGCGACCTTCTGATGAACAAATTCAATGGGGAAGGCAGACGCACTTAACAACTGTGTTACTAACTTAATAACTGCAGTGATTCGCTTAACACCTGTGGCAAGAATGGTCGTAAAATGGGGCAAAACTCACTTAACAAACATCTCCCTTAGCAACAGAAATTTGGTGCTCAATTGTGGTCATAAGTCGAGGACTACCTGTATTAAGGGATTCACGGATCCAGATCTACTAACCGTGACAGCTAAGATGGGCTGAAATGTCCATAATCAGTGACTGAAGGTCAATTGTGAAGGGAAGAGGATCAGAGAAGAAGAGCCTTTTGTTGTGGCTCACCAGCTGCCAGCGGAGATGGCGGCAGACCTGGACGATGAGGAGGTTGGGGAGGAACTTGGGCCAGTCCTGCAGTCTGGAGAAGGCTCTGATGGATGCTCTGCGTCAGAAGCAGAGATAGAGCCAGGGCTGTCTGACATTTCCCAGCTGCCTTCGGAGATAAGTGGGGAAGAAGAACAGCTGGGGCCTGTTCCAGATGCGCGTATGCGCAGAGCTGTCAGGAGAGGAGAACAATTGAGTACCAGGAGCCGACTCAGGAAGAAAGGCACACGTGGATGCTGAATGGCCCCTCCCTGGCTGGGGAATAAATAGAAGCAAAAGAGGAGTGGTGTCATAGGAGACAACTGTTCGGATTTCATTAGGAAGATTTGCTCATCATGGTTCGTGTCTCAGAGACTGCTTGAGAGAGTTTAATTTACAGCTTTGCAACTGGAAGCTCTTGGCCTGGCAATTATCCAAGGACTGATAAGGTCTGTTATTGCAATTAACCCTTGGAAGGATTATTGCCTGGACTTTTCTGTGTGTGAATGCCATGAATTCACAGTAGTTAAATAAAGTGGGTTTTTTCGGGACAAGGAGTCTGTTTCTGGGTTCTGCTAAGGCTGGGTCAGAACACCTTTGCTCACAAGGATTCTGGAAACAGATGGCTGTCAACAATGCGAAATTGTAAAAATGATGAAGTCATCAGCTTCTTCCATACTCCACTGGCAATGCAAGGCAGAATTCAGCACAAAATGTATTTACTATTAAAATCAGGACACACATTTCATTTGAAATGGCATGTTTATGATTCGTAAGCATTTTATAATCAAATGCGTTGCTGCTTGAACCACAGGAAACACATTTGCAATGGTTCCACTCTAGTTATAATTCTTCGGTAAACTATTTCTAGTGACCAGGCAGAATTCAGGATTCTATACTTATTTAATAACGTTCTTATAATAAGATCCCAATACATGCACACTTAAAATAAGGCAAGTGCAGTAATGCAGATGCATTATAACTATTCTTCTCTATAAATATACCATACATCATTTCTGATGCATTTCTCGAATGTAATACATTGCCTCTACTGTAATATGCTTGTAGGGTACTGAATCTGTGTAAGCGTTTTGGACAGAACTTAAAAGGAAGAAGTGCAAGTGTACAGGGATATTTAAAAAATCATCGATAGAAGCAAGAATAGACAGAGAGAGGGGAGGAAGGGAGGGAGGGAGGGAGGGAGGGAGAGAGACAGACAGACAGACAGACAGACAGACAGACAGACAGACAGACAGCATTTATGAGATACAAATCCTATTGCATGAAACTACCAGGAACCAACTCCCTTTGCATGCAGAAAATCCAACCATTGGTACTTTCAGCTCTTTGATGTTCAACAAGCAGAGAATGTAATAAACATCTAGGACATTTCTGTCCCAGCAGGAGGATAACATTACCAAATGAAATGTCTGTGAGAAAAAGTTTAAAGTTTCTCAACCTGTACTCCAATGCCTCAATGCAGATTGCAACCACAGTCTCCCTGTACATTAATTAACCTCTGAGACAGTGGTAGCACGCCATGCATTAAAGGTCATGTGTGTTTGGACCTTTGCTTCAAGAAGTCAAGATGAACAGGCATCAGCAGTGTGGCAAAGGAGCAAAAGGCTATAGAGATCAACTATACATGTCTCTTGCCACTTCATTTTCGCTGACTTTCTATTTCAAATTAGTAGAAAATGTACATGGTATATGAAATTTACAAATTCTGCAGCAAAATACAGTAGTCCTCAAGTTACAACCATAACTGAGCCCAAAATTTATGTTGCTAAGTGAAACATTTGCTAAGTGAGTTTGTCCCATTTTACGACTTTTCTTGCCACAATTGTTAAGTGAATCATTGCATTTTTGTTAATAGCAATAACAATAGCAATTAGACTTATATACCACTTTACAGTGCTTTACAGACCTCTCTAAGTGGTTTACAGAGACAGCATATTGTCCCCAACAATCTGGGTCCTCATTTTACCCACCTCGGAAGGATGGAAGGCTGAGTCAACCTTGAGCCTGGTGAGATTCAAACTGCCAATTGCAGGCAGCCGGCAGTCAGCAGAAGTAGCCTGCAGGACTGCACTCTAACCAATGCGCCACCGTGGCTCATTAAGTTAAGTGACATGGTTGTTAAGTGAATCTGGATTCCCCATTGACATCGCTTGTCAGAAGGTCACAAAAGGGGATCCCCATGACCCTGGAATGTTGCAACCATCATAAATATGAACCACTTGCCAAGCGTCTGAATTTTGACCATGTGACCATGGGGATGCTGCAATGGTTGTAAGCAGTGGTGGGACTTGAATAACTTAACAACCGGTTCTCTGGCTGGGTACGCGTGACCGGTTGGTCATGTGACTGGGTGGGTGGCATCACTCATCACACCCAGTCCCGCCTCTCGGCCACTCGCCTCAAAGGCAGAGATAGGATTCAGCCGGTTGGGGCTAATCCCATCACTGGCTGGCCCCGCCCCTACCCATTTTTGGCCTGTTTTTTGGCCGTTTTCAGGCCATTTTCTGGGCCATTTTAAGGCTGTTTTCAGGCCGTTTTTCAGGCCAAAAATGGCCCAAAAAACAGCCTGAAAATGGCCTGAAAATGGCCCCCAAATGGCCAAAAATGGCCTGAAAACAGCCCCAAAAATGGCCTGAAAACATCCCCAAAATGGCCCAGAAAACAGGCTGAAAAACAAGCGGGGGCAGGCCAACCAGTGGTGGGATTTGCCGGTTCGCTGAACTGTGCAGAATCTTAACTACCGGTTCGCTCGAACTGGTGCGAACCAGCAGCAGCCCACCTCTGGTCATAAGTGTGAAAAACGGTCTTAAGTAACTTTTTTCAGTGGCGTTGTAACATTGAACGGTCATTAAATGAATTGTTGTAAGTCAAGGACTACCTGTATATGTGCATATTGATAGAGAAAAAACTTTATATCTCTTTGTGGGCACCTTTCTATCTTTTGCTTTCTAATTTTGGTTTTGCAAAATGCAACATTTTGTGTATGACTATTGCTATATTTTAATGAGTATTTCCTTTTGAATATATTTTTTGTGCACTTGTTTCTAAGCTTTAAGCCATGTCATAGTATTCCGAAGCAGTACACATTTCAGTGTAATGCATGTTTCAACTTCTCTTTTATTTCATAAAATGTGAAAGATCTGCATCAGTGAAAAATTACTTGTAAGTCTCCCTTGTGGGATGTGAGATTTGGCAGATGTCTAACAATCAACCTCTGACCACCTTAACCCACCATTTTCCATAACTCCATCTGAGTTATTTAATGGCAAAGCCTCCTAACGATTAGTGAATATCATTTTTCTATGCTTTCTATTCTGGAGAGTTGCTGTATGATTAACAGTTTGTAAAACTCTGCTAGGAATTCTATTATCCTCATTTCATACCTGAAAAATTTGAGGCAAAATGGCATAATAACATGGTTGGCTACATGTCTGAACTTCGCCCTCTACCAAGGTATCAGTAGCTAATGCACTTTTTCCATCATATCTTGAGTAAAAGTTGTGACAAAAGAGATACCTACCATAATCACTATCCAACTATTATACTATTACATTATGGAATGCATGGGGTTCCCCTTAAAAATACTCAAAACATGTTCAGAATGTAGTACCCTGCTTATTAGAGAATAAGAGTCACCACAACCATGTAATATGGGCTGTGGGCCCTTCACTGGTTACCAATGGATTTCTAGTTGCAGTTCAAAGTGTTGGTCTTAATCTACCAACCTTAGCTTCTAATTATCTTCAGATACTTTTGCCACATCATCAACCCATCTGGTTGCACTCTATTACTGTTCTGTCCCAGCACGGCAAACCCCCAGAAAGCGACACACTCTTTAAACAAAAAGGCTTTAATACTAATAATTGCTTAGTATTAAAGGGAATACTAATTCTTTGCCAAAGTGTTTGTTTTCAAGCACAGAACACTTTGGCCGGGATTCCAGATGTGAAAGAGACAAGCAGGTCAATTAGTCCGTCAAATAATCATTACTTGCTGAAGTTGGCCAAGAGCCCGGACTGGAGTCAATCCAACTGATAGGGACGAGGTTCAGAAGGCAGCTAAGATGAATACAAACAAAATTGTCTTCAGCAAAAGTGTGTGGTGTGATCCACCCTTATATAGTCTTAGGGCGTGGCCCCTCTGCCGGCAAGCTTACTTTCGAGGAGACCTCCTTCTACACAGCCACTCTTGCCGGCTAGCTGCCCTGCGTGCTCTGGCATCAATCAGAGGCCCCTCCTCTTCACTGGAGTCACTGAACTCCTGCTGAGGAGGTGCAGAAGGCCCTGATTGCGCATCGTCCTCTGGCCCTGCTTCCTCTTCGGTCTCGGACTCTGGTGCCGGCGCTACAGACCGCTCTTGCCACCCTATGGACTGTTCCTGGTCATCCGGATCCATGAGCAGCTGCACGGGACGGGGGGCAAGCCACAACAATTACCATGTTTCCCTGAAAATAAGATCCAGTCTTATTTTCTTTTCAGCCCCATGGTCTTATTTTTGTGGGATGTCTTACCTGCTTACCTTAGGACCACCGCAGCCATGCCTCCCACGCCCTGACACCTGTCGTGTTGCTGCCCAACTTCTTCTGCAGCTGCTTGCAGCCGATTGCAGCCAGACGCTGCATGGCTTGTTGTGCCAGTGCCGCTGTTCACGGCAGGAGGCTGCATGGTGCATTGTGCTATTGCGCTCATGAGCAGTGGCACCAGCAGAACGAGCCATGCAGTGTCCTGCGCCACATGGCATCCAGCTGCAAGCGGCCACAAGAGGCTGCAGAAGCAGTCAGACAGTGGCGCGACAGGACCTGCAGGTCCTAAGGTAAGCAAGTGCAGGGCACGTGGGGCAGCTCCACCCACGCACTCCCATCCTAGCTTGATTTTTATGCCTGTGCCTCACTCTTTGTACAACCAGACGGTGGGCAGGGCTTAATTAGGGCTTATTTTTGGGGTAGGGCTTATATTAGGTACAGACCTGAAAATCAGGCTAGGGCTTGTTTGTTGGGTAGGTTGTATTTTTGGGGAAACACGGTAGTACTCCCCCATTTACTGAGAGGTACACAAGCCAAGAGCTCTTGTTAGCCTCATGCTTTGGAAGAGCCTCTATTTTGAAGCCAGGTTAACACCTTTCAAAAGTGAGTAAAAACAGACCTTTGTAGAGAATATTGGGGAAGGGTGAATGGACACCATCTGTGGTTTGTGTGATGACATTGCTTTGTTTTTTTAATGCTGCTTTTATTGTTGTACTGTATTGTATTGTCAGACAACCATGTAGATTATGGTAACATATTAAATCAATCAATCTAGGATAACCTCCAATACAACATTATCCTGCCATTCTATGTAAAATTGTAAAAAAGAGAACACTTTCCAGGCTTATTAGCTGCTTCCAAATGAGTCCAGGATCACAGTAAGAGACAGATGGATAATCAACATACTCTACTGCTGGGCACTTCACTGGAGCTTACTAGGATGGTTAGGATTCCAAATTATCTGATGATTGAAAAATTATCTGCTGACTCTAGATGAGTTAATGTGGCTAGGTTATGTCAGACTTTTACATCTGGAGCAGAAGTCTCCTTTGAGTCAAGCTTAAGTCTGGCTTAATTTATTTACTTATTTACTGGTTTAACCCTTAACCACAGACATACTATTTCGGCTACGCTATCACAGACATGAGGTCATAATGACCACTCTAGCTCCTCGCCATAGTCCAGGTAATTGCACTACAATATTGTGACTAGTGGTTCTGGATCTATTGCTTCCAAAAGGTGCAGAAGACCATTTGAATTTGTTCTTGCCATATAAATTATTGCATGACGTAGATTGTACCTGGTCATCAATTTCATCGGGAGCTTCATGATCACTAATGTCAGAATTGGCGGTGGCGGTGGGTTCCTCATTGTTCATTACAAAATTTTTGTCGCAAGCCGATTCCACTTCACTCAGATCACTCTCTGCTTCTTTATACCATGTTAGAACAGTTTCTTAAAAGTTTGGATCATCAAATCGCACTCTTTTTGGTGGAAAACGTGGCCCCGACATTATAAAAAAAATATACGTTAACAAAGATCTGCGGTCAAAATGACCACAACTCAAATTCAAACACCGCTACAGAAAACACCAAATAACTCACGCAAGCGCAATGCTGCATACACTCTTATTGGCAGGAAAACAAAAGCTATTGGCAACCGGAATGGTCCATTTCTAAAAATAGGGGTGTTCTGAACATTTTGGAAAACGGTTGCAGTCACTATGACCGCAGGTCTGTGGTTATGGGTTATTATTATATACACAATAATGTGAAATCACAGTTGCCAACTCTTTAGCTGGTGTTGGCACTTCATACACATTGAGTTCTTCCCAAGAATCTAAGAAGTCATAGTGTACCAGTGTAGTGTAAGTGCGGATCCAACCAGTGTGTACTTTTTAAATTGGCAAATGGTGATTTGGTCAATGTGCAGATTTTCTAAGTGCCGCCCAATATTTTTGATGTGGCGCCCATGTGCCAATAACTACTGGTACCACAATGGCTGGGTTATGCCAATTGTTCTAATTTGATTTTCAGATCCAATTCTTTGTCTTCCATTTTACTGTCCTGGTATTGCCACATTAATTGTCTACACTTTCTTCTTTTCAACCATAGTTAAACCACAGACATGTTTGGCAACAATATGGAAATGCATTGCCATTTATTTCTTCCAAAGATTTTTTTTCCCTTCCCATTTCCTGTAAGATTTCTTGGTATTCTCTCATCTAAGAATTAGTTAGGTTTGGCTTTGCTTAGCCATTTGGACATGAGCCAAAATTGAATGTAATAGATGTTCTCCTCTATTCCAGAAATCGTTTTATGTCTTATGAAATATGTTTACAATCCAAACATAGGAAAAAACATAGAAATATTAGCCTGTGTGTTGAGAGTGGTGGGCTGTCATCGCTTTATTTCTATAAAGCATTCGCATATGATCCACTTTGGATTGTTAGAGAAACATTAATGTCTTGTAAACAACCTCAACTTTCCCCAGCTCTTTTATTTGATAAAATAAGGCATTCATTCACTCTTTACTGTTAAATACAGACTCTACTGTTGTCAGTGAAATGTAAGATCAGCCTGGCTTTCCTTGGAGAGTACAGTGTACCTCAATCTATTTTACTGTGATACATTACCTTTCAAAAGTACTTCCTTCACATACATTAAGTAACCCTTTAAACAGGCTAAAACAATGGCTTACACTTGGTATCAAAGGCTCAGAGAAATTCAGGAAAGTGCAGAGCAAACAAATCTTATTAACATTTAACTCTTTGACTTTAGGGAAAACTTCACAATACAGATGATGAACAAACATGGCACTGACATCATTGGGAACCATCTGAAGTTCTCCAAGTTTGTAGCCTTTTCAGATTGACACATAGGGGAATTTCTCTCAAAAGCTGAATTATAAGATACTGTATTTATTAAATTTATCATCTGTGGAAAGCCTACATTGTAAATATTAACATAACAAAATAAATAAGCAAAACAATGCATGAGAAAAAAAAATATATATATATATAAAATAGTTAGATTCCATTAAGTTTCTCCTGATTCCTTGTCCTCCTTCTTGATCTGGTCCTGGTGATAATTTAAGATTTATAAAGGAGATGCAGTTCTCTGCTGGATTCTCTCTGTCCATCTCATGTATTTCATCAACCTTGACAAGTAATTTTTCTTCTAGTCCATCATCTGCTTACATCATATGCCCACAGAATGTGAGTTGATGCTTCCTGATCATGACCTGACAGGAGCACTCAGCTTATATTTCATCCAGAATGAGTTGAGTGATTCTTCTTACAGTCTATGATACTCTTAATGATTATCATTAAACAAGGTATCTAAATTATTTCTCTATCTTAATATGTACCATTCGTAGCTGCACGTTATGACAAGTTAACTGCTTTAACTATTCTGATTTTTGATGTCATGGAAAGATCCTTATCCCTCGTGATGATATCTAAGATTGCATTTTATTCCAATCAAGGGCTCATCTCCTCTTTATTACTGATTGTATATCCGGACATTGAATGTACAGTATCTTCGGTTTGATGGCGTGCAGAAAACAATATATGGGTAAACAAGGTAATCTACATATTAGACATCCTACCTTGCATAAAATAAGTTGAATGTGCCTGGAGCAAAACTGGCTTCAACTAAGCTTATGAGATACTGGCCAAAATGTATCAGAACTGACTGTTCAGTGGCAAAGACTATGGTGTGCAGCAAGGGTATGACTAAGGCTGATCCTACCTCTTACTAGCCAATCTTTGGTTTTGAGATTAACCACTATTCTACCATCTATAAAAGCGAAAACCACTGACACATTAATCACAAAATCTCCAGAACCATAAAGCCTACAAACTTGAAATTTGCCACGTATTTTCCTCTTGGCTTCTAGGTGCTCACTAAGAAAGGATTTTTCAAAATGACCATTGCAGCATGAGTATTTCTTATATTAATATTAACAAGCTCTGATGCTAAGGAGTTCTACTCCCACCTCCCCCCTGAAAAGAAATCTGATCCAACTGCAAAACACAAGCAGAGGAGTTTCAGTTTTGCTTTTGCTTTCACAGCAGCAAGCAGCTTTACTACAGAACAGTTGAGCTAAGCCACACCCAGTCTCCTTCCTGTCTCTTTCTTGCTCACACAGCAAATACTGTTTGAGTTTCCAAACACCCCTCAACTCTCTCACACACTAACAGGATGCTAGCCAGATGAATACCAATGGATGCTGGTAGGCAGAGACAGATTTTTTCCCCCTTATTTTCCTCCTCAGTTCAGACCAATCTGTTCCTTCTACTGTAACACCAGTTAAAGGGAAAAGAGGCAAAAAAAAAAAAACCCACAGGAAAAGATTTACAGATGCGATTAGGAAAACACAAGTAAGGGAAGCTGCCTGTTTCTCCCATGGCCAGTTCTATGTGGCATTCTCCATAGTCAGTTCACCTGACAGCCTGGTCATCCTCCGGCCAGAGAGCAAAACCAGGAATTATGTTTACAGGGAGGTCCTGAGCAATTCATCTGAGGGACGAATTTAAAGTCTATGCTATGCAATGTATTAGCCTGGCTACATCGACAAAACAGCCACAGTTGCTGCTGGGATTAAAGGGCTTAAGCCCATCTATTTCATTGTTGTTACACTTACAATAATGTCTTCATCTGTAACAGAAACTTAGCTTACCATCTCTAACGAAATAATACAGTCCCTTTTTTAACTACTCATTAGTTTTCAAGCTTTAACTGTCAATTTATCAAGCCCCATCACATAGTTTTGTAGTGAAGCACGGGTATCAGCTAGTATTTAATAAAACACATTCTAATACTTTGGCTTCCATTTCCATATTAGGTGAAAAGTTCTGATGTTTTAACAAAATGTACTAAATCCAGAGAGAGAAGTTGCAGATCTGTACCAAATGCTTTTTTTTCCAGGATGTGACTTCAAGACAAATTGCCTCTAATTGCTGATCTTTAAAAAATTCAATAGAATTTAGGAGAAAGAAGCAAAGGTTTGTAGGGTTTGCATCTTTATGGCTCCTTTTATTGCTTTTCATTGTATAGATATTGTATTTCCTCTGAATTACCTTGACTGAATGTTAGTAAAAATTCTATCAATATAGGCATTAGAGGGGCTGGATGTTATTGCAATAACTAGAACTTGTACTGTACATTAATGCTGTAATATCGGTCCACATGGGCAAAACGAAAAAGGCAAATTAGCAGATCACTCATGTGCAGCCAAGATACAAGTGGAATCTGCATCTGCAGCTGGCAAGCCTCGCTTTCAGTTGTCAGCAAATATTCCAGTATTTCCAGGGCTGATGATAAACGGAGTGAGTTTCTTCCTCTCACTTAGGCAAGCAAAAAGTAGTTTTATTTCCTCTCTGAGTCATGACTTTAGTATTTCTCTGGGCTGCAATCAGGAAGAATCCATTATTTTATGGGATCATCTTTTCTAGTCTCGCTTTACCCAGCTGATTTATTTCTTTCATCATTGCCACTCAGTGAAGTTGTGCATGCCTTTTTTTTTTTTGCCAGACAAATAAGGCTGTCCTATTTTTTTTACATGAAGAAATTATCTCTTTGTTTCTCACTTCATTCCCTTCCCTGACCTAGCATCTTGACAGCTTAAGCACCACCCTGAGGATCACCTGATAAAGATGGTTCCCAAGCACACAGAGTTGTACTTCATCTGCGCAGGAGAGCTGTTTTGCATTTCCATTGCCCTCCCCAATCCCTCTGTTCAAAGCCCAGATTTATGGGTCAAAAAATACTCAGTGTTAACCTGGGAAATGAACAGGCAGAATAGTGAAGGGTGTCTTTGCTGACTGGCCAATACATTATTTCCTACATACTCTCACTTGTCTCCCAAAGAAAGGTGGGCTGAATTTTCAATATATGAGTGAGAAGGGAATAGCCCATTTCAGATCCTAACAATTTCTTTTCTTTTCTTTTCTTTTCTTTTCTTTTCTTTTCTTTTCTTTTCTTTTCTCTTCTCTTCTCTTCTCTTCTCTTCTCTTTTCTTTTTTTCTTTCTTTCTTTCTTTCTTTCTTTCTTTCTTTCTTTCTTTTGATATTTTGCTCTACCACCTCTCTTTTTATGCTGAAAGGGCAGAAAGTGGGGAGAAATGGCAACCAAGAGATAATACAAAATGCTATTCTGCTGTTTGAGATTACCTACAGTAACAATAAATCAGATTAATTTCCCTTGGCCAGATTTGACTCCAGATCAACAAGGTGGAACAGCGAATTTTGTGCATCATGAATTTGAAATGAACTCATCATTGGTCCTGGGGAAGAAGGAGGGTTAGTTGTTCTCTGTTTCCTTTTGGGTCAAGTGGAAATCAGAATTTGCTGTGGCTGGGTACAAAGGATTCTGTGCCACAAGCACAGATATGCTCACTATCACATAATGCATGCTACCATTTTATATTTTCTACAGAAATAGGCAAGCAATTAGTTCATCGATTATATGAGAACTGGACAATAATAGTAGGCTGGTCAACTAGAAATGGTAAAAGTAGTGTTGGTTATTACCTTTAAAGCCCTGCATGGCTCAGGGCCAGGTTATCTTCGGGACCGCCTTCTACCACATAGCTCCCAGCGACCGGTAAGATCCCACAGAGTTGGTCTCCTCCAGGTCCCGTCAACTAAACAGTGCCGGCTGGCGGGCCCGCGGGGGAGGGCCTTCTCTGTGGTTGCCCCACAGAGCAGGTTCCAGTCTCTGGAACCAGTCTCTGGAACCAGTTACCTCCTGAGATCCAGACTACCCCCACCCTATTGGCCTTCCGGAAAGCTGTGAAGACCTGGCTTTTCCGGCAGGCCTGGGGCTGCTGATCTCAATGTTACAGTCTGTAAGATCCGGCCACGAATGCTGTGTATGGCTTTTAAATCGTTTTTTTTTAATATTTATATTGTTTTAATGTTTTTATACTTCTGTTGTAAGCCGCCCAGAGTCCCTTGGGAGTTGGGCGGCATAAAAATGCAACAAATAAGTAGTGTGTAAAGAAATGTAGAGTTGACCTTGGGGCAGGGGTGAAATGCTACCAGTTCGGCCCGGTCCGGGCGTACCAGTAGTGACAGCCACCAGTGGTTCGGAGAACCGGTAGCGGTGGCAGCACAAGGCTCTGCCCACCTGCCTGGACGTCTCCATTTTCTTATTTTTAACCCTCTGCGCATGCGCAAAGCATTCTGCACATGCACAGAGGGTGAAAAAGCGCACGCATGAAGCCCGCACTTCCGAACCGGTAGGGAAGGGAAGTAGATTTCACTGCTGCCTTGGGGATAGGGAAGTAATGAACAAGCTGTAAAGGAAGGATTTGCAGAAAGATTACACAATCCTGAGGAAAGTATATGAAAGAAGCTCAAAATAACCCCATCTTGATTCTGTTTAGCATAAGGTGGGCACAAAGAAGCCTGGACAGGCTTTCAAGATTCTATTAATATACCCTACAGCAATAAAACTTCAAAGAATCCCTGCCATGCCTGATGCTTGACTCTGTGTCCCTTATTGGTTTAACACAAATTGAAACAGTGCAACAGTGGACTGATGGGACCAACAACTCCATAAACGTCTTGCAGTCACATCCACCTCTTTCATGATTGGCTGATATTTTTCCCACTGACTGGCAATATCAGGGGTGGGTTCCAACTTACCTCGCTGCCGGTTTGCGCCGTGTGGGCGCACCTCATGGGCACGCATGCGCAATAACAAAAAATCTGGGGGAAAAAACAAAGCTGAAAAAAAGATGGCGACCGCATGCACAGTGCCAGAAGTTGGCTTCTGCGCATGCTCAGAAGGAAAAAAAAATTCAAAAAAAAATAAAAAAAAATTAAAAAAAAGATGGCGGCCCCCCATGGACTGGCACCGACCGATCCGGTTCGATGACATCATCATAACATCACCAGCGGGCCACTACCAGTTCGGGAGAACCGGTCCGAACCGGGAGGAACCCACCCCTGGGCAATATGCTAAAGAGGACTAGACTAACTGCTTCCCTTATCATGCATTGAACAAAGCATCCAATGGTGGTTTGGAACAGACACAAAAAAGGGGGGGAGGGGGAGGGTTCAGCAAAAAGAGCAGTATATTTCATGTTGATATAATCTTCTGCCAAATCCAGGGTGGATGCGGTGGGTTAATTCAGCAATGGCATAAGAGATGACTTACTGTAACTTCTCTGAATTGTAAATAAGGAAATATGGGAAATGGGTGGAATGGCACAGCTGAGCCTCAGAAAAATTAACAACTTTCCATGCGACCCATCTTTTCCATTTGATTCTGATCGATGTGTTCCTTAAAAGAGCTTCACTCCAAGGATGACCCACCAAAGTCTTCTTAAGCTATGACTTTTATTAGATCCATCTAGCTGGCTTGCAAAAGACTAAGGACAGGGGAGATGAAAGTTCAAGATGTCAAACTCATAGGGCTACTGTGAGTTAATCCATTTATCTCAGCTCAATATACTTCCTAGAATAGTTCAGGTGGTAAAAAAAAAAAATCAGTGGACAGAGTGCCATGAATGCCAGCTAGAGAAAAGGTGGGTTATAAAGCAAATAAATAAATGTACTATCCTTAATCCTAAAAGGTCCATTCAATCATTAGATCTCCCAGTGGATACCTCTTTGGTTTTTGTCCAGACTGGGTGAAGCATCTGTCCTTAGCTTTCTCACTCCTTGCCCATCATACTGCAAAGCTTCCCTTCTCTTCCCTTTAGACTAGCGGTTAAGGTGCTGGCTTAGAAACCAGGAAACTGTGACTTCTAGTTCCACTTTAGGCATGAAAACTGATTGGGTGTCTTTGGGCCTGTGATTCCCTCTCAGCTCAACCCATCCAGGGGCTTCACCATCTTGAGCTATTTATAAAAAATAATAAGGGCAGGATATATATATATACATACATACATACATACATACATTTACTATAAAAGAAATACCACAAAGTGGCTATTTTCTTTTGGGACTGAAGAAGGTTAACGTTTTCAGTACAGCAGTTTTCAGTGACTACCGGTACTTGCCAGTGATAAGCCACTTTTCTAATTTATAAGATATCTCTGGACATTCCATCATTGTAAAAGACAAGTTCAAGTCTTCCCTTACCATGGAAAATTCATTGGTTGACTTGGGCCAGTCACTATCTTTCAGCCCTGCCTACATCACAGGGTTATTGTTGTAGGGATAACATGAAAATAGATCATTCTGTAAACCATTTTGAGCCCCTGGAGGAAACAGCAAAGAAATGCACAGACACAGACAGACACACACACACACACACACAGAGAGAGAGAGAGAGAGAGAGAGAAAGAGAGAGAGAGAGAGAGAGAGAGAGAGAGAGAGAGAGAGAGAGAGAGAGAGAGAGAGAGAGAGAGAGAAATTACAGAAATGTACTGTTAAGTATGGAGTTATCTGATTTCATTCTTGTTAAAAAGGGCATCTATTAAAGTTTAGATAATATGAAAAACACTTATTGTCATTAACTGTAGATATAATAAACTGATAAATTGTTTAATTGGTTGACACTTTTACAAGTTACCCAGCTCTCCAAGACTCCATAGAATATTCAAGATTCCATATGTAAAAATAATCAAAAAGATCTAAAGAAAACAACAGTGAGCTAGAAGGATTGGAAATAAATTTTAAAAATTGATTCTGTTGTGTCACTTGATGACTTGGTGCTTACGCAAGGAAAGTATTGGGGAGAAATTATATTTAACTGACCATTAAATAAAACCAAGTGAGGATGAATTATATATGAAATATGTAGCAAGACACACTGCTTTTTAAATATCTTTTAAAAGAAAAAAGATGGTACATGGATAACATAAAGGGTATTTCCAAATTGACTCTGTCACCATCTGAAATAAGGACACATAGAATTATGCTTGGTGAAGAATAAATATACATACATGCATGCATACTAGCATGCATACTACATTAAAACACTTACTGTAACTTCTATAGGAAAAGTCAAAAGAAAATACATGCAACCACAAATGAGTGATTGAAAACATGGAATGGAGAAGTTCTCAAATTATTGTTTTAATGACAGGGCACAATTCAAATGGAGTTTGCACAGTCCTGTGCAAGTCTATTCAGAAAAAAAAAGGTTCCATTTAAATGAAATGGCGCTTCCTTCCATGTAAATATAGAAATAGAATTGAATCCTGAAGCAATAATTTCTAACCAGATATGCAGGACAGTACTGGGATGGCCAGATAGATTACGATTGTGACCCTCACCTTCACCTTCTGCCTCATATGCCACCTCAGTAAGAACTGGCTACACACTAATGACTACATTATGCTGAGCACCATCACCCCCAAGGTAAAACTGTAGAGTTGTAATTCTATTTAATATCCCTGAGGTATGCAAAGTGAGTCTGTGGGGAGGGGTGAATAAAACATAAGGAGTGTTAGTAGATTATTGTTCTTATAGGCTCAGCTTTATACAACAGCTGGTTTCTTAGCGTATCACTGCACTGTAAGCCCTATCATCCCTCACAATATAATATAGTGTAGTTATTAAAGTGGCAACACTATAACTAGACAGCGTTGTCTTCATCCGAGTGGTGCTTAATCTCTATTACCTTGGAGGTTAAAAGTCACAGAATGATCATGCATGTCAGTGATTCCTGCAGCAGTTTGTTACTGAACCATGTAAGGTCATTTAAATCGGGAGAATTGGTTCTGTGCCGCTTTTCAGGCCAGAGATATTACAACATGCTCTCCTGACTTCCTCTCCCTGTCGAAAGCAATAACTTGTTCTTGCTGGCTTCTCAGCAAGGGGCTCCTACCAATTCAAAAACAAATTCCTTTTTACTTTTGCTCTTTTTTTTTTTTTTTTTTCGGGAGTGGGGAGGGAAAGAATCATTTGTAAAGATTTTCAAAAACATTTTCCTTTTTACTTTTGCTCTTTTTTTTTTTTAATCTGCGGGAGTGAGGAGGGAAAGAAGCATTTGTAAAGATTCCAGAGGAGATGAGGCAAGATGACAATGGATGGGACTTCAAACACCTCTGCAGCAGAGTTGAACAAAGCCTCATTGGGCTGGGAAATGAGAGAGGAACACCTCTTGTTCAAGGAGCAAGCTGGCTGGCTGGAGATATTGGTTTCCTTAATAGGTCGGCTGAATCCATGAGCGTACATTAAAAGAAGGAAGCAAGATTGTTTTCCATGACATCTCAAGGAGACAGCCAACTCATTTGGCTTCTAACTGTTGCAGTTAAAGTGCAGTAAGATCGGGAAAGTGCAAAACTCTCACACAGGACCGGTGGTGTTCATATTCACTCCAATGCCTCTGCTAATAGCTGAGCAGCACTCGTAAAGAGAGACTCTTGCTACAGACAGCCACTTCCAAAGGGAAGGGGAACATGAGTTTGGAATAACCATCTCTGATCAAAACATGGAATTGATAACTGTGGAAGCAGCCCAAGAATGTGTGGATGCATTTTTCCAGTGTCACAGCTCCATAATTTTTGCACCATGGTTTTAAGAGGCCACACAGATCTCTTTTCCTATATAGAATTAGGGCCTTTTTTAGTTGCGAAGAACAGTTACTGTATTATGCCACAGTTCCTCCCCTCAAACTGCATAACTAAGATCTGTGACTGTTATACCCGAAAGCTTGAATGTGGCCCTTTGGGATCACTTACTTTTACAGAGGAAAAGCAACAAGGAGTAGAGAAGCATAACCTGTTACAGAATAAGAGCAGAAAAATAATCAGTTTGGGATTGGTCATAAGTAGTTGGCTATTCCACTAGGGACAAACCTCTAGCCACTTTCTACAGCATTTATGAAAGTTAACCTTCAAACCACTTAGGCAAACTGGAGAAGATGTTTGTATGACAAAATCCCTCAGATAACATTTTTTGAGTCAGTTCTGACTCAACTGATTCCACAGCGATGATCATACAGTCTGATAATTTGGCATTAAAATACATTCTGCAGACTCGATCTGCAACATAAATGTATTCTATCCCGATACCATCTCCTTTTGCATTTCTCATTTTTACAAGTGGCGTTTCAGCAGTCAGAGATGCAGGGATACGTTCTAGAAAAAGCAGAATGTCATTACATTAGAAAGTTAGGAAGATCCAGGCGTTAAAGGCAGGATTTTGGCTTTAAACAGGAAATGCACATTGGGCACAGCACCAAATCTGGCTAAAATCCCTCTGTTGGCTTTAAAAATAATTTGGGTTCTTGTTGGACTTAGATTTCTACTGTATGTATGCTTGTTATTGATTGGCACTTCGGTAATGGATATTTTTATCCAAACCAAAGATATAATGATAAATGTACATCTACTTGAGAACAGAAAGGAAAATCTCGCAACAATCTGCACTAGGATTCAGCACAGTGGGCAGCAAGCTACTTAAATGGCCACGGGGAAACCCCAGCTGTTTGTTTGTATATAAGCAAGATTAATGGAGTCAAAGGGGAGAGTGACATAACTGAAACGGGCCCTGGGCCACCACAGCATGGAGCTGGTCAGAAAGTTATTTTGTGCTTTTTATAGCCTAGTAAAAGAGCAGCAAGGTGCCAATTGGCTGGTGAGCAGATGACAATGGGTGCAGTCTGGAAGCATTAGAATCAATAATACAAAGCATAAGATGATAACATTTACTGGATTTTATTTTGGTTAGGATACAGAAGCTTTTAAAGATACACATAAATGTGATATAGCAGAATGGGGGAACAATACTATATTTCAATTATGAATATCTAATGATGGTGTGATTTGCACTGCTTTGCAGTAAATAGAAGAAATTGCCAGAGAGTTAAAACCATATACTCCCCTCCCTCTTTCTCTTTCTTTTCCCCCTCGTCTCATGATTAACAGTGGGGCTCCCTGAAACTCCATCTTTTCCAAGTGCCTAAGGGACAAGTTATAAGCACAAACACCATTGCAACATTTTGCCCCCCCCTTTTTTTTAGCAGAATTTGAACTGAGTTTTGAATTGGAGCAGCAAAAATAAAACTTGTTATACTTTGTATGATCATGGTTTTCAAATCAGCTGTTAATAGATAAAGCATTTTGATTATTTGATGGTCTGGCCATAATAATATAGGCTACTATGAATAAGTGAACTTCTCATTTAAGTTCTTGTTTTCTTTAGCATAAATTTGTAGCAAAATCAGTTATGATGTTTTTTCACTTGCTGATTAAAAGTACTTTCTTAACATTGAAAATATTTTATCCTCCAAAGGAACCCCCCCTTTTTTCCCCACAAGACAACCGTGTATATGTGCATGTATGTAAGTGCCCCAATACTGATCATTTTTCCAACCATTTCTCCAATGTTATTAATTGTCTTGCTCATTGTCCAAAAAGTCCCTTTGTTTGTGAAATGGTTTCTTAAAATAGCACTTTTATATCAAATTGTGGAAGCATGTTCCACTATAATGTTAATTTATTTTTTTAATTTAATTATAATTTTTAATTATATTAAATTTTAATTTAATATAATTTTTTCCTGACTTTTAAAAAATGTGTTCCCCAGGATATCTATTGCATGTGGCCTTAGTTTTCTTGGTATAATGCATAATAATAGCATTAAAGGGGAAACAGAAGATTTCTTTCCCTTTAACTTCAAAATTATATTTTAGGGACTCAACTCTTCTGCAGCTGCCCTAGTGATTCTAATACAAAAGAACTAAGTGGGATTCCCTCCATTTCTAAATTCTCTAGATTTTTCTGCAATTTAGTGCCATTATTAATTAGTGAAAGTAAATTACTTTTGAGAGTATATCAGGGGTGAAATCCAGCAGGTTCTGACAGGTTCTGGAGAACTGGTAGCAGAAATTTTGAGCAGTTTGGAGAACCGGCAAATACCACCTCTGGCTGGCCCCAGAGTAGGGTGGGAATGGAGATTTTGCAATATCCTTCCCCTGCCACGCCCACCAAGCCACACCACACCCACCAAGCCACGCCCACAGAACCTGTAGTAAAAAAAGTTGGATTTCACCACTGGAGTATATGTTTACTTGTAACAAAGTATTAAATTCTTCTTGGGATGAATGAATATATACTGTACCAAACAATGTTTAAAAATGGTTGTTTGGGAGGGGGGGTTAATTAAAACATAAATTATATTAGGTATTTCTGCTTTTATGCATGGCAGAAATAGGAATTCAGTTTGGAAAGATACAAAATAAAGTTGCGTTTAGTAAAATGTTCATTTTTTTTTCATTACTTCTATCCTTCCCAATAATAGAATCATGGTTTCCAACATAGTTATAAGAAGTTTTAACTGAATGATTTATACATAAAAGGGTGCTCTCCTGCCACCCTCTCCTCTTTTAGAAGAGTTTGAAGACCTGACTCTGCCAACTCTCTTGGGGCTCGCAGAAGAGCAAGAAACCCCGGGGTTCACTGGTGTCTTGAAGACCCTCCCTCTGCCTTTATATTAATTATTCTATTTCTGATTTAATTGCCTTAAAAGTAAAGGTTCCCCTCGCACGTATGTGCTAGTCATTCCCGACTCTAGGGGGCGGTGCTCATCTCCATTTCAAAGCCGAAGAGCCAGCGCTGTCCGAAGACGTCTACATGGTCATGTGGCCGGTATGACTAAACGCCGAAAGCGCATGGAACGCTGTTACCTTCCCACCAAAGGTGGTCCCTGTTTTTCTACTTGCATTTTTACATGCTTTCAAACTGCTAGGTTGGCAGAAGCTGGGACAAGTAACTGGAGCTCACTCCGTTACGCGGCGCTAGGGATTCAAACTGCTGAACTGCCGACCTTTTTGATCGACAAGCTCAGCATCTTAGCCACTGAGCCACCGCGTCCCAATTTAATTGCCTTAAAATATGATATTAACATTGTTTTTATGATTTTAATTGTCAGAGAGTTGCTCTGTGAATGAGATGGATGGTCTT
>QLTV01003764.1:822664-843181 GCA_003457575.1 Thermophis baileyi | reverse complement strand
TCCCTTTTTCCACTTTTTCTACTTGTCCTTTTTTGTTTTTCATTTTATTAGAAGTTTTTTTGTGTAACCATCCTGGTTTCTTTTGAGATATCTTATTTTTCTTCTTCATTGGAATTGTGCTAGACTGGGATTTTATAACCTCACTTTTCAAAATTTTCCAAGCTTCTTGAGGTGTTTTTTCCCCTTGAGGATTCTCATCCATGGAGTCCTTCCCAAGCTGTCTCTAAGTTTATTGAAATTAGCTCTCTTAAAGTCCAAGACTCTAGTTTGACTTTGTTCTACTACTTATGCTTGCATAATGTTGAATTCCAATATTGCATGATCACTTGCCCCCAAGGTTCCTGTAGTTTCAACACCTTCTATCATTTCATCTCTGTTAGAGAGAATTAAGTCCAAAATGGCTGATCCCCTTGTCCCCTTCTCTACTTTTTGGGAAACAAAGTTGTCTGCTTGGTTTGTTAGGAACCTGTTGGATCTTCCACTTGGTGCAGAGTTTGTCTCCCAGTTGATTTCTCTTTCTCGCTTTTAATTTTTTGTTTAAATTTGTACTTTACCTTTAATAATCTTTAATAAAATTTGGAAAAAAATTTTTTTTTGTTTCTGACAATGCCTGCTTTGATAACTGATTTGCAACTTAAACAATGGTAGAAGGCTATATCTAAACTTGTATGGCAGTGAGAAAAAAAATCCCAAGTTAAATATAAGCTATTATAAGATGCAGGGGAAAGAGGAGGATTAGGTTTACCAGATCTAAAATTATACTTTACTGCCTGGTGTTTAGTTTGGATGAAAGAGCTAAGAAATAAAAGGCTATTGGAGTTAGAAGACAATGATTTGAGATTTGGGTGACATAGATATTCATGGTATGACAAAGCTCAGGTTAAAATAGATTTTTAAAATCACCATTCAAGTGGGTCATTTTTAAAGTATGGAATATGTGTAAATCTAGATTGTGCCCCAAACTACCTTTTGTGGCTCTGCACAAGAAGCATTTTATATATGACAAATAATAACAAAAATAACTAAGTTGGGAGATACTAAAATTTTCTCAAAGGGACCGCAAAACAAAATCAAGAGCAGAAGGATATATTTGTTATTGACTTTCTTATATACAATTATTAGCAAGACTTAAAGTTTATGAAAAATTTTGGACAATGGGAGACTGGGTTTGAAATAGAATTATGCACAAATAATCAACATGATATTGGCAAAATATAAACATTTTGTTGAAATATGAGACAGAAGAAAAATTGAAAGAATATATGATAAAAATGGTCTCAAAATTGGTTACAATATACAAATGGATCAATGGGAAAGTACATGATTTAAAAGGACTGAAATTTACATCATATTCTAGACTTAAGATTTTTTTTTAAATTGTGTACTGTTGCTACACACTACTCTAAGTAGAAGAGTAGCAGAACACATCCATGAACACTAACTAACAATCAGAAGACAAGATAAAAAGTCCTTAATCTCACAACACATGGACAGACCCAACACACTTTCAACTGAGAAACTGTGATTATCCAGATCAAACTAAATCCAAAAATGCTTGATAATACCTGGAAAGTTAGCCATCAGCCATCAGCAGGCACAGAAATAAACTACATTTACACATCACTCTAAAGCAGCGGTTCTCAACCTGTGGGTCGCGACCCCTTTGGGGGTCAAATGACCTTTTCACAGGAGTCGCCTAAGTGCGTGCTAGTCCGCCATGCCCCCTTTGTCACCTCATCGTGCGCGGGGAGGGGGCGGGGAGGGGGTCATGGCGGCGGGGCTGGGGTCGCGGCATTAGGAAGGTTGAGAACCACTGCTTTAAAGAGACAATAAAAAAGCAAAGAAGGAAGCAAAAATATCAGAGCACATCCTTTCCAGCAGCCTATACCCAGATAATATCAAACAAATAGTCAAGCAGAAAACAATATCCCGATTAAGGAACTACCAAGGAGAAAACCACACACCCATCATCGCTGGCAGGGCAAGCTACTGTATATAAATAGGGAACAAAACCCCACACTCACTAATGCTGCTGATGTTACCTGGTAGGGAAATAATTTGTAAACAATCAGTGAAGCTCAGGGAGCACCAATGACTTCAGACTGCAGCTAATCTGTCAGTTCTACTGAATATTCTGAAAAATAAAATGGGAGTAGGAGGGTATAGAAATATTTCAACTAAAATGAAATTAACTAAATTGCACATCAGGTGTGTGTTCACTAGGCTTAAGTCTAACAGAAACTTAAATTCAACCAGTTTAAGCACCTCTCTCTCTCTCTCTCTCTCTCTCTCTCTCTCTCTCTCTCTCTCTCTGCTGGACTAGTGGCATCTGCAGGCTGTCATGGCTTTTTCCGAATTATGAAAACAGCTTCATGGCATCATGCTGCAAGCTCCATCCCTTTGGGGCATATGTGTGATGTCATACTACACATAGAAAAAGGGCATTGCTCATTTCACTCTGATCCTTTTTATCCTCTCTCTAGGTGCCACTTCTTTAGATCAAGGTTTAATCCAGTTTCTGTCTCATGTTTTCATTCAAGATGAGCAAGAACAATGCAAGAGTCTATGGCTGAATGCAATACTTTATGAAATGTTAAATGATACATATGCATGTAATTAATCATTGATGACATGTTACCACAGGTCATTCAAGTCTTGATGGCAGCTCAACACACATAAAAAGGAATGTGACTTCAATTGTATGATTGCAGCTGCCATCTTGATTTTTTTAAATTCCTCCTGCAGATGCCCCTACTATTAGTTGGGAAATAGGAAACATTCAGGACACTAGCTGAGCTTAACATGCTTCTCACCACATAGCAGATGATGGTGAGCATTTAGCACATGGTTTCTGTGGCAGAATCCTGTCATGCATTGTTTGTTGGTTAAAGATTAAACAATAGTATTTGTTCACTCTAAAACCTATTTATAGAGAAACATCATCATCTTTTCAGTTATGCAAGTTGCAGTGTTTGGTAGGTGCTCAGCCTCACAGAGAAAGACAGGCACATCGAAAGAAGTTAGCTAGCTTAGCTAATACTTCAGAATGGACCACTTGTTTAAGAAATGGGAGAAAATCAGATATGGAGTGTCAGAAAATAGCCATAAAAAACTTCAGCTGTGTAAACCTGTCACTCTTTAAGATGCTGCAGGATATTTAAAAAAAATAATAACATTTAAAGTTTGCGCATTTTAATCCTTAGGAGAAAAACCTGCATTATCCTATCCCCTTGAAATCAATGGAACATATAAAGCTTATGCAGCAAAACAGATCCTACAGTTGCTGTCTGATTCACTGCTGCCAGGGTCAATCTGACGGTTAGGAGAAAAGAAGCATCCTGTCAAAATAAATAATATACATTGAGCTGCAGCTAAGAGGCTCTCGTTTTGTGATGGCACAGTACCATTCCTTCAGGCAAGAGGGATTATAATAAGCAAACGCTGCTGTTCCAGAGAGCTACCATTGACATTGGACATCTGAGCCCTACCAAATGTAAGAAGATCTACTACAAACTGAACTTGGACCTCTGCTAAATCCCCTGGATGACATCTGTCCCATCATGGACCGTTTCAGAAAACAAATCGCTATATTGTGTGAGAAAACTCAATCTTGAAGGCAAAATTGTTGGCACAATCTTTGTCCAGAGACTAGATTAAGTTTTCCTTATGTCACAAGCTAAAAAAAATAACTATTCCTCACCAGCTATTATTTACAATGGTCAGCAGAAACACATCTCTCATCATATTTCTTCGGTTCTTGAGATGGAAAGGGAAAATATCCTTCTGTGTTCCATGATCTAAAAGAAGTTTCTGAAAAATTTCTGACACAAGAGAACTAAAAGTTCTTGCAAAAGAGCAACAATAAACTGCATTGGTTTGCCTTTCCTCTCCAGATTAAAATTAACAAAAATAAATCAGATGGTCCTAACATCCCCAGCCCTTTCCGTTGGATCACCAGATTTATTCCCTCCATTTTCTTTTCTCTATCAACGTTTGGTCTCCTCTTTTCCACTGCTCCAGTGCCTCACTTTTCAGTTGTGATTCAAAGAGCACAGCGAAGTAGGCTTAACCTTGATTTCCTGTGTTGAACGTGCAGCTGCCTGATGGATGGCCCTATGAATTATGAATGAAAGGACCTTGTGTGCATAATCATGCTGATGTCTCTTTATTAATTCATAAAGCAGCTGCGGCGCTGTGGCTGCAAGGGAGGGAGAAGTTTCTTCCTCTCCCCACTTTTGGGGGTGCAATTCTTCCCCAGCCCCCCCCCCCCGCTTTCTCCTGCCATTGTACCACCGTCATGGCCCCTTTTTCCAACCAACTCTTTTCCTGTCCTCTATAGAAAAAAGGCCACCAGGAGGGCAGTTGCGGTGATGAATCTGCTCAGGGAAAGGGGTAAGCTCATCCACGGAGAGAAAGTTCACTCTCTTTAATTTCCAGCTAGGGTGCTTATGGAAAGGGGGGGGGGAACCTCAACTCTTAATGGGAGTACTAGAGGCCATGGCTCATTTCAATTAGTCTTAATTGTTTTCAGATGCTGCTCTGCATGCTTCATTTACCTCTACAATAAACACTGCATGCTGCATGGTGAGGTTTGACACCAGCAAGGGACGGGTGGGAGGGAAATATATATCGGAACTGGTCTGCAGGAAATGATGAAAAATATTTAAAATGGTTCTCTATGTGGATAGATTTTCTGGTGAAATGAAACTGAAAACATAAGAGATAGAGAGGAAAATACCCATCCTGAAGATGTTGGTGGTTATGGCAAACTTCATCCAGCTACATTTTTATCTAGGAAAGCTCAGATCCTGATTTCCTGTGGTTTGGGAATGAGAGATATTAGTGCTCCATTTGGGAAGATGTGGGACGGATTGCATCCGTTCAGAGCAAGGTGAGAGTGCATGGTCAGTCTACTACATTTACACCCAAAAGGAAAAGAGGTGGAACTTACAAAATCCAGCTACTAGTTACCTTCTTTTCTTTCTCTGGCAGCACATGGTTCTCACTTCCCCATTTCCTTTAATGCAGTGGTATCCTTTCCTTCCTTCCTTCCTTCCTTCCTTCCTTCCTTCCTTCCTTCCTTCCTTCCTTCCTTCCTTCCTAGCTTCCTACCTTTAAAGCCCTACATGGCTCAGGGCCAGGTTATCTTCGAGACCGCCATCTACCACATAGCTCCCAGCGACCAGTGAGATCCCACAGAGTTGGTCTCCTCCAGGTCCTGTCAGCTAAACAGTGTCGGCTGGGGGGCCCGCGGGGGAGGGCCTTCTCTGTGGCTGCCCTGGCTCTCTGGAACCAGTTACCGCCTGAGATCCGGACCACCCTCACCCTATTGGCCTTCCAAAAAGCAGTAGAGACCTGGCTTTTCTGGCAGGCCTGAGGCCGTGATCTTGCGGTTGTAATCTTCGAGATCCGGGCATGATGGGATATGCATGAATTTTAAATTGTTTTAATGTCTAATGTTTTAATGTTTTATTATTGATTAGGATGTTTTATAATGTTTTTTATGATGTTTTTAATGTTTTTTTGTTTGTTGTTAAGCCGTCCAGAGTCCTTTGGGAGTTGGGCGGCATACAAATATAATAAATCAAATCAAATCAAATCAAGCTGGCTACTGCCTTCAGTTCTTTTTCACCTATGCTACATAGTTTTTGAGGTTTAGTATGAAGGAAAGGTCAGATCAGGGAAAAAAAGCAAGAGGAGGTTTCCCAAGAGATCATGTGTTACCAGACTCATCAGAGATGTTGAGTCAGCTGCCAATCCTATTACATCTGCCTTGGATGTGGCAGAATGGCTTGGCTTCCACCAGAGATGGGCGTCCCTGATGAACTAACAAAGTGGTAGGAATCTTCCAGAATAAAACTTTTTTTTTTAACATTTATGAGCCCTACCATCCATGTCTTTAAAATCAATTAGTAGCAGCCTGTGTTGTATAGGGTAACAATTGGATAGCCAGTATAAAGATCTGACAATTGGGAGAACTCGAAGGCATATTGAGGGCCTAAACCTGGGACTACATCATTAAAAATTTAACCTTGTTAATGACTTTAATTTCCTCCTTATTTCATCTATAAATTGTTCTTCTGCATCTTTCTTCTGAAGATGGATAGAAGAATCCAAACATTATAATTGCCCAAATAAGACTTTACATGCCTCCTGTTACTTAGCTTAGACATGGTATACATATCCTTCATTAAGAACTGATTTAAAACTGAATACTTTAGTTCTTTTCTGATATTTACTCAATTAGAAGGTCCATAATGGCTCTCCTACATCAGCCATCACCAACTTGGTATCTCTCAGATATTTTGAAATTGCGACTTCATAATCCCACTTCACACATAGTCATTAGTCATGTCGGCTAAGGCATTCTGCAATTTATATTGCAATAGCAGTTAAACACAATAGACATGGTCCTGGAAAACCCAATCCCCATTCAATTATGTTGCTCGCTAGTTGACTTTGGAGCAATCATTGTCTTTCAACCCAATTCACTTCATAGAAGTGCTGTTCTGTTATGGTGGATGTGGTTCCTCCAATGCAATACAACTTAACTGTCAGAAAGGTAAGGACAAAAGTATATAAATATAATACCGTATGTGCATATATTTATATATTAAATATAAATATAATATAATGAATTAATAAATAATACTACATAAACTTAAACACAGAAGAAAATTACCATCAAAATAGAAACAGACAGCCTAAAGTTCTTTGGAGAACAGAACATTGAAAGATATGAAATACAGAATTCCTTAGATCATTCTAGAACCAGTCATGAGACATTGAAATGAAGAGCTAATTATGGAGCTGTCTATGGTGCTGACCTTTATTTTGTACCTACCTTATTGTCAACAACATGCTGCATTTTTGGACACTTTAAAGGTATTGTACCTGAAAAGGGTTTGTTTTTTTAAAAAAAAATGTGACTGAAAATAGACAGTAAAGGAGATTCCCATAAGATTAATTAACAGTTGTAAATGTTTTATTCATTAGAATCATTCTTTGCTGATTCAGAAAGAACTCCTTTTGAAATAATGTTGGATGTTTTAAAGCTTAACTGTTGTGTATGTACTGGTGGAGAGAGAGCATGCCCAGTGTGCATAGGAATGAAAAGTATGTCTGTGGCTTCCCAGAATACACTTAGATTACAGGTAAAGGTTTCCCCTGCCAGTCATGTCTGACTCTAGGGGGCAGTGCTCAGCTTCGATTCACAGCCGAAGAGCCAGAGTTGTCCAAAGATGCTTCCATGGTCATGTGGCCAGCATAACTATACACTGAAGGTACACAGAACGCTGTTACTTTTCCACCGAAGTGGTACCTATTTATCTACTTGCATTTACAGTACATGCTTTAAAACTGCCAGGCTGGCAGAAGCTGGGGCAAATAATGGGAGCTCACTCCATCAATGCAGTCCTTTGGTCTTGAACTGCCAACCTTCCGGTCAACAAGCCTAGCATCTTAACCACACTTGGATTGCAAACCCACAATTGCATACCCACAAGGAAATAGCCTTGGTTACTTTAGAATGCACTTAACCTATTATTGGCATATAGTTCTCAACATCCTTGCCTAGATCCAGTTTTATTTCTTATTTCACAGTGTATTATTCTTCACTCCTGACTTAAGTGATCTTGAAAAACAAGAAAAGAAAAAAGAATGGGAACATGATTCTTGAAAAGTCTCATATGGACAAGAGACTAACTTTTCCCTGTATATTTTGTCTTTGTTCTTGTTCTCTTTTTCACTTATTTTTTTAAAATCACGTAATAAAGAAGAAGATTACTAGCAAAAAGAAGCAATTTTGCATCTTCTGAAATTGTAGGATGTAAGTAGGGCAGGAAATGTGCTTAAAATATATAGCAGAAAGAAAGACCCTCAGGGAAAAGAAACAATGCTGTGTGTGCTAGTTACTTAGCTGGTTCTCAGGCTTTATTCTGATTTTCTTCCTGAAGAAGTGCATATCAGTCTAATAGTCTTTCAGGATTTTCAGATTAGAAAAAGTAATGCAACAAACAGCAAAAAATCCATTTGTTTCATAGTTAATATCCAACTTTTTTGTTGGCCTGTTAGATGGCAACCATTTAAAAAGTATAAAGAAAATTCAGGAGCAAAGATTAGAAAAAAAACAGACTCCAATATCATTATTTTCTCTGTCTTTTCATAAATTATTTAGAACTGTTGCTTGCCTCAAATCCATTCCCCCCCCCACACACACACCCAAAACTCCCACATTTCCTGTTTTATCTCTCTTACCTCTTGCTCATGGTATCTTTAACATTCTTATGAGGGGGAAAAAAATCTGTCATTAAACTTCTGGCATTCATACATAATTTATTGTTAACTTTAACATGGTCTATGGTTAATTTGATTTAATTTTCTCTGCATGAGAAAGCAGTATGTGTGTATGAGTTGAGTGGTGGTGGATGCCCTGCCTTGTCTTGTTCTCAGCCTTCAGCCTCCAAATCTTTTTCCACCGATAAAAGGAATTTTATGTGCTAACAAAAAGGAAGTCCCAAGAACCCCATCTTAGGAGCCCCCCCCCCAATTAAGTCATCTACTTTTAGCAGTGAGTACAAAGGAGAGAATTTCCATGATGTAGCCATGGAAGTTGCATTTTCTCAGTGTGCTTTGGACTATAAATGCCAGAGGGGCTGAAGTAGCATCAACCTGTTTATGGCTCCTGTTGTTTAGTTCTCTTGCTTTGACCTCAGTGACATTGCATATTTTTCAGTAGAATAAATGTCAAAAAGAGCTACATGAGGAACTTGAGTTGCGTAGTGGGAAGATATTGGACTAGAAAGCCAGAGATTTTCAGTTCTAGTACTTCTTGAGGCATGGAGGATAACTGGGTAACCTTGGGGCAGTTGCTCTACCTCAACCCAACCCATCTTGCAGGGTTCTTGTTGTGGGGAAAGTAAGACTCAGCAGCATTTGGTATTCTACTTAAAGGTCAGATATGAAGTGAAAAAATGAAATGAAAAAAATATTTATTTATTTATAAAATGTATTGGCCACCCGTCTTACCATAAGGTAACTCTGGGTGGCTTACAGACATAAAAATACATCTACATTGAAGAAATGAAATGAAAAATAGTGCAAAAATATTTTAAAAAATGATAGCATTGAGTTAACATGGGGTTAACTCAGGAGGAAAACCAACAGCCAAACCAGCTGATTTATCTGAAATCTTGATACACCCTCATATCTTTTTCCCCCATAAACAACATTTAGAGTTCCATATATGCCTCACTGATCTATTGCCTCATAATTTGTAATGGAATATGTGAACTGGCTGAAAGGAGAAATACTGTCTGAGGTGGTACAAAGACAGTTCATTTGGGAAGCAGGATACAGGGCTAAATAGAAAATATATATTTTTCAAATCCAACATAGGTAAACCCAATTTGTTCATTGGGTTGTTGTGAACATAAAAGGAGACACTACATGCTGTTCTTTGGAAGCAAGATTTTTAAAAGAAGGATGTAAAATTAATAACCATTACATTAATCTCCTTAAACTCCTACTCAGCTGAAAGAAACAAGTATGTGGTCCTTGTGGGAGGAGACTTAACCTATTACTTTTTATTTCTACCTTCTTTTTAAAAAAATTTGTTTGGTTTTTCCCAGTACTACCGTAGCTGTGCAGGCATAAGCACAGAATCACCTCCTCCCTTTGTCTTCCTTTTATGCTATTTATGCTATTTTGCAAAATAAAGCAACACAACAGCATATTAATCTCTCAACAGACACAGCCCTAATCCTTTAAATGTGGTGAAAGTGAGTTGAATACACATTAGTTCCCTGCAAGTAAATGCCTTAAAATGCAAAGAATATATGTTCAAATCTCTTTCACTACGAAGATTAAACCTGTTCACTCTACAAGTTCGCTGCTTGTGGAGTGATAGGCAAATCCAGTGTGATGTTGCAAGCGTCAAAGGGTAAACATGTACAGGTGAATGTTATCAGAGGCATACAGAATCAGCTTAAGCAGTCACAGTTTTGATCTCAGTTGGGCATTTATGAGTTAGATTGTGCAGGCCAGCAAAAATCTGGTCCTTGGGACTCCAAAGGGTACTTTGATTTGACTAAGCTTCAGTCAAATCATCCAATTGAAGCAGATTTCATGAACCAAAGCAGGAAGCTGCTGTGAATTGGCTAAATAAATCAGGCAGCTTCAAAGTGCTACCTTTGAAGAATTTGGTGGGGTTAATGGCATTTCCACTGCATCTGGGTGAGTTATGAACAATATACACAATTGAAGCTTTATTTTCCCACACAGAAAATGTGGGAAGGGGGAGGTTGAGTGGCACGATGGAGTCTCTAACTTCAATATGAATAGTTTGCCAATGAGTTTTATCTCTTTATTAAACAACACTTATCACAGGATTTTTTTTTTAAACGACAAGGCTCTTTTTGCTCTGAGCTTTTTTTCACTTTTTCATCTCTCGCCTTCTTGAAGGTGGCAAGCCACAACATGTAACTTTAATGTAATTCTAACTTAACTTTCTGTCTTCTATGTTGAGAGTGAAATGCAGTACTAGTCCTGCCAACACATTGGAGGTCAACTCAGCTTTCATCACTTTGAATATGGACACAATATGGATACTTTGGGCAAACCTTAGTTTGAATTCTGCATGCAGTGCAGCAGGTTTAGTCTCTGGACAATGAATGAATGAGTGCTAACTAAGACCCTGACCTAATTTTTTTAAAAGAAAAGTAGATAGGGTAGTAAGGTTACACAAGTTTCTTGTTCTGACCCAGCTCCCCAAACACGACAAACCCTCTGACATGAACTCAAAAGATTCCTTTATTAGGAATGCCAGCAGTCCCGGCAAAAAGTTTCTCTCACAGGCTAACAAGTCCATCCATCCAGAAGATGAATAGGTGTGGCAGACAACTATTCATCTCCATCCCCTGCCTTTTATCCCCAGAGCTAGGGTGGGGCCTCCCTAGCAGCAGTGGCTCTTCCTTCCCCAGCATTGGCCCACGGCTTTCCACCGCTCTCCTCTTCTCTGCCTTCTGTGCATCTGTGCGTCAGGCACTGGACCCAGCTATTCCTCTTCTTCTTCATCAACCATCTCCAGACCTGGGGGCTGTTGACTCTCCATCTGAGGGCTGACAGATGGCCCAGGCTCCGCTTCTGTCTCTCTCTCTCTACCAGCTCCATTCCTTCTTCCCCCTCGGAGCTCCCAGGTTGCCCTGATGCTGACCCTGACTCCCACGCCTCCTCCTCCTCTGATTCAGTTGCTGAAGGGGCCGGCAGCCGACAGGCCACAACATTTCTTTTCTATGCCAGCCTTACTCTATGTGGCCTATTTAACTCTGTAGCACTTTATCTCATAGTGCAAACCTGCTTTTACTGCCTCACCTAATTGCCCTTTGATATTGCCAATTGATCAAATCCCTCAAAGAGCTGAGTCTTGTCAGTAAAGAGGGGTCCCTCCCAGGAAAGACTAAACTTGACCAAAAAAATAATAATCAGCTAACCCTTCCTGGTGCTGTGGGGTCCCCGTTTCTCTCTGAGTTTGGTTGTTTTCTTGCAGATGCTTCATTGCCAAACTAGGTAACATCAACAGCATAGTTTGGTAATGAAACATGTACAAGAATCTACTAAGTTCAGACAGCACCAGGGACCCCACAGTTTCAACCCTGAGCCACAAATATTCTCCTTTATCGGTACCTCCTAATGCTCCATGGAAGGCAATGATCAACAAAACTGCTCTCTGAGTCAGGATTCTTGCATTCTTCCATGTTATCTTGACCTGGTATCCAGAAAATAAAATGTAAGGGATCAATTTTTAAACATTTTTTTTAACATTTACAACTTAGATGTCTTTGCAAGGCAACATTGAAGCTGTTGTGTTGCCCTTTCCTCATCCCTGGAGAGTAGAAGGATCTGACAAATCCAGCTGTTTCATAAAAATGTTGAAAGGAGCAATGCACCCTTGCAACCTAAGTTTCATCTCTTTTGTATATACATGGCAGAGGTGTGGTGGAGCTTGCATTATGAGGTCACAATGCTGTTTTTATCACTTGGCCCCCTGACTCCCACCCCACATCCATGAAGACTCATTGCAGGAAAGCCTTGAAGATACTCAGCTGAAACTTGGCAAGGTTTGTGTCCTCTAAAGAGTCTCATATCTTTGCTATGTTCAGTCTATATTACCATAAAACAAACAAACAAATAATAAAGCAACTCAGGGCAGTTTGCTGCTCCTCCATTTAAGTCTCTAGATCAATCTTAAATCCTGAATTGCACCCACTTCAATTCTCAGTTCTGCAATTTGGACTAAACCAGAACCAAATTTGCTGTCTATATTATGCAGCAACATTGAAAATGTCTTTATCACTTGGAGCTAATAATAATAATAGTGTCAAAATGTTGGCATGAGTGCAGGGAGGTCATCATGCAAAAACCGTCTTTATATACTTATGCAGGTAGTCCTCGAGTTATGACCACAGTTGAGCCCAACATTTATGTTGCTAAGTGAAATATTTGTTAAGTGAGTTTTGCCCCATTTTATGACCTTTCTTGCAATGGTTGTTAAGTGAATCATTGCAGCTGTTAAGTTAGTAACATCATTTTTAAGTGAATCTGGCTTCCCAATGGCTTTTCATGTCAGAAGGTCGCAAAAGCTGATCACATGATCCCAGGACACTGCAACCGTCATAAATATGAATCAATTGCCAAGCATTTGAGTTTTGATCATGTGACCGTGGGGTTGCTGCAATGGTTGTGAGTGTGACAAATGGTCATAAGTCACATTTTTCAGTACCTTTGTAACTTTGAACGGTCACTAAATGAACTGTTGTAATTCGAGGTCTACCTGTATCCCAACCTCTGACACAAATATGTAAACATGATGACCTCATCCCACATGTTTGTTGTTGGCATTCCCCATGGGTGCCCCTATGTGACATGCATAACTTTTCATAGGATTCAGAGTCCCGTATTTTCTTCCCTTCATTGATTTAGCTGTTAATACAAACAGCACAAAACCATTAAGAAAATTCACAGAAATCTGATTTCATTCTTAGCACGGATATTCATCCAATGCAGGCTACAGAAAGAGAGGGGGAGAGGGAGATCTATATACTATACCAGTTATGGCTAACCTTTTCCGGACCGAGTGCCCAAAGCGGGTGCGTGCGTGCGCACGAATGTGCGTGTGCCTGAACTCCCAAAATGCAATGTGCACGGACCCCCGCATGCACTCTTCCCCCTCGCATGCACACGTGGCCTCCCGCATGTGCACGTTCCCCCGCATCCTCCTCCTGTGCATGCGCCCCACCCCCATGCATGCACACGCAGCCCCCTGCATGCACCCTGCGCCCTGCCCCCTGTGCATGCATGCATTTCCTCCCACATACACCTCGCCCCCCATGCATGCGCACATGCACGCGTAGCCCCCGTGAATGCACAGCAGAGACCCGAAGACCAGCTGGCTGGTGGGAGGCACGCGTGCATGCATGGCAGAACTGAACTGGGGCGACGGCTCGTGTGCCCACAGAGAGGGCGCTGCGTGCCACCTCTGGCATGCGTGCCATAGGTTCGCCATCACGGTACTATACTATATATATATATATATACTGTGCATACTTTCTTTGTTGTTTAACATGTAACAGTACACTTTCTCTCGTGAGTATACTTTTCAGTCCCATATTTTTATGGATTTTGATGAGCAAAGTGGAATGCAAGCCAGATATCACTTGGTGCCACATTTGCATCCCTGCACAATCTGGTGGGAGCAAAGGGTTTAAATTTATTTTGCAAGGAGCTGTCGTTAACATTCTTGCATGACAAGGGCTTGTGAAAGAATGGTCCCATTCTTGATCCCCCTCTGTAGATTTGAATATATTTTTTTAAAGAATATTCTGAGATAGAGATGACATATACAGACCAAGCAGACTCTGCGGACAAATTCCAATGAATATTTAAAGCCAAGTGGATAACTCCCAATCGCTCCTGTTCAGAATAAAATGCAGAGTAGAGCTTTTATATATGTACTACTTATACCATTCTTATACATACATTATAAATATATGTTGGTACTCATAAATTATCCTTGCACTGAGTGATGAAGTGGGTGCTGTGTTAGTGGTTTGCATTCCTTTATAGTGTTTTAATTAGTGTAAAAGATCACTTGATTGGCTTCCATCTCTTCGAAGCAAAGTACTGAATCAAAGCGTAACCCTTCTTCCTTCTAATTGCACCTGCCTCACTTCAGTCCGGATGCTAAAATGCTCTTCTGCACATGGGCTGCCTCTTCTCTGCACTGGAGAGAAGCAGCACTGAATTGAGTTTGCCTGCTTTGATACTTTCACTCAGAAAGCTTCAAGGCAAAACAACTCAACTTTCTGAGTCAAGATGCCACCTCAAATTAGATGGTAGTGACAGAGCAGAACTGCTTTAGATATCTCTAGTTTTGTGCATTTATTGAGAGGACTGTTTGTGTATCAATCAATCAATCAATCAATCAGAATAGAGCTGGAAGGGATCTTGGAGGCCTTCTAGTCCAACCCCCTGCTCAAGCAGGAGACGCTATACCATTCCAGACAAGTGACTGTCCAGTCTCTTCTTTAAAACCTCCAGTGATGAAGCCCCCACAACTTCTGAAGGCAAGCTGTTCCACTGGTTAATTGTCCTTAATTAATTACTTTTGTTGTGGGTTTACTCACCTTGGGTGCCACCCATTGGTGAAAAAGACAGGATATAAATCCCCTAATAAACAAATGGGAGAAGCACATTTTATTTCAACCCTGACTTGCCCCCTGAGTTATCCAATCTCAGGCAGGAACAGACGTAAGGTGAAATGTTACCCAAGTCTAGCGAAGATATATTTTTCCTTTTGCGACAGAGTGTACAATAAGGAATACACAGTAATATACAATTCAGAAAAAAAAAAGTTTGGCTGGTCTGCCAGAGGTGTTTTTAAGCTCACCCAACACTACCTTGACTTCGTCTATCTGTTTCTATCATGCTCATCATCATGACAGCTGAGTGGTGGTGCTAAAAGGCAGCCTGCTCTGCCTCTAGCGTTCTAGCACAGACCTCACTATATCACTTTCCTCTTTCTGTCACTTTCTCCGAGAGTTAATCTATCCTCTGCGTATGACCTCAGTGCTCATTATTAAGACACAGACAGCATAGTCAGATGGCCGAGAGCCACCAAGCTGAACGTAACAATGCTTGCTCAAGCTATACAGCAAGCTCTTCCTTGCACATTTAAGAAAGGGTAAAAATAGGTCAGTGGCAATTCATTCCATGACATAAAGTGTATTTGCAGCCTGAAATAGGAAAGGGAAATGCATTTGAATTGTATCTTTCCAGGGCATAAAAATATATGTAATCTTCCACGCTCTTCCTTTCCCTCCCCGCAAAGTAGACCTTTCTAAACCACATCATTTTAAAATGTAATGTAACTATTTCAAACATAATATGAAAACCCATGAAGACCGCTTTTCAGGTTGCATTAGCAGCTTGTGTGCAACAGGGAGGAAGTGCTTTAATTTCTGTGAGGATTGCAGCAGATGGGAAGGCCTGACTTTCCCCTCCCTGTCACTGTTGCTTACACATCTAAAATATGCATCTATGCAGGAGAGCCATTGCTCAGCAGGTGCCCAGTTCCATTCCCAGCCTTACTAGATATGCTGGAAAAATTCCAGCCTGAAGAGCCATTTCCAGTTTGTGTTGGCTACACTTAGCTCAGTGGAGAACTAGACTGACTCAGGATAAGGCAGCTTCTTAGGTTCTTATATATACTTAAGCTCAGATATGGTTCAAGGGGCAAAACTGAAGAGACTGGGTGGTGAGAAATGCAAGTCATGAGTTGTGTATAGTGCTTTTTTATATCTGAAACTAATACAGCCAAGCTAATAGTATAATGTACAATATTATAACAACCTATCTCACTATCTGTATTTCTATCAGTATCATATCTGATCATATTATGCATTTGTGGCTGTGATTGATTGATTATTATTAGAGAGCCGTGGTGGCGCAGTGGTTAGAATGTAATATTGCAGGCTAATTCTGCTGACTGCCAGCAGTTCGATTCTCACTGGCTCATGGTTGACTCAGCCTTCCATTCTTCCGGGGTCGGTAAAATGAAGACCCAGATTGTTGGGAGCAATATGTTGACTCTGTAAACTGCTTAGAGAGGGCTGTAAAGCACTGTAAAGTGGTATATAAGTTAAGTGCTATTGCTATTATGTGCCATCAAGTTGTTGTCAACTCTGAGTGACCTAACAGGCTGGTTTTCTCCATGATAATCTTTCCCTAACCTGGTCTTTCAGGTCTTCCATTCATCACCACTGTATCTGAGTCCATTCACCTTGTTACTGATCCTCCTCTTTTTCTCTTCTCTTCACTTTCACCAGCATTAGAACTTTCTCTGCAGAGCTAGATCTTAACAAAATGTTTCCAAGTAGTATTATTAGTGCCTTGAGGGACAATTCTGAGTTGATTTGTTCTATGGTCCTTTTTTTTTCCTCCTTGGCTTTCCACAACATTGCAGAAGTCTTCTTCAATACTAATGTTCAGAACTATCAAATCCTTTCCTATCCTGCTTCTGCAAAGTCCAATTTTCGCTTTCATAAAGTCTCACATGGAATATCATTGCTTACATGATTCTGATCTTTATAGGTGACTTGTAGCTGTATCTACAGTATATCTTTGTATATTTATCTACATCTGTATCTTTATTTATCTGTACCAGTATCTATTCCAGATATTGGCACACTAAGCATAAAGTTGTCCAAGAGAAAAGGCCTTTTGCAACTTGTTGTATAAATATTGGCTTTGACATATTTAAAATGCAAACTTATCCTATTTCAAAATGAATGAAAACTGAAGGAGGATTTTTTTTTTTTTTGCAGATTGTTATTGGTAAGAACATCAGATCTAAAAGAACTGCTAAAGCTAGTGAGTCTAAAAGGGAGCTAACCTTCAGAAAGAATTGAAAAGAAAATACAATGAGCTACCATGCATACTTTGGTGTCACAAAGGTGCAACATTCTATATCTGCATTTGAAAGTATCAGGGTAATGCTCAAATATTTCATAATTGAAGCAGGTAAAAGCAATTATTTTTTCTCTTCTTCATTTCTTAAAAATAATTCACACGTTATGTTTTCATTGAGGTTTATTCCAAATTAACAAATATGGTACTTGTATTCAATGCTTTTGAAAATGTCATTATGCCAACATCTCTCCTGGATCGTGACAAAAGTATCTTTTTACATGCAGTTTTCAAATTAGTTGTCATATCCAGTTTATGCTTCCTAGGTTTTTGAGGTTAATCAAGTCAATTAAAAATTGTTGTTACGTATATCTTTACAAGATACAAAAATTAAATTCCTTGTTAAGCCTCAGATCTTCACAGCGCAGAATTGATGCTATGACACATTCTCCTAGCAACATTTTTAATTTCTTACCAGTGGAGTGAATCTGCTGAATGCGACAGAAGTCCTAGTGCACCTTTTGTTTCAGATATGTGTGCCTCTTGTTTGGCTTGCCTTACAACATATCTTTTATTGCCTCTAGTTTTCACAAAGGAACCCTCTGGCACACTAGAAGCAGGGCTGTTTCCATGCTGATAGCCTTCTCTATGATGCCAGACTATTCATCCAGTCATGCTCTCTGCTCCCAAGTCTGATGCTTTTCTGCTTGCTTGTTCTCCATTTTCTATACAAACACACATGGTGGATGATATTGCCAACAGCAATTTCTTATGTAAGCCTCTCTGATATTTTATGTGTTGGATGGTTGTGGAAAAAAAAATACTTTTGGCAGATCCTGGAAGATTAACCATTTGTAGGAAAGCAACACAGACACCCCCACCCCACCCCAGGCATTTAAAGAAAATAACCTTGTTAATGTGCCGCAATGGAACCCACACTGTATTTCGGACATTAATACATTAGAGAGGGTCCAGAGGTATTTTACAAGAAAAGTACTCAACTCCTCTGCTCGCAATAAAATTCCTTATTCCAGTAGACTTGAAATTTTAGGCCCGGATAACCTTGAACTATTCAAAAAAAAGTCAAAAAAAAGGCAATTCCCAATTCGATTGGCGTTCGCAATCACCATCAACAAAGCTCAAGGCCAATCTTTAGAATTGTGCGGTTTACATCTACACACGGATTGCTTCTCACATGGACAATTATATGTTGCGTGTTCCAGAGTCGGCAAACCAGACAATCTCTATATCTGCACAGACAATGGAACAAAAAAAAATATTGTATACCCACAAGCATTGTGGAATTAAACATATTACAAATGTGCGCTTTCTCTTTTCTTTCTTTTCCACTTAACCAGACTGAGCCACAGCAACGCCTTGCACTTGTTGACAAATAAATAAATAAAATAAAATAAATAAAGTTTTGGGGATGAAAAGCAGTATATGGGAAAGGTGAAATATAGTATTGGAATATGACAATTATTGACTCCTTAATTGTTTTTTTGTCTTTATGTTCCCCCTTGCTATCAAAAGCAAACAAACAAGCAAGCAAACAGACAAAGGATGGATTAAGACTAAGTGCTTTCTGATGAGTGTGTCTTTTACTTGCTGCATGCATTATAATCAGTACCTGTTCTTTGAAATATAAGAATGTGAATCATGCTTTGTTCTCAGACATACTAGAATATTTCAGATGCCAATTCTCTCTTAAGTTGCCACAATTAGATTTCCTACAAAAGTGGATTTTTATTTTTAATTGTGTATTATAAGAGCCGAGGTGGCGCAGTGGTTAGAGTGCAGCACTGCAGGCTACTTCAGCTGACTGCTAGCTGCAGTTCGGCGGTTCAAATCTCACCGGCTCAAGGTTGACTCAACCTTCCATCCTTCTGAGGTGGGTAAAATGAGGACCCAGATTGTTGGGGGCAATATGCTGACTCTGTGAACCGCTTAGAGAGGGCTGTAAAGCACTATGAAGCGGTATATAAGTCTAAGTGCTATTGCTATTGCTATAAAATATAGCAGGGTCTTATTGATTATTTAAAATGTGAGGTCCCCTTAGCAAATAGTTTGAAATCAAGGTGCTTCCATCAACTGCAAATTTTTAAAGAAGTTTATCTAATCACCTTTCCTCACATGACAGGCTTCTCTGTGATTCTAGAACCCTTTATTTGCACTGTGGTGGCTCACTAAGACTGAACCCCAAGTCTCATTTCTTTGCCTTTCTTCCAGGCTTATTAAAATAGAGGGTAAGATTACGGAATCTTTAACAAATATGTTGAAAATTCACCCAAAGACTTAAACAAAAGCCTTAAATTTGATTTACTGAATTATCGAACACCATGATCCTTAGATGCAGAGGTATCTAATGTAAGCCCAGGAGGCATTCAACACGCCAAAGTCTAAATGGATATCATTCAATAGGGCTATTGTACCAAAATAAAATGAACAGTCAATGAGAAATGTCTCATACAAGAAGTTGTGTGGCCTGTAAACAAAGAAGGGAAGTGAAAGATCATCTTCTACTTGCCAGAGCATAGAGTTTTATAAAGGAAGAGCTTGTCTGCATTTCCTGTACATTCCTTCAATGACCCTATGATGATTTCACCAAAAAGAGATCTAGCATGTATGCATTGGCAGCCCCCATAAAATAAGTTAAGGCCACAGATGAGTTCCCAGAGTGTAATTGATCTCCTGGAAAAGTAGATTGAATATGAGAATGAGACTTCTGTATCTCTGACACAGTTTTGTTCTCTCTCCCTCTCCCTCTCTCTCTCTCTCTCTCTCTCTCTCTCTCTCTCTCTCTCTCTCTCTCTCTCTCTCGTCATCCAGTAAAGTTGATTGGAAGGACATTTAAACCAGACAAAACAAAACATTTCTTCACATAACAATTGTGCTGTAAAATTGATTATCATAAGGCATGATAATGAATACTAACTTGGATGTATTTAAATTGGATAAATACATGAAGATTGGGTTATCAATTGTTATATGTCTTGAACGGCTCAAGTGGCTTCAGATTGTGGGCACCATTTCTCCAAGTGCCAATCTCAGGAAACTGGTGGGAGATGGATATCTCTATATATTCTGCTTCCAAGAATTTCCCATCTGGGCATCTGGGTGGCCGTGTGAAAACCAAAATTCTGAACAAAGATGGACCTTGGCCTAATACAGCAGAGTTGGTACTATATTCTTCTAGTACCTGAACCAGTAACATCTGTACAATAGCCCCATTCTTATGTTTTCCTCTATGTATTTATTCTATAGAGGGAAAGAACAAAAGATCTCATGATCTCTGTGTTATGTTCTGTTATAACTGTGTTGCATGGTTCCAACCAGGTCCAGCATTTGAGCGGGAAAAAGCTCAAACGCTATTGGCTGGTCTGTCTGACAGCTCCCTATAAAAGGGCAAGCTGTCAGACTGCTCTTTGCTGGTTGCTGATACAAGAGCTGAAATAAAGAGCTGCTTTGGAAGTCTGTCTCCTGTCATCTCTACCCACTATCCAACAGTGGCGACGAGGGCTTGGGCCAGGAGAACTGTGACTGGTCTTATTGTTG
>QLTV01003764.1:797255-808892 GCA_003457575.1 Thermophis baileyi | reverse complement strand
CACTTTTTAAGGGTAGCCCCATGTAGAGCGCATTGCAATAGTCAAGTCGTGAGGTGATAAGGGCATGAGTGACCATGAGCAGAGCCTCCTGATCCAAATAGGGCCGCAGTTGGTGCACAAGGCGAACCTGTGCAAAGGTCCCCCTAGCCACAGCTGTCAGGTGTTGATCTAATCTTAGCTGTGAGTCTAGGAGGACACCCAAATTGCGAACCCGTTCTGAGGGGATTAGCAGCATCCCCCATGTTCACATGATCAAAATTCAGATGCTTGGCAACTGACTCATATTTATGACGGTTGCAATGTCCCAGGGTCATGTGATCACCTTTTATGACCTTCTTATAAGCAAAGATGCACTTAACAACTGTGTTGTTAATTTAGCAACTGCAATGACTGACTTAACAAGAAGTCAATCATTGGCAAGAAAGTTGTAAAATGGAGCAAAACTCACTTAACAACTGCCTTGCTTAGCAAGCAGTGGAAACTTTGGGCTCAATTATGGTCGTAAGTCAAGGACTACTTGTATAATAAATGTAGTTTTCTGGCATAACTTGAAGTTTGAACTGCATAATTGCTTCTGCACAGTTCTCCTGCCTTCCCACAAAATATCTACCCATGTTTTGCCCAGTTGCACTTTTAATAAAAAAAAAACTTCTTAATAGGAATTGAAAATATGTTATGTATTTAATTTATTTTTATAAATGTATATCCTGCCATGGTAGCGCAATTGTTAGAATGCAGTATTGCAAGTTAACTCTGCCCACTGCCAGAAGTTCAATCCTGATTGGCGCAAGGTTAACTAAGCCTTCCATCCTTCCGAGGTAGGTAAAATGAAAACCCAGATTGTTGTGGGCAATATGCTGTAAACAGCTTAGAGAGTGCTGTTTGATGCGGTATATAAGTCTAAGTCCTATTGCTATATCCTGGCCTTTTTGCCTATAGGACAGAAAGATTGGTTATTTCTGGCAGATTTTATTGTAAAGCAGTATGGTCTCAAAAAATAGCCTGGATCTTCAAAAATGTATATATCAGAATTTGTGACTCAAAACCTGGATCTCGTCCTTGGTTTGCAACAAAGATTTTATGAGAAAAATGGGTCAGAGAAACAGAGATATTCCTCTCCCACTTGGGAGAAAGTGAAAAAAAATAAACCATGTTTTTCCCCTTCCCCCTCTCTCTCTGTGTATGTGTGTTACACAAATCAAGTTATTACCATTCATCCACACATATAACATCTAGAATGGCAGTGCTCTAGTGATTGATTTAAAGACTGAATATGGTATGATGGATTTAATCTTCTTTTTCCTTTTTTCGATTGTAACATTTGTTTATTTATAAGATGTATACATCCTACCTTTCATTCAGGAGCTCAGAAACACTAACAGCTTAGAAAGGCATTTTAAATTTGCAGACCCCTTGAAGGCAGTATATTCATCTTTGAAACAAACAAACAAACAAACAAATCATAAACTCCCTTTCAACTCCTATGCCTCGCATTTCTGATACGGTGCACATAACTGGAGAGTAAACTAACTAACTTTAGGTGATTTAAAATCTCAGCAGAGTCAGACCCATTTTAATATGTTGATGGGACATTATCTGGTCAACCCAGGGCTGTAGGATGGACAGGGAAAAATTCAGGCAGGAGGTATTCAACACTGTAATAGTCCACTTTAAATGCTCATTTATATGAGCGTTATGTGGATGGTTTAGACTTAAGTCTTCCCGCTCCTTATTGGAGCTGGAAAGAGAGCTATCAACTATCTGCATTTTTTTTTAAAAAAAAGTTAGTTGTGGTTATCACTCAGATATAATCTTAGAGCCTGTCTTCACATTCTCAGTAACTGCATCACAAACCACAGGATCATTTTTATAGAATTCTCATGATGTTGTGTTGGTCACATACCAGATCCACAGGTCATTTTTAGTTGTCCCAGTTTTAAAGTGGAGTTTTCCCCCGCTCTTTTTTCCAGCATAATTTTCCCCATAGACATGATCTGGGATGCATCAGTGACAATGTGACTGATAATGTAGACAGGAGCCAGTTTCTATTGGCCTTTTTAGGCTGATTCAAAACAGTCCCTGGGCATTGTTTCCATGGACTGTTCTGCCTTTGGCAATTGAAGAGTCCAGTTCTTTCAAGCCAGGCTCTCCCTCTGCCTTCTGGGTCTCTGAGCAGTATGAAGTCCCTGGATCATTCTCAAATGCAGCTGACTTAATGATGGTGCTAGAACCTGCACACAGCAGAAGAAAAGAGCTGGTTTCCTCTCCTGCTTTGGTGCTCCATCTCTGTGCCTATCAGCTGTTAATATCAGGTTGTAAATACGAATACATATTTTATTAATAATCAATAAAATATTGATTAGATCCTATCCTGCTTTACCAGGCAGCTGGCACTGGGCAATTGGCCAAAGCCACAAGCTATCCATCTGTCAAAACTCGCCTCCTCCCTTAACCTACTCCATGTTCAAGAGATAAACTGTGGAGTTGTTTCTTCAGCTGGCAAACAGCACTTGATGGGAAGTGAAATGAAGCCAGGAAAATCCACTGGTTGCTTTCCTTAACTTGTCCTGCATTAGAACTATAATTACCATGCCTTGTTTCTGAGAAAGAATAGGGCTTGGCTGTCAGGACAATGCATTTTATTTGGGTATACTTTCTGCTGGCCCAAAGAATGAAAGAGAACAGTTTTATATAATGATCTGGTCTTATCCTAGAACTTACACAATAACACAATATTCAATACATAATACTGATATAAACAGGACAGATGTCTGGATGGCAAGAATTTATGCAGTCCAAGATTAGGATGTGCTTATTAAATTAAAGGTCTTCTGAATTATATAGGAGCAATGGGCCTATGGTGATTTCTTAATTTATTTAATAATTGATAAATACAATTAAAGATATACTGTTCATTGCTGGCATATATCATTTTTTTGCTTCTATTACAATTTAAGACCATCTCCTGCTGCTGAACTATGAAGCTGATTTTTGCCATCATTATCTCATAATGCTGTTTGTGATGTTGTGAGTATGTTGATGTGCATGCCTGTTGGGGGCTGATTATCTGCAATACTTACTATTTGAAATGCACCTAGCCTTGATAGTTAATAAATAATGCAGCTTCTACTATTATTATAAGAAATAGCAGCTACCATTATCATTATGTCAAACTTTATAATTACTTGGTCTTGAATACAAATTTCATACTGCTCCAAATTCATTATATGCATACTGACCTACTTTACAAAATAAGCATAAGATTTGCTTTGGATCCCATTTCTCAGTTTAGTTGGAGACGATTTGAAAACTAATTCAGATTGGGACTAAATCAGGGCTAGATTTAGGAAAAGCAAGTCCCCCTGATAATAAGCAGACAATTATAAACAGTTTATAGATAATATTAAATATAAACTTAAATAAATTTTAATATGTGTTTATATTTAATAGTAAATATTGTTAACACATAATACACTTAAATACAGAATGTAAAAATATGTCAAGAAGGCAATCAAACACAATTTTTAAAATGAAATTATGATTTAGATTCTGACATTTTTTTAAAGCAAATACTAGAAAGATGTTGGAAAATCTAAGTCATATTGGTCTCATTGCAAAGAAAATATGGTCTGTGTGGTTAAAAAAATCGACAAGGGATGGCAGAAATGTCTTTTCTTTGGGATATGACTGAGAGCAATGAAGTAATGTGGATTCAGGTTAAGAAGTTTTAACTAACCCAGTCACTTTACCCCATGGTGTCTCTTATGTATTGTTTAAGAGAAGGTGGAATGATAGAAAAGCCAGCCATTGTTAAATAGCATAGTGGCTGTTTCAGTCTAAATGCTATAATACAATCTGTTGGCTTGTAACATTTGCTGACACAAAAGAAGGAAAATTTAAAGGATCCTTCATAGCTTCTGACTTAACAAACTTAATGCTGATTATTGGGAAATGATTGGTCACCTGATCAGGAAATCTTTCATTTTGTGAATGTCTCTTCTATCTGGATTAATTATTTCAATTTTTTTTCTTGGAAACGTTTAAAATAAATATTACCTTACCATCTGGATCTAATTTTCTCTTATGCTTCGGCTTCATTTGGAGAGAGGAATGATAAAACTCCGATAGGGCTATTTACTATTCCTGATGTTGAGAGCTTTATCAGAATAATGGGATAATATGAGAAGGATCATCTGAGAGATTTATTCAGTCAAATGTTCTGCGTGTTTTTATTTAATAAAGGAGACATTTAATGAAACACGCAAAATCCACCCTGGGTTTCAGAAGCAGTAAAACCCAACATGAATAAAACTTTTGAGCGAAGCAAATATGATTAATGGCACAAATAACAGTATGGATGAATGACAAAGAGGCCTCAAACTAAAATTTCAAGAATATACCTTGAATTGCACCTTATTGCTGACATTAGTCTCCATCTGAACTTCCTCTCCAGAAAAAAAAGATATATAACACCAGCTAACATTGCAGAAAACAAAATTTCATAAATGCTCCTAAACAAGCTAGTGGACATACTGTCTCATTTTCTGTTTGCTTATATTTATTTTAAAATGCTTGCCGCGTTTCTTTCTTATTTATCAGTAAAACTAAAAATGAGCAAGTTCCGTACTTTGGGGCCATGCTATGTATTGCTGGGTTACCAAAAAATGGTTCCTTCCAGATTTTCAAGGCTCAATACCTTTCTGGCATAACTTTCTTCTATTGGTTGCCAGGTGTCCATGTTCCTAACTGCTCAGCTTTGCTTTCTATATTCTCAGAATTCCTCCATTCTGAAATACTTTTCCAAAAATTCCTAAAGCAACCAGATTGAAAGAGTATATAAAGGATGGTACAGCATTTTCACCCTTATCATCAGCAGTATCATGAAGTCATTGCTATGGGGATCCAAAGTCCATTTAAATGAGTGCTATGTGCCACAACAATTGTTAATAATACTATAAACTACTAGGTCTGAAATGCCCAAGTCTGTCACATTCATAACTGCAAAGTGCAAAGTATTTATTTCCTCAAGGATATTTAATGTTTCTAGTCACTCCCAAGAAGCTGAAGCTCCATAGATACCTTCCAGAATCACTTGCAATACAAAAGATCCTTCCTTAGGTGTGAGGGGAATCCATTGGTCAATTTGTTTGTTTTCCTGAGCTCTTGCATTCCTGCTCTTTAGCAAGATTCATAGCTGCATTAATAACTATAAGTTTCTGCATTTGAAATTGCTGGTTGTGAGGGAAGCTCACTTTGAATTTTTGCAAAAAAAAAAAAAAAGGAAGATATAAATCCAATGATTAGCATAAGTAAATAAGTGTTACAGGACTGAGACACTAAAGGACCTTATCCAAAGAGAATTGAGGAGAAATACCTTCCCAAGCTACCTACGGAAATTTGTAGTCCAGCCTAAAATTCATCGCCCAGTGTTTCTTACCTAAGTCAAGCAAGAGGTGCTATTTCCAAGAAATTCTTTTCAGCAAATACCTAATATACAAAGTTAAGAAATAATTAAGAATTATTTCCATGCCAGACATGTAAGCGGAACTTTAAATGTAAGCAATTCTCGGCCTCTACATGGACACAGCTACCAATGATGAATCCAGATTTCCAACATCAGGCTGCTTCTGAGTAGACCGGCCTCTGTCTGATGCTTTTCTGGGCAGCTAAATCTTTTTGTTGGAGAAGACTCTTGAGAGTCCCTTGGACTGCAAAGAGGTCAAATCAGTGAATCCTAAAGGGAATCAACCCTGACTGTTCTTTGGAAAGACAGATACTGAAGCTGAAGCTCAAATACTTTAGCCACTAAATGAGAAGAGAGGACTCATTGGAAAAGACCCTGATATTGGGAAATATTGAAAGCAAAATGAGAGGGGGACAACAGATGGTTATATAGTACCATCAACACAGTGGGCATGAGTTTAGTCAGACTCAGGGTGGCAGTGGAATGACAGGTGAGCCTGGCATGCTATGGTCCATGGTCTCATGAACTTAGTTGACGTAACTTAGCAACTGAACAACAATAACAAAAAAAAAAATCCTTCTACTTCCCTTCTCTCAAATTCCTCATGTGAATAATAGCATTCTTGTATATGCTGAGCGAATGAAACTCCAGGTAAAGTCTTCATCACAACAGCCAAGATAAGTAACTACCTAAGTAGCACATCCCAATGCCATCTTACTGCTATTAGGTCCAGGTTCTTTATTGCCCCATCATGTCAAGACAATATGTGATAGAAGTTAATAAAAAAATGATGCCCTTTACCTCTGTTTCTGGTGCCTCATTACTTTCTTGCAAAGATCAGAAAATAGGAGACTGGCTCATTTATGACTTGCAAGTAAAAATCCTATTATTCATTGACAAGGTACATCATTTTATGGGTCAGCTTTAGTCGTAAGAAATCCCATGGGGACATAACATTAAATGAAGGAGGCAAGATTCAAGGTTATGTTCCAATGCAAGGTTATTTTTCTGTTACTGAATTGAAGAGGACTCTGATCTAAACAAAAAACAAAAAACCACTGGTGTGGATTTGAGTTGTTTCAGAGTTTCAACTTTCCTCCCTATTTTTTAAAAAAACCTGCAACAAAATCCTGGAAAAAGTCAGCTTTGGGCTTAAATTCTGATCAAGCCATATGATTCTATATCCCATGATTGACCTCTAATTTTTAATTAACACCTGAAAGAGAGACTGCTTAGATAATTTAGTTCTTATTCTTGCAAGTTGTGACATAGCAAACTTTCTGCTGTAACCCTAATTAGATAATTATTTTCCTTTTCTATAGTAACAGGCATTAGTTACTGTACCTGCCAGATACTTAGTCCTCATTAATATGTAACTTCCCTAGCTGATACCTAAATCAAGCAACTTCAGAGGTGGAGGCAGGGAGAGAGGTTGAAGAACTAGTAAAACTAGCAGAATGAAATCAACCCCTTCACTGGTTGGAACATTGTCCTCAGCACTCTTTTGTCTATGCCCAATAATTTGGATAGATGTTACTATATTTTTGTTGCTATTAATCTTTGTAAGTGTTTATATAGCTATTTTGAGGCAGCTTCAAAAGACTATTTTGTTGTACACAATGCAGAAGAAGAGCTGTGTGAGTCTATGACAGAAAAAATTCAAAGGAATCTGAAAGCATCTTTCAAACTAAAAAAATTTATTTCAAAAGGCATAAGCTTTTTGTGAGCTGCATACATCTGATGAAGGGAACTGTAACTCATGAAAGCTTGTGTCTTTTAATTGAATTTGCCAGTCTGAAAAAAGTGGTTACCAGACTTTCTCATTTTAGAAATGAGAAATTCTGTTTGATCCCCCCTCCCTCCAAGTATGGTTTATTCCCCATCAAACACCTTTCTGGATTTTACCATAGCACACCTGCTATGTTCTTTATCTTTTGTTGCTGAAGCTTTGTGATGAGGAATAAAATTGCATCCATCAATTTTTGCCTGTTATGTGGATGCACAGACTCTGATCATAAAAGGTGGCACACCCAGTCCAATCTCAGATGGGTTAATGATGGCTATAAAAAGCAATTTCTAGGGCAGCATAGTAGAATGGTTTGGAAAGACACACATGTACTAATCAATATGAGTGGCACCAATTGACAAAAGGTGCCAATTGGAAAATGAAATTGCTGCAGAACTTGCAGCATCTGTCTCTATACCACAAGCATTAAAGTGCTGATTTGTAGCTATTAAATAGGCACTCTTTGTGTCATACATCCTAGAGCAATATAGTCTTGTTCAAAGGAGTTGAAATTGGAGCTGCACTAATTAACAAGAGACAATTGGTGATAAAATTGTTAGGTCCCTAATACTAAAACCTAGGTAGCAGTAAGAATGACAAAACATATTTCAAGCATGAACGAGAACACATATTTCAGCTAGTCTCCATTGTCAGTTAGATCCTTACTGTGTTTTTAGAAGTTTCTTTGGGTACATTCAGGTGATCTTCAATTAATAATATTCAATTTATGTTTATTTATTACAGTGAAGAGAACCAGTTTGGTGTAATGGTTAAGAACACCAGGCTAGAAATAGGGAGACAAGAGTTCTAGTCCAGCCAAACTTCGAAGTCAGTTGGGTCACCTTGGGCCAGGCTCTTGACTCTCTCCACCTTAAGAAGAAGGAGGCAAGGACAAATCACTTCTAAAATCTTGCCAAGAAGTTTCAGGGAGTTGTCCAGGAATTGTCAGAAATCAACACAGACTTGAAGGCACCAAAATAATAATAATAGTGTGAAGAGGAGAAGTAATATAATGAAAACTCAGTTTAGTGGACCTCAATACAATGGACTTTAAGTACAATAGAACACATTTCTTCAGCAGCTTACATTATTGTACAATTCACATTGTATAAGTGAAGTAATGTGCATTGCATCAGTTGTGTCCTCTGCATCATTATATTTCATTACACAAATGGTGAAAATGACATCTGTTTGCATAATCAATTCATGTAGATTGTGAAAAACTCTGAAAATGGAATAGAACTCCTTCTCTATTTGATAGCAAGTAGCTTTATACAGCAGAAAGAATGCATGGAAAGAGAAAAACACTAAAGACTATATTTTTTGTAAAAAAAAAAATACTCTTGAAGATAAGGTCATTTAGAGAAAAACACGATGATAGAAAACTTAAATTACTTAAGTTGACCTACAGCTAAAAGCCTCTAGTGTGCTGTCCTCCATTAGGAATACAAGCACCACACATGGAGGTAATTGCCTGAATTGTAAGCCACATCCAGAAGGAAAGAGTGCTCAACCATAAGAGTAAAGAAGTGATGAAAGTCATGAAAATATCTCTCTTGCCAATAGGATACATACGGTACTATTTAGAAAAAGGAAAGTAATTCTTTTAGACAAGGAAAGAAGAAAAAGTCCCATTTCTACATCTATTGCCTCATGTGGTCAATAAATACATACATGTGGAAAGCAATTGCATGCGAAGTTGAATTCCAGAAAGCATATCTTAGTTTTCATTACAAGAAACTACCATCTCCACATGAAAACATATTAAATCTATTATCTACTTCAGAAACAGGAATGCAAGTATGTCAGCCATGCAAGGGTAGTCCAGACAAGAAGCGCACCTAGAAGTACAAGCTCCCATTTCTATTGTAAGGTTATATTAACAGAATCTTGCAAGTCAAAAAGTATACACCCTTGCCTTTGCAGTCCAAGAAATTAGAGTCCCTTTTATTTGCCATGATCTCATGCCTTCTGTGATTTAAGCTGCCTCTTATCTGACCATTGCTTAGTCTGCAGCTCTTCCTTTTGTCCCCCAAGATCATTTCCACATACCATTATAAATCTGAAAGGCCACTGTGTACAATGGTATTAAAAGCCACTGAGAGGGAAGGAACAACCAGTGGACTCACACAGCCTATTTCAATCTCCAAAAAAACAGTAATCAAATAAGCCAAGTAAGAGATCATCCACAAAGTGGACGAGTCAGAAGGAAATCACATCAGTAAAGAACTGTGCAATCCCCACAGCCTTTCCTAATTGTACTTCTGGAATGGAGCTGGGATATGTTGTTGCCTTTAAACTATTCCACATAAAATAGCAGGGGATGCAATTGGTAGTCTCACCAGCAATACTTCCATTCCCATTCAATGTCTCTGACTGGCAGATTGGCAAAAAAAGTCACTACCAACCAGAATGTCTGCTTGGGTGGTGTTTCCAAACCCCAAGAGTTCCACTTAGTCACATATAACTTTTCATCACAGGCTTATCGACCCATTGATACTCTCCTTAACATGAGATACTCTCCTGTCATGCCAAGAAATATAGCTATGAAATGAAGTGAAATAATATAAAGTGACACTGAAAGGGAGTACTTTGATCTTTAAATAGACAAAGCCAGTGGAGACAGAACTAAGAAAAGAAGTTGGTAGGGTGCTATTATACTTCTGTTGCTGTAGAAGTTGTTGGGCTCTCAATTTATTCACTGATATACTTTCATTTCTGTCATTGACCACACCTCTTCCCATTGTCCCACAGTATGGTTTCAACCCCATCAAGTATGGTTGCAAGATCTGGTGTCCTCTGGCATCAGGAAGAGGTGGGGGCTATGCTAGGCCTACATCAGTCATAAAAAAAAAGTTAGAATGTTAATAGCTTTCCTTCACCTCTGAATACCAGAGCATAGTGTGGCATGGGAAGGGAGGGAGAGATTTCCAAGGATGAAGGAAGATATGCATAATGAGTTTAAACAGTTAAAAGTCTTTTTTGGACTACCAAAGGATCATTATGGCAGGCCACAGGTTTACCTGGTAAGCCCCATTTACTGAGGTTTGATTGACTGATGAAAGACCTAGGTGGGAAATAAATACCTTGAGTAGAGCTCATCAGACTTCAGGATCTACAATTATTTATTGGGGGAGTATGCAAAACCAGTGGCTGATGTATGCAATCCTTCTTCAGCAGGGGATTTGCCAGGAAAATTGTTCTTAAGTGTGGATTGGAATTGCAGGACCCAATGGAAATGGTGTCTATGTAGCTGATAGTTTCATGAAGATAGATTACCTGATTTGGGCTTCTGGTAGTGCTCACCTTTGACTCTGGAGAAACACCAAGTACATGTCTGCTCATAACAACCTGTATGTAACAAACTGTAAAAAAAATAGTCCAATATTTCCCTTAATGTATTTCCAGCATGTATTTCCATAGAACAGCACGTTTCTTGCATGTGTCATCTCCCTGCAAAGGCCAAAAAGAAAGAACATTGGTTCCTTTGTGTTCAAAAATATCCTAATCTTCAAAGCCATAATTTCAAAACATATTTTTCACATTACTTGTCAGAAAAAGCAACATTCACTTCTATTTCATAAACAACTTTATGCCCTGTTATTCAGGATTTTATTCCACTTTGCTTTTGTACTTTGTATTCTTCTTTGCTTACCAAGAAATACAGGCTGAATTCTTGGCCTGAATTATATGTACAACAAATGAATAAAAGTCAGTCCACCATTCATTTAAAGAAAGCACAAATCTTTGAAAGTTGCTGAGCCGGCACTCATTCAATTGGGTTTTGATATAGTCTACACCAAAAAGAAGGGAAATAAGGTGATCATGCTTGGTTAGTAATGGAATTCCATGCTGTGGAGTTTGGAGCTCATCTAGTTAATACTCCATTTGTATTTAAGAACTAAAGCCTCCAATTTCTGTTCATATATCATCCTTTGATGGTGAATGATGGTGTTCTCTCATCTCCAGATCTCAGCCAAGTACAGTACATCACCACTCCGTCTCTTAAAATAGATATGGATTTTCTCATTTAGTCAAATATACAGCACAATCCTGCTGGTGTTTTTTAAATAGTTTTTTATTGAATAAACAATTAAAAACAATGGACATGGTGCAACTTTTCTGGTTCATACATTTCCATAAAGTTTTACCTAACAACAAGTACCATTCATACCTGATATTTAAATATGTACAATCTATCAAGCTTCAAACACATATATCCCTTCATATGTAAGAGTTACTTTCAATACAAATACAATTCCTACATAACACACAATACTATAATAATATTTTTCAACTCTCAATTTGTCAATGTTTCTCTGTCCTGACATTTCCTCCTCACTTCTAACCACTGATACATTTTTATTCCAGATTTTGTAATATTCTG
>QLTV01003764.1:777231-792858 GCA_003457575.1 Thermophis baileyi | reverse complement strand
ATTCTATTCTATTCTATTCTATTCTATTCTATTCTATTCTATTCTATTCTATTCTATTCTATTCTATTCTATTCTATTCTATTCTATTCTACTCTACTCTACTCTACTCTACTCTACTCTACTCTATTCTATGTGATGTTTTTGTATGTACTGTAGTTTAAAATTGGTTCTATGCCAATTCTTTTTCTTATTATCTCATTTTTTATTTTAACTCTTCTGGTCACTCCAGCAGCTTTCCTCAAACATCTCATTTCCATGGTGACTAACTTTTGTTTACGTTTTATTGTAAGTTTCCATGTTTGGCACTGGTAACATAGGGAGGGAATGAATATGCTTTGTATGAGATGCTTTTTTGTACTGATCGGTACTGCCTTACGTTATACCTAGCTGTCCCAATACTTGGTTTGCGTTATTGCATCATATGTTAATCTCTTCATCCATTTTACCATCTTTGATGAATGTTTTTCTTAGATATTTGAATTTTGATACTTGCGTTATGCTTGTACCCTCTATTACTATGTTTAAGGTATATATATTTTTTCTTCTGAGCGCCATTACTTCTGTTTTCTCTTTGGTGATTCTCTTTGCTGATATTATTTGTCTTGCATTCTTGCTTGAGGGCCATAAGATGTTGTTGCAGTTTCTTAGCTGTACTTGCTATCAATGCCTGATCGCCTGCAAAGATTAGTTCATTGATATTATTTCCATTCTTCGGTTTGGCTTCTTTGCTTATGTTGTCAATGTAGGTGATTGCATGCAGGTGATACTATATTGCTACAGAAATCACAGCAGGCACTGGGCTGAAATTATTAGTGATGATACATACGTGTATCATAATGTACTGGTTGATTTTACATAGAAGTAAATCTTGCTAAATGCGTTAAGGCTTCCACATGTAGGCTGAGAAAATCTGAATGAGTATTAGAAGGCAACACAACCCTCTAAACACAGACAAGGAATTAGCTGCCTACTGATGGGGAAGTGCAGAGATTGCAACAGCAGAAGGTGGTGAAGCATAACATCTCATAATCATACGGTTCTTCCAGAAAGGACCAGACAAACAAGGGATGTAGGACATCTAAAAGGTGGTTGAACCTCTCCCATCTGGTACATTTAAAAAGGATGTCCATCACTGCTATGCTCTTAAGAGATTCAGTGAGCTTTTTCAGTGGATTTTCTTTTGTTTGTTTAAATTGTTAGATGAATTTGTCAGACTGAAAATCTGTTCCCAGACAGAGAGCAGCCAATTTATTTTAATCTGTTCATCTCGAAAACTGTGTGCAAAATGTAGTAAATACAACTGGAAAGGAATTTAGATCACACTTCAATGTATTGCATAGAAGAAATGGAGTAATTATTTAGATATTTCCGTTATTTAACTATTAAACTTTTTGCCTTTGAATAAATTCAATTCAATTCAACGTTTATTGTCAATGCACGACATGTGTGCAATGAGATTGGCTGAGCCTCCCTTCGTGCACCCCCCCAACATAAATACATACCAATAACTCACAGTGAATGAAAGAAAATCCCTAACCCAATAAATCATACTAACAACACACAATCCTCTATACATATATGTGCGTAACATTACATTATAATATATTGCACCAATATGAACATGTTGCGCCAGCCCTGCAAGTCTATCATACTACATACTTATGATGTTATGTTGCATTCAGGAATCTGACAGCCCACAAATGGAATGCAGTTTTTAATAAAAGAAACAGTGTTTAGCAGGAGGAACAAAGCATATGGGGTTTTTTTTTCAGAACAGGACCCAGTAAAAACATTTATTTTATTCAAAGCAAGTCAATTTAGTTTGAAAAAATGTTCACCAAATCTACTGCCACATTTAAGTATTAGTATTTTGCAAGCAAATACAAAAATTCTGCTAAAACAGACATATTGGTAGAACAGTTATTAGTTAGTTACATATTCATAGTGTCAATATAAACTAATACTATTTATAAAACTGTTTTCTCAATACAAGTCTATTTAAACAATGTGTTAAATGTAAATTACTTAAATTTATGAGTTTAGTTTAATTATATTAATCTGGACCCATGACTTATTCAACCCATATTCTATCCAATGGGAGAAATAACAGTAAATTGGATTCTGACAAATTCTGAATCTAACCTGCTATCTTTATTGGTTTTAAGGAAAATCAAGATATGTTCCAACTCTTATTGGAGGTCAATATATAATCAGCATTTATACCAACATTTTTCACACACAAATGAGGCTTTAGACAATGCAATAATGAAACTTCCCAAATGTTTCTAGGTGAAAATCATAGTGATAAGGATTTCTGAACTAAGATCACTACCACCCAGCTACTCTAACAATTTTTTAATAAATATTTTCTCTGAAGATGTACTGAATTATGTTCTCATTGCCCTGAATCCATCACAAAAATAGAGATTTAGGGAAAACAGATTTCTATAGCTGCAGTTTGGATCACAACTTCCTGTTTCTGTAACCAGACATAAGAAGCCCATGAAAAGACACTGAAAACAGCTCAACTACTATTTCACAGCATTGTTCTTTGTCACTAGCATCTTGTGTTTCAATGAGTATTGCTACTGCAAATATAAAAATAAGGCTTTTAGAGGTTCTGTTGCTTCCCATTGTGTGACATTACAGGGAAGTTAGAGTTTTTTCATAAATAAATCTCTCAGAACAGTAACTATTGAAGATGTATACATCATAACTTATGGTTCAATTTAGACAAAAAATTGGAAGAGTGAGTAGATATGATTGTTGTATCATCTCATAAGTGCCAAAGTCAGATAAATGTAAATAAATTAGTTTTTTTTTTTAAGAAAGAGATCCTGCATTTCTTAGTCCTTTGTTTAATAGATCCTAGCCTCCTTTTCTGGTTTATCCTCTCTATGGTTGAATCCAGACTATCTCATTTTTCTAAATGGGTAGTTAAGATTCAGGGAACAGACTACTATAGAACACTATGGTAATCTGATCTACAAATCTGATGCTGATCCAACTGGATTACTCTCTGCCATCAGTGATAGCACCAGGACCAGCTTCAAAATTAGTATAAGCCCTATTTACAGCAAAAAGACAAGCTCTGACGCACTATATTACAAGTAATAAGGATTCAAAGTAAGTAAAGAGAAAAAAAAATGCCCAGTTAAACAAAATTAAATAATATTTAATATAACTGAAAAGTAATATAGAGCAAGTAAAGAGAACAATATTCCTTGGACTGCAAGAACTATGCACTACAATGTAAATCTGTTCTTGAGATTTCTGGAGACAAATCAGATAATAAAAGGCCAGCTCATTTGGCCTATTAATTTGGTTGGATAATACAATGGTAATATAGTAATACATGCATAACTCCCTCAGTTTCCCCTATCAGGCATGCACATAAATGATTTAGAATTTCACTACAACTTGCATTTTACTTTTGACTTCTCTATTCTCTGTTACTCGATTGTGGTGTCTGAATCTCAATCACATGATCATGGGGATGTTGTGAGAGAGAACCAGATGTAAAGTTATTTTTTCAGTGCTGCAGTAAATTCAGACAGTTGTTAAACAGGGCAGTTGTTAAGCAAGAACCTGGATTAACACGAGAGGGCTCAGTATTTTATCCAATGTGTTTATTTTCATCAATTTTAGCCAATGTCTAAATGACAGAGCCACATGCAAGCCTCTAAAGAAAGGAATCCAGATTTTAGGTACAAGAAAGTAGTGGTGACCTGGGATCTGCTTAATACAAATGAAGCTGGTTTGGGTATCTTGAAAACTACAGGTTTGTAAAAGAGATGGTCAATCATCTTAGTAGCAGCAACAGTTACTACCTCTATGCCTAGGAAAACACTGAATAGGAATTCAGTTTTATAGACCCATCTCATTTGTTCTCTCAGAGAGAATTATTTGCTCCAGGAATCAAAGATTTTTTATCTTAAGATGAGAAAACATTCTGAAACTTCTTAACTGGTGGGGTACAGAGTGGTCTCTTGGTGGTGGAAAGAGAGGCACAAAAAAAATCTAACAACTGTAATATCAAATAATAAAATATGAAATTTTATTTCATACAATTATACTACATATGGACACATTTTATAATCCATAAAATAATAAATATTTATAATTTTATCTCTTCTTCTTCTTTCTTCTTCTTCTCCTTCTCCTCCTCCTCCTCCTCCTCCATAGTCAGCATGAAAAAATGACAGTTGCAGGATTATTAAATTGTTCTGCAACCTATTTCTGGCAGCCCATGGCTCCCAGAAATGCTAAATGCTAAATTTCTGGGAGCCATGGGAGAAATTGAAGTCCAAACTTTAAGTAGGTTTGGAACTGGAACATTTTTCTAAATTCTTGAATTGGTATTTATTGCAAAACTCCCTAAGTTTATTGCCTCTGTTGTTGCAAACAGAAACCACACTGTTGAGGTACAAGAGACAATGAATATGTATGGAAGATAAGCAATAGCGATTAAATTGGAAGAAAATTGAAAATTAAAGGTGGTAGATCCAGGCGACAAAAAGAGGTGGCAAAGGAGGCAGCATTAGAATAACAGTAAATATACCTAGAAGTATAATATATGGATAAATATGGATAAAGGAAAAAATATAAGTTTAAGAGTAGCACCGACGATGGAATTTGAGTTACTCATCTGTTAACCATAAAAGGGATTATGATTAGATGCACTCAGGGAAGGGACAAGAGGGAGGAAGAGGAAGTAGATGGAAGGGGAGAGGAGGAGAGGAGGGAAGTAGGAAAGAGGGACAGAAGGAGAAAGAAGGTAGAGGGAAGAGAGGGAGATAGAGGGAGGGGAGTAGTATGAAATATTGAGGGAAAACAGATGGGCGATAAAAGTACAAAACGTGCAAAATTAGGATGTTTATTTATGGTATATTGGATAGAAATGTATAATTATATATATATTGATATGATTTATGGTATATGTATGGATGTTTATGTAGCCTACTGCTTCCTTTTTGCCTTTCGGCCCCTCCAGGGGCCATCCAGACAGTTAATTATAAACGACTATATATATATATATGTTATATTTTTACATAAAGGGAGACTAGTATAGATCTATTTCAAGCTATTTAGCTCTCATCAGCCAGCCACACCCTTATGGGATTAGAACCTGGATTAGAATTATATATATATCGGTATATATAAAAGAAACCCCACTGTTTTCCTTCAAACATCAGTGTTGAAAGGTTTCATTAAAATGACACAACTAATGCAATTCCTTGGGAAATCTTATTGATACCTGCATGACTTTGAAATCCATTAAATTATAGATCTATAAGTTCACTTTCACTACATTGGCCACATTTGTCCCATGGTACAATCATTCTGCTTAAGGCATTTTGTGCTCACACCATGGGAGAAGAATGGCATTCATACAATGTTCCTATAGATCGTTATTGCCTGCAAGGGAGGAGGAGGAGATAAGTAAGCTCCACTTAACTGGCTGACAAAGAAAGAGAGGGATTGTAAACTCCCTCCCAATCACTGTGTGTTTTTAAGGCAAAGAATATGGCTGGGGGAAAAAGACCCTGTTGTACAAAAGGATGCAAAAAACATAATAGCTTTTTTCTCTTAGCTGAGATTTTCTATTCTACTTTAAAAAAAAAATAGACAAGCAAATCCCAAATCCTTATCAGACAGTACATGGGTTTAACCATGGGTTGTAATGTAAAGTAATAATTTCAACCAGGCTTTACATTATACATTTAATTTCTTGAGTCCTTAACAGATACTTTGACATGTAAAGCAAGGATTAGGAAGGAAGATCCACTCAAAAACTAGCTATTTAATGCCTGAAGGAATTGGACCTTGAAGAGAGACAGCTCCAGTCTTTAGAAATAGATACTCCTGTCACCTTGGAAGAAATAACCTTTGAGCCACTGATTCATAAGGGTGGAGACATGATATTTTTATTCCATGAGCATGATATCTCCCCTGCCAGGTAAATACCGTATATATTTTTACTCAACTGTTGTAGTTGAGAGAGATTTTGTTTTAAGTACGTCTGACAACTATATAAGTGTATATATAAATTATTTGACCCTAATTTTGCACAGGTTCACGATGAAGTTCTGTTCTACCTATTATTACACATTTAAGCACTTTTTCATTGATCCATGAGTTCAATTTACTCTCAGTAATAATATATTGCAGATGTAATGAAAAACGAAAAGATTTTATTTTCTGTACTGTAGATCCATGGTTAATATTTGTTTCTCTCTCTCTATTAGTTACTGACAAGCTCTATGAGGTTGGCAAACTCAGGAAACAAGAATCACTTGGATTTCAGAAAAAAAAAATCCTTGCTGCTAGTAGGATAATGCAACAAAATCTTGAAAGACTACCAAAGTCATTCTCCTGCACAATGTATGCCTAGTGTAATTAAGTTACTGTGAGTCTCTGCTTTTCTCATCCCCTGGACTCAATTTCTTCTATAGCATCCCTGTTTCCTCTCTTAACTGTTTGTCTGCCTCCTCTGCATTCCCAAGATACGTTAGGCATTCAATCATCTTTAGATTCTTTTCTGCTTTGCAACTGAACAGCTGAAGGTTGCATACATGCGATCATTCCCCATTTTTATGGCTAAAACAACAACACATGAGATAGATCTGCCTCTGAGTAACCCACAGTTACCAAATGCATTCTGTAACCGGAGCATCTATAATCATATTTATGATTCATCTCCTTCATTTCCTGAAATCAAAATATCTTTAAAAAGAAGAGCAGATGCTATAGCATCTAACTCCAGTGAGCTCCATTATAGCCCAATGCAAATACTTGCCTGGGTTCATAACACATTCTATTCAGGGAACCCACAGAGTAATTTGAATGGCCAATCTAATGTCCTGGTGGGAAATGCTTTCACCTGCAAATAGTTTCTTAGTTTTAGATATCATCTGGTTTTCTCTTGGGATCTATTTTGTTCTTTCAGTTTGACCCTAGAAAAATACCCAAGGAACAAAGCAAAACTATAACAAGCTGTAAAACAGTACCATGTACAATTTAGTAATTGAAACCACTACAACAAATTCATCAGTTCCAATTCAGGAAAGTGATTACAGAATTCAGAAGTTCAAAATATAGATTGGTATTTAGACAGGAAGAATCTGAGAAGCATCTTTAGTGATGCTTCAGAACCCTACTTCCTATTGGTATGCTCCTACCTCCTATCCAAACTGTTTAGACGTATAGATAGTCCTCGATTTACAATAGTTCATTTAATGAACATTTGAAGTTACAATGGCACTGAAAAAAAGTCACTGACATATGATCTTTTTTTCATACTGACTCATATTTATGACAGTTGCACTGTCTCAGGGGTCATGTGATCACCTTTTGCAACCTTCTGACAAGGAAAGTCAATGAGGAAGCCACTTTCATTTAACAACTGTGTTGCTAACTTAACATCTGCAGTGTTTCATTTACTGTGACAAGAAAGGTTGTAAAATGGGGCGACACTCACTTAGCAAATGAATCACTTAGCAACAGAAATTTTGGGCTCAATTGTGGTCGTAAGTTGTCTATTTGTATCTCTCCACAAAGACAATGAGAAGGAAGGACTCACTGGAGAAGAGCCTGATGCTGGGAAAGATTGAGGGCAAAAGAAGAAGGGGATGACAGAGAATGAGGTGGCTGGATGGAGTCACTGAAGCAGTCGGCGTGAGCTTAAATGGACTCCGGGGGATGGTAGAGGACAGGAAGGCCTGGAGGAACATTGTCCATGGGGTCGTGATGGGTTGGACACGACTTCACAACTAACAACAACAACACAGACAATCTTCACCCATACTTTTTGCATGATTCTTCTAGATTTATGCACAATCTTTTGCTGAAAGCCTATTGAAGCACTAGTTAACTGTGCATTGTATGGTATCTTTAGGAGGAGAAGAATGGGAGCAAAATGTAATTAGATACCTCAGAATGGTGTATGTAAGGAAATATGGTCAGATTAATAGTTACAAAATGTGAAAGCAATAAACTTACAACACGTTAAAATTTGTAGACCAAAGGCAACCTATCACCGAGGTACATTGTATAATTATGTTACATTCATATTTTAAATTTTATGACTCAACTGAAAAGTGAGCATGCTCTCACTGTTTTAGGATCCACATTTGACCCTCTCTTAAGTATTTACAGTAATTGCTATTAGAAGAACATCTAATATTTTTAGGCATTGTGCAGTGATACTCCTAAAGAAAGGCTAGTTGATACCAGAGAATCATTTTATTCAATCAGGCAATTTAATTTCCCCAACCAAAATACATGAAAATCGAACCATAAACCAAAGTGTACCCCAGGTGAGGACAGTATTTGGAATTCTCACTCCATCTGTCCACATTTAAAATACCAATTTGATGACAGACATGGTCAGTTATGGTAGTTTATTTCTGTCATAAGTGATTCGTTTTCATGCAAGGATTTGCTTATAGTCACATATACCCATTGCTGAATGGTCACTGAACATTTTCTCCCAAATTAAAAGTAGCAACATACAACTCGCAGCCCATAAGGCATTACTCTACCAGTGAAGGTGAATGGTTTATTTCAGCTGCTGAGGAAAACTGCTATAGAACCCTCTCAAGCTGGAATCACAGGGAGACATGATAGAAGAAAACATTTGTCACTCAGGGTCAAAATGTGGGGTCCATGACACTCTCTGAGTTTGGTGGTTTTCTTGCAGATGTTTCATTACCAAACTAGATAACATCATCAGTGTGCTGATGTTGTTACATAGTTTGGTAATGAAGCCTGCAAGAAAACCACCAACCTCAAAGAGCATCATGGAGCCCACACTTATAATGCATACCTAAGTTCCTACCCTGCTACTTTGACTTTTAAATAGAAGTATAAGTTATTGCAAGATGTGTTCCTAAACCAGACAGGCAACCTGCAGTCTATGGAGATTCTCAGTCATCCAGGTCGTGGTTGTCCCAAAGGTGCTTTTTCAAGAGGCAACTGGACTTTCTGTTTTTCTTTGAAGATGTTTCGCTTCTCGTCCAAGAAGCTTCTTGAGCTGAAAAAGCTTATTAGATGAAAAGCGAAATGTTTTCAAAGAAAAACCAGAAAGTCCAGTTGCCTCTTGAAAAAGCATCTTTGGGACAGGCAACCTGCAGCTTTTATCTAATCTCTTTTGTGTTCCATAGCACTTGGAGCACTTGGAGAGTAGGAAAAAATACCTGATTTTCATCCACACTTTTTAAAAAATAAGGGTGGGAAAGGGAGTGACCCACACAGAGACACAACTTCCGATCATGCCACTGAAATCTGGCCATGTTGTTGTCAAGTTTAAGATACTTTGGGGATGAGGAGTTAAAGACAAAGGAAATCACTTGGTTCCCCAGAGTCTTCCAGTTCCATTTTCAACTCTTAAGTTCAGACCAACATCCAGGTTTAAAAAGTTGTTTCATGCTTGGGGATAATATTGCTATTAGAATTAAGCTTTGGGGAATTCACCAGTTGCTCAGGAAATGGAGTCTCAGCTATAAGCCAATAAAATGTTGTTTTCCCCCTGCATTTAGTTCATCCCAGCCCTTAAGTGAATGTTGATAATCTTTTAGAATAATTCAGTATATTGATAAAAAGTAAGTTTTACTTAGCTGTAGTATTATAATTCTTCCATGGTCAAAAATGGTGTATTTGAAATAGCAATAGCACTTAGACTTATATACCATTTCACAGTGCTTTACAGCCTTCGCTAATCAGTTTACAGAGTTAGTATATTGTCCCCAACACTCTGGGTCCTCATTTTACCAATATCGGAAGGATGGAAAGTTGAATCAACCTTGAGCCGGTGAGAATCGAACTGCTGAACTGCAGGTAACTGGCAGTCAGCAGAAGTAGCCTGCAGTACTGCATTCTAACCATTGAGTGACCATGGTTAATCCAGATACTGGATGTTACATCAATATTGGAGATAAAAGTGCTACATTAGCATTTGGTTTCAGGTTATGTATGGGGGTTTTGACCAAACTATTTGACAAGGAGACAATGTTAATTAATATGTTATTAATAAACTTATTAATTACGCCACTAAAAACATTAAAAAAAAGTATTTTCTTAAACAGTAATTTGTAGCCTACATTATTAGTGAAAGCCATAATGCATTTGTCTTTGATTTTGGACATGAAAATAAAGCAAATGTTTAGTCCTAGGCATCTTGTAATCCCCCTGGTAAACAAAGCTAAAATCATCAGGATAACCAAGTTAAAAGATCAGATACAGAATTTTATTTATTTATTCATAAGATGTATTGACTACCTCAGTCTCAAGAGACTCTGGGCAATGTACAAGTGTAAAACATGAGAACACAATAATATATAATGATATATCATAAATATAGTCTAATTGAATACAAGTAACAAAAAAAAATCCAACTATTTTGTACAAGGCTATCCACAACTGTCTGTGGAGATTCTCAGTCAGCCAGGTCATAGATGTCTCAAAGGTGCTTTTTCAAAGGGCAATTGGACTGGTTTTTTGTTTTGTTTTTTCCCTGTTTTGCTTCTCATTCAAGAAGCTTCATTGGTTCTGGCAAGATGGTGGGGTGGTGGAAGAACCCTTCCATCACCCTCACCATCCTGCCAGAACCGATGAAGCTTCTTGGATGAGAAACAAAACATCTTCTGCAAGGAATAACAGTCCAGTTGCCTTTTGAAAAAGCCCCTTTGAGGTTGTACACAATCATCTCCTAAAGGCTTTATGAAAGCCAAGGTTTTCATTCACCTTTAGGAACATAGAATAATAGTGTTGGAAGGGACCTCAGAGATCTTCTAGTCCAATCCCCTTCTCAAGCAGGAGACCATTTCAGACAAATGGTTGTCCAGTCTCTTTTTGAAAGCCTCCAGTAATGGAACATCCACATTACAGTACCCTTGCACCAAGATGTACACTGTTCTGGCGATGTTCTCCAGTAGAAAATGGTATAGTTCATCCCTCCTGTCACACCACGTGATAAGAAGAGATTTAGTAAGTGTCCCTGTTTGTCTGAATTGGGCTGGAAAAATCTATTTGGGAAATTCAGTAGCTATCCTGACCATGTTAGGATAGGACTTTATACTTAGCATCCATGTTAGAACATCCATATTATACAACAGAATTTCAGTTCTAATTTCTATTTCATTAAAATTGAAATAGAAATTCTGTATCTGTTCTGTAAGTCCACTGGACATTAATAATAATGTATTGTCCTAATTTCAAGTGCATTTGGTAGGAATCAATCAGTTAATGGATTTTAGAACAACTTATTATTTTAACTTTACATTTTGAAAGCCAAAATTGGATTGTTTTCTTACTGATGGTCCCAATTTTTAAGCTTTCTCAGGGATAAATTTAACCCAATCTTCTTTTGTTATGATTCTTTTTAAAATATTTTAATTTTATTGCGGGATTCATTTTAATTACATTTTTATAATTAATTATGAGTCATTTGTGAAAATGTAAACTGCACAGAAAATTTGCATTACCGGGGAAAAGGATAGACAGAAATGAATAAGAGAACTACAGGATGGATGGATGGATGGATGGATGGATGGATGGATGGATGGATGGATGGATGGATGGATCAGTATCTGGGTGGGTAGATGGATGGATGGATGGATGGATGAATGAATGAATGAATGAATGAATGAATGAATGAATGAATGAATGACGGGAGGGAGGGAGGGAGGGAGGGACGAAGGAAGGAAGGAAGGAAGGAAGGAAGGAAGGAAGGAAGGAAGGAAGGAAGGAAGGAAGGAAGGAAGGAAGGAAGAAAATTCTTTTCCATGTCTGCAATTCACTAACAAAGTTGTGGTTCAGTGTGGAAGAAACAAACTTGTTGCTAAGGTAGTACAAGAATCAGTCATTAGTTTACAATTGCTATTTTCAAACTCACAAGTTAAAATTGACTTCCTGCCACTATTATTTGCAGAACACAAGACAGACAATAGGAAATATAAACTCAAATTGCTTTAGCTTAAAACATCATTGATGGCAGCTAGATTGAAATGGTGTAATTGCCTTACTTACATTTATCCCAACAGTGCTGAAAGTTTATTCTCTTAAGAGCCTCAGCCTTTCTTTCAACGGTGATTTATAAAACACATTTATCCCAACTTGTCTTGAAACCTATATAAGCTTTTGTCTAATTCATAGAAGGACATAATTCTAGACTTTTATAAGCAGTGAAGATACCAATTACATAATGTTCTGCCAGTTATATCCCTTTATTAACCAAAAAAGGAAGAGGAGCTTCCTTTTTGGATAGGACTTTGGATCAAGACTTACTGTAATTCTAGCTGTTGGAGTGTTATATGTGACTTCTTCTCTTTTTTTACTTTATTTCTTTTCTTACTCACTCCTTATGTACCCTATGCCCATGTTCCCCAGTCTTTCCTGATTCATTAAAGCAAACCCTCCTGACCTTGCTGCAGAAAGAGGGTTGTGTCTAAATTCACACTTCTAGTTAGGGTTGGTAGAGCAGTTAAGCTAGATGCAGGGAAAGGGAGAGTCTGATGAAGACAACATAAAGGCAAGAATGGCTAGGTTTACAATCAAGGGTGACCAATGGATATTTGAGGAAAGTTAAACTATCGGTTTAGTTAAGGCACCAGCCTACAAACTAGATATACTTGAGTTCTAGTGCTCCCTTAGACACGAAGCCAGCTGGATAACCTTGGGCTAGTCTCTGTCTCTCAACTCTAAGAAGGAGGCACTTCTGAAATCTTGCCAAGGAAACTACACCTAGTTAGATGAGCATAAATTTCCTTATTTAAACATATTGTGCTGCCCCGCTCGCTCACTCACAAAGGTAACTATGGTTTAGTGAGTTTATTAATATTCTCCAGCAATTCCCTTCACCAAAAAACCCAGAACTGTCCCAATTAAGTCCAGCCACGAGCAGACCAATGTTAGTCCATAGAGAAATGGCCAAAGAGTCCACAAAGCACTTGAAATTTTCTCAAACAAAATAAATCCACCAGGCAAACTTAAATCCACAACACGAGAGCTCACGAGGCAAGAAAAGTCCACAGTTTCCAAGGCACGATTCAAGTCAACACGCAGTGTCAATCCAAAGTGAGGCAGAAATCACAGCGACTAGAAAACACACAGCTAGGAAACAAAACACGTTGTTCCCAGCAATGTCCTACCTGTCAATGAATACTTCAGCTTCAACCACAACAATACATGAGCACACAATAGATACAAACTGCTGGTAAACCGCTCCAAACTTGATTGCAGAAAATATGACTTCAGCAACAGAGTTATCAATGCCTGGAATGCACTACCTGACACTGGTTTCTTCCCCAAACCCCCAAAACTTTAACCTTAGACTGTCTACTGTAGACCTCACCCCATTCCTAAGAGGTCCTTAAGGGGGGCGTGCATAAGCGCACCAGCGTGCCTACCGTCCCTGTCTTACTGTCCCCATTTACTTCCTTTGTTCATGTTTATGTTCATACTTATACTTATTACCTTGTACATGTTTGACAAACAAACATTAGTTAGTTAATTTCTTTAGTTAGTTAGTTAGTTAGTTAGTTAGTTAGTGGTCCGTGACTGTAATAAAAATTGTTGAAATAAATAAATAAACAAACAAATAAATAAATAAATAAATAAATATGCCTTCATCCATCTGCTGTGATAAATAGCTAGCTTCTGTGCAGCCCATCAAGACGGGTGAGGTTTTCTCCTCTTGAGTAATCTGGCTGACTTCTCTGCTCCTGCCTTTTCTCTGCCCTATGTGTTCTTGGCTCAGGTGCAGAAGGCAGTTCCTCCTCCTCTTTGCTGGCTGTCTGCAACCACAATCTTTCCCCAGCTGGAACCTGAGCCAAATCCCTTCCAGACAGCCATTTGGAGCCATCAATTAACTCAGTTCCTGATGTGCCACATCTAAAGAGGTATCTGGCGAATCATCCAAGGGAGTCATCACACATGCCCTGTGGTCACCCAATCTTTTTTTTTTAATAATTTTTTTTTTTAATATAAACATTCCATCTTCCCTTAAACAGTATGTCATCTGGGTACAAATATCTCTGTGCAATAACCATCAAAATTTACAACAGTATTCATTACATTGATATTAATTCTCTGATCTTACAATTACTTAATTAATTAACTAATTAATTAACTAATTAATTAATTCTCTGATCATACAATTGAACATAGTAAATCTATTCATTTCTCCCCCTTAACATATTTTCTACTCTTCACTGATCTCCTTCTTTTATTTCCAACTTCCATTTTTATTCTCTAGCCGTCGATAAAATAATTCCCATATCATATAATATTCAGTTTGTTCTTTCTCCTTAATTGCAAGTGTTAATCTATTCATTTCTGCACATTCTAATATTTTCCTAATCACATTCTCATCAGTAGGGATCTCTTCACTTTTCCAGTTTTGTGCGAATACAATTCTAGCTGCAGTTAATACATGGATAATTAAATATGCATTCTCTTTACTATAAGTTTCAGGTAACATTCCCAACAAAAATATTTCTGGTTTTAAATCAATGTGCTGCTTTATCATCTTTTCCAGCCATACATGTATTTTTGTCCAGTATTTTTTTGCTTCTACACATGTCCTCCACATATGATAATAGGACCCAACCTTGCCGGTGCAAAGTGCCATCTATAAAACATCTTATACAGATTTTCTTTAGATGCAGTTGACATCGTTAATTTGTAGTTCCTGTCCCACAATTTCTGTCATTTATCTAACTCTATTGCGTGACCCAAATTTTTTGCCCATGCTATCATTGTCTCCTTCACTTGTTCATCTTCCAGTTTAATGCCCAACAAGTAGCTGTACAGTTTCTTTATCAATCTTTCTTCTGTCCCTGTTAATATCTTATCTAATTCTGTTAATTCTTTATAGAAACCATATAATTTAACATCTTTCTCATATCTAGAATGTATCTGCACTTGTGAATACCATGCCATGTTGATCTCTTGATCACTCAGTTCTTGTTTAGTTTTGAGTTCCCGCTTTTCATTCAGAATATCTACCCGCCGAACTGCAGCTAACACTCAGCTGAAGTAGCCTGCAGTGCTGCACTCTAACCACTGCGCCACCTTGGCCTCCTTCCAAAATCAATAATCTTGTATGCCTCAATACAATCCATTCTTTCATCCATGTTAATACTGCGGCCTGGTAATACAATTCCCAATTTGTAATCCAAAACCTCCTCTACTTCTTGAATCCTGCAACATTTTAAAGCTAATTCTTGCTTTTTTCCCTTGCCAGATATATTTTAATATTGTTTTATTGAGTTCCTCAAAGTATTTTTTTTTCAATTTTATTGGAATTGTTTGAAATAAGTACAATAATCTCGGCAATATATTCATTTTAATTGTAGCTATTCTTCCTATCAACGATAATTGCAGATTTTTCCATTTTTCCATATCTATTTTAATTTGTTGCATCAGTTTGTAATCATTATCTTCCTTAATCGTTACACATCTTGCTGTCAGCTGAATCCCTAAATATTTTACTTTCTTAGTAATCTGAACATCTATTCTCTTCATTAACTCTTTTTTCTGTTTATCTGTAAGGTTTTTCACTAAAATCTTAGTTTTCTCTTTATTTATTTATTTATTTATTTATTTATTTATTTATTTATTTATTTA
>QLTV01003764.1:764589-776815 GCA_003457575.1 Thermophis baileyi | reverse complement strand
TCTATTTTTTTTTTATTAGCTTAGGTCCTGTTTCTTGTAGATCTTCCAAAATAAAAACTAAATCATCTGCAAACACCTGTAATTTATACTTTTCCTTTTTTATTTCCATACCTTTTATCTCTGTATCTTGTCTAATATTTCTATTTAATACTTCCAGTGTCAATACAAATAATAGGGGAGACAAGGGGCATCCTTGTCTTGTACCTTTCTTAATGCTAACCTTCTCAGTCATATCTCCATTTACCATCACCTTTGCAGTTTGCTTATAATATATCGCCTTAATCATATTAATAAATGTCTTCCCAAAGTCCATATCTTTTAATCCTCCTCTTTGCTGGCTGTCTGCAACCACAAGCTTTCCCCAGCTGGAGCCTGAGCCAAATCCCTTCCAGATGGCGCTATCAATTAACTCAGTTCCTGATGTGCCACATCTAAAGAGGTATCTGGGGAATCATCCAAGGGAGTCATCACACATGCCCTGTGATCACCCAGTCTTGTGCTTTCCTGATTCATCTATCATGGAGATGAATGGAGCCTCCAGTCAGGAGCAATTACGACTAGGGATGTGTGTGTCAATATTACTCTAGTTCAGTTTATTGTAAGGAAGTGTTTTTTTTAACAACCCTAACTGATGTGTTTTATGGATTTTTAAAAAGTTTCATTAAAAAGTTTGCAATTTTCCTCAACCAAAAAAGCTTTCTTCTATAATTTTCATTAGTATGGAGGGTTCAACTTAAATTATGATTATTTTGCTTAGGATGATGCATAGTATCAGAAATTTTCTGAATATATATCTTTAAAATTCTGTGATACTGTAATATTTTCCCTTTTTTGTTTATCAGTTTTACTTTTCCAGTTTAAGGGGAAAAAAGAGCCGAGGTGGCGCAGTGGTTAGAGTGCAGTACTGCAGGCTACTTCAGCTGACTGTTCAGCAGTTCAGCAGTTCAAATCTCACCGGCTCAAGGTTGACTCAGCCTTCCATCCTTCTGAGGTGGGTAAAATGAGGAGCCAGATTGTTGGGGGCAATATGCTGACTCTGTGAACCGCTTAGAGAGTGCTGTAAAGCACTGTAAAGCGGTATATAAGTCTAAGTGCTATTGCTATTGCTAAAATTGTACGAAAGGAAACACCGTTCTTAAAAGAAAATGCAAACGTGATAGGACAAGTTACAGCACCTGGACAGAAATACTTTGAATCCAGATCATGTTCTTCACTGATATAATTTTGTAGAATATTTTTCACTTCAGTGCTCATTTTAAACAGCATTTTAATATTCCTAGATTTTAGAGCACTATCTTTTAGAACAGTAAGTCTCCATCAATACAAGAGTGGGAGTAAAGAGTCTATTCACAACATTTAGTGCATTTTTCTATAGTTGCCTGGCAACTATTTTACTGAAAGCATTGCAATGTACCTCTGTACAGTTCAGCAAAACTTAAATGTATGTAATTACCAACTAAACTGAAAGGAAATTGCTTCCTAACTTAATGCTTGGTGGGCTATCTCCTGGCTTCTGATTTTAACTTCTGTGGAAGTGACAATCAGAAGGTGATTCACATCAAATTAGACTAAACACTCTGAATAGTGGAATTTTTTAGGAGCACAAAGGGTTGATTTTAATATAAAACAAACATGAAGTTCAGAATTGTCAAAACAGTGCATGGATTTCTAGGGCAGACTTTCAAGCTTCCTAACTTTACTTAAGTACTGTATGTGTGTCTAATCTAGCTCCCCATAACCTTATGCCCTCCTTGCCCATTCTGCTCACTGATTTTCACGTATTCAAGGAGGAGGCCTGAAGAGACATTTATGCCAGATGATTGCAAAACCTGATAAAGTAGGGTATGCAATCACACAAAGTGTTACATTCATCTTCGACTGAATGTGCATTCAGCTCTTTAGTTCTCCTTGATGAAATCATGGAAGTCAGGTAGACAAAGGATTGGAAGAGAGGAGTACAAGATCAGCATAATTCTTCCTAACTTCATCTTTGTAATAATCAGAGGCTTCTCACAGGGCACTAGTGAGCTGTGTTACCTTGTGGTTGCTAACTTTGGTGTAATGGAAGTTGACTTAGCTTCCTTTGATCAAAAAAAAAAGGAAAGCAATAGACTGAATTGATCATAAAATCAAACGATAATAAATATCCTTAATTCACATGCTAGCAAAATCATGCTTAGGATCATCCAATGCTTAGGATCAAATCAGAGCTGTACATGAAAGAGAAACACCTTTCCTGGTTTCAGGAAACCCCAAAAAGCAAGATCTATTATTGTTGATGCATGCTAATTGAGAAAGCAAAAGAATATCAAAAACAATGTCAGTATGTGCTTCATGATGGAAAGGCATTCAATTATGCTGACCGTGTCAAGCTGTGGAAGGTGCTTAGAAAAATGGGAGTTCCAAAAGATCTCAATGCAAAACCAAGATAAATGTCACGAAGCCACAGTTTGGACAGAACCCAGAGAAAGAGTGGCTCCAGGTAGGTAAAGGAGTGAGGCAAGGCTATATATTCTCTCTCTCTTTCTTTAATTTATATGCTGAATATGTATTAAGAGAATGTGGATTGGCAGAAGATGAGCATGGTTTTGAAATTGGACTAAGATCACATCAATAACCTGCACTATGCTAGTGACGCTATGCTGGCAGCATAGGAAATGCAAACAATCTGCAGCATCTAGTAATAAAGATCAAGGAACAGAATGGAAAAAAAATGGACTAAAAGTAAATATAAACTAATGGTAACAGGCACAGCAATCTGCCTTAGAACTGACAAGGCAGAGATTGAAAGGTAGATAATTTTTGTCTGTCAGGTTCAACTATCAACAGTAAAAGAACCAACAGCCAAGAAACAGGCCACAGACAAGCACCTAGGACAGCAATGAAGACCTTGGAAAATATATTTAGATGCTGTGGCATGTCTATCTATAATGCTCAGAATCATGTTATTTGCCCTGCGACACAGTATGAAAGTTGAACTTTGAAGTAGCAGGGTAAGAAGAATATTAATGCTTTTGAACTTTGATATTTATTTATTTATTTTATTTATTTGTTTGTTTGTCAAACATGTACAAGATAGCAGGTATAGGTATAAACATAAACATAATCAAAGTGAATACAGATAGATGAGGACAATAGGACAGTAGGACAGGGACTGTAGGCACGCTGGTGCGCTTATGCATGCACCATAATTATATAATTATAATTATAATTATATTGGAGACTATTCTTGAGGTTACCATGGATTAGCAACCTAGAACTAAGAAGAAATTTCCTGACAGTTAGAACAACTTTCCTCCAGATGTTGTGAATTTTCCAACACTGGAAGTTTTTAAGAAGAGATTGTACAACCATTTGTCTGAAATGGTATAGGGTTTCCTGCCTGAGCAGGGGGTTGGACTAGAAGACCTCCAAGGTCCCTTCCAACTCTGTCTATTCTATTCTATTCTATTCTATTCTATTCTATTCTATTCTATTCTATTCTGTTCTGTTCTGTTCTGTTCTGTTCTGTTCTATTCTATTCTATTCTATTCTATTCTATTCTATTCTATTCTATTCTATTCTATTCTATTCTATTCTATTCTATTCTATTCTATTCTATTCTCTTGATACTTTTGTTATTGTTGATTACCATATTCTGTTTTTTTCTATGCTGTTAGACTAGAAGACTTCCAAGGTCCCTTCCAACTCTGTCTATTCTATTCTATTCTATTCTATTCTATTCTATTCTATTCTATTCTATTCTATTCTGTTCTGTTCTGTTCTGTTCTGTTCTGTTCTATTCTATTCTATTCTATTCTATTCTATTCTATTCTGTTCTGTTCTGTTCTGTTCTGTTCTGTTCTGTTCTGTTCTGTTCTATTCTATTCTATTCTATTCTATTCTATTCTATTCTATTCTATTCTATTCTATTCTATTCTATTCTATTCTATTCTATTCTATTCTATTCTCTGGATACTATTGTTATTGTTGATTACCAAGAAATGAAACACACAAATGGATCAATTAATCCAGAGTTCTCACTTGAGTTACAAATTACCAGGCTCAAATTACCATATTTTGTAAACATTATGCAAAGACCTATCTCCCTTGAGAAGCCTAATAATGCTGGGTAAGTTTTGGAAGGAAAGTGGAAGACTGCCAGCAATAATGTGAATAGTCTTTATTACAGAAGTGAGAGGCATGCTATTGGGAGAGTTTAAGGGCCAGGTTGGTGATAGTCTATCTACTGTATGTGGTTGTGGTTATTGAGTTAATGCCAACTCAGTAGCAGATAACCAGTGGTCAAGAAAAAAAGATCAGGTCAAACAAACACACAAAAGCTGTCTCAATCACTTTATCCGAAGGAAGGAACAAACCATCTAATGGCAGTGTAGTGTTGGCCCTTGCTTCCAAGATCATTAATGGCAAGGTGTTGAGTCTGGCTAATGAAAATGCTCTTCTGTGCAGGACACAAAGGATATTATAAAAGTAATAAAAAGTCTATCACAGAGACTACTGGTGTAATAATAAAGGCTTTGCTCCTATGTTTCTACAGGGCCAGATTAAGCACTTGCTGTTTAATGTCTGGGATGGCTCTCTGAGGCCCTGACATCATAAAAAATTAAGCTGATAGGGCACAGTAAATCAACTCCAAGGCTATGCTTTCTTAGTGGAAGAACTAAACTTATTGGCTGGGATTAAGTGGGCCAAAGAACCATCCAAAGAGACTAATTTTAGCCAATACTTTAGTCAGCAGGATTTCATATGAGCCCTTACACAGGCAAGGCTGAGGTCCAACCAGAGAACAGCATTAAGAATCCAATGGGAAAATGCAGCATGACATGTAAAAACTCAGGCTGTGTTGCTTCCAATACTTTTCTGCCTTTATAAGCAGAAAACCGAGCTCCATAAAGCTCAGCAGTTTAGCTGGAATAATTTCACTGCAAAATTGTTGCCGCTGCAGTTAGCAAATCGAATAACAGCATTAGAAACCCTCTGAGCTTGAGATACGATTTCTTTTTTTCCCTTCTTCTAAGTAGAATTATTTTGTTATATTCTTCTAAGCAGCAAACGCCAAGATGTTTAAAGTCCTTGACTTGTTCAGTGTGGGTATCATTTATTTTCCAGGAGTGAAGGCAGTTAGCATGCCTCTCGGTGAATAAGATGACTTTTGTTTCAGAATAATTTATATCCAATTTTTCTTTGCCACCAAACTCTGCTCGGGCTTGCAGGGTCTCCTGAAGGCTGGCCTGTGTCAAGGATAAAATGACTGCATCACAGCATCACAGAGAAGAATGAATATGGCTTTATTGGCCGACATTGGAGGGAAAAAACTTCCTCTCTTAGTAACTCCATTATTAACAGAAAGTTAAAACCTGAGTTGAAATAAAAGTTAAAGAGGAAAGGGGCAATTGTGAACCATTGCTTAGGTCCTTCTGAGATGGGAATCAAAGCAGAAATGTCACATCTAAACTTGTGTAGTTATTTCCATGTAGTGTCATTATCAACTACAGTAATAGCTACCCATAACCTACCTCTGGACCCTGAATCAAAAACAGCCTTCAAATCAATCAATGTGGGAAAAGAATGCAACACAGATGTCTACAATCCTTTTCCATCAGGAGATGCATTGATCAAAGGTTGGTTTCTGGAACCTGAAGCCAACTTGCTCCTCAGCTAGCACCCGACTAATTGGCAGACTTGCAAGGTCCCATACAGGAGGCTGGTGTACAAGTAGCAATAGCAATAATACTTAGACTTAGACTCTGACCCACTTAGTTCCTCCTTATTTTGTTCTAACTATTGCTTTATACAATAGCAATAGCGCTTAGATTTATATACCACTTCACCGTGCTTTACAGCCCCTTCTAAGTGGTTTACAGAGTCAGCATATTTCCCCCAACAATCTGGATACCCATTTTACTGGTCTTGGAAGGATGGAAGGCTGAGTCAACCTTGAGCCAGTCAAGATCGAACCCCTTGCAGTCAGCAGAATTAGTCTGCAATTCAGCATTCTAACCATTGAGCCACGATGGCTCTTCCCATGGTAGCTACTGATTTGTAAAGGCTAATGTGTCAAAAATTGGACCAATCTTACCAGGCTTCTTCTAAATTGGGACAATGACCTACCTATTTATTAAGACATAGACACATGTTTATTTTTATTTATTATTGAACTTCTACCCTGCCTTACTGTTTCTTCGTCACCTAAAATAGCTTAAAGTGATAGAAAAAGAATACAAAACCTAAAACAGTATGAACACAGTTAAAATCAGAATTAAAATGAACCATTGGAATGAATTAATTGTTAAGAGCATGGAGGAAGATTCACCATCTTCTGGAAAACTTGGGATAGAGGGGGACAAGTGCATGTCCTTTGAGAGAACATTCTTTAGCTTGGAAGCCAGGCAGAAGGCCCTTTTCTATGTACTAGATTGATGAATTTCTGGAAGTAGGACTACTCTAAGGAGAGAAGTGGTTTGATAGCCAGAGAAGCAGTTCTACTGCTAGTCATTTTCCAAGATCCACCATGCTAACTCCACTCTCCAAGGCCTTCCACACTGATGTAGCCATGTAAATATATCTTTAATATTCAGTCCTTAAAACAAACAAAAGTCTCCAAGTCTCTAAAGTGGCATACAGTCTTTGCCTCCATCCAAAAGTTCTTCCACTGGTTGGGATGAGGTTCTGCCACAGTGTCCTTGCTCCATTTCTGATTGCTGCCAAACTCAGGCCATGCCCCAAGCTCTGCTCTTAAGCAGTGTTGCTTCTGAGTACTTCATCTAACCTAATCTTAACCTAACCTAATCTTAATAACCTAATCTTGCATAGCTTCTTCTCTGGTAATATTGTACTTTTAACCAGAGCATACAAAACATTTGCTAGACCAATTCTTGAATACAGCTCATCTGTCTGGAACCCACACTACATATCAGACATTAATACAATTGAGAATGTCCAGAGATATTTCACGAGACGAGTACTACACTCCTCCGTTCGCAACAGAATACCTTATGCAACCAGACTTGAAATTTTAGGCCTAGAAAACTTAGAACTACGCCGCCTTCGATCTGACCTAAGATGTCCTACCTGTCAATGACTACTTCAGCTTCAACCACAACAATACACAAGCACATAATAGATACAAACTTAAGGTAAACCACTCCAAGCTCGATTGCAGAAAATACGACTTCAGCAACAGAGTCGTCAATGCATGGAATGCACTCCCTGGCTCCAGTGGTGGGATTCAGCCAGTTCGCACCAGTTCGGGAGAACCGGTTGTTAACTTTCTGAGCAGTTTGGCAAACTGGTTGTTGGAAGAAATCATTAGGGCACTAATGTTAGAGAACCGGTTGTTAAATTACTTGAATCCCACCACTGCCTGACTCTGTGGCTTCTTCCCCAAACACCCACAACTTTCACCTTAGACTGTCTACTGTTGACCTCACCCCATTCCTAAGATGTCTGTAAGGGGCGTGCATAAGTGCACCATCGTGCCTACCGTCCCTGTCCTTATGTCCCCATTTATTTGTATCCATTTCATGTATTCATAAACGTGTTTATACTGTTATATTATACATGCTTGACAAATATAAATAAATAAATAAATAAATAAATAAATAAATAAGTAAGTAAGTAAGTAAGTAAGTAAGTAAGTAAGTAAGTAAGTAAGTAAGTAAATAAATAAATAAATAAATAAATAAATAAATAAATAAATAAATAAATAAATAAATCTAAGCCAAGCCAAGCCATAGGCAAAAAATCCCACCATGATATGCTGTTTACCATAGTTTCTGGTTCTGACAGTTGACTGATAGCCCTTTTGCCTGCCTGTAATAGTTGTAGATTTACAGATATAGCCTACCACTTCCTATCTGCTTAAAGTTTGTTTATCTCCTTTTCTTCTACATACCCACAAACACTGTCTTAGCATTCATGTTTGTAAGTTAAGGACTTGAGTTGGGTGAGGCTGCCTCTGGACATTGGCATGTCCCTTAAATCGCCAAGATTTTACAGTATTATAGCATCCCCAAGATTCTACAGCTTTACCTTACCTATACTTTACTTTCATTTTCTGCTCATATCCTTCTATTTGCTCCTCAACAGCTAATATTTTAAATTCCACACAAAAGGCAATTGGCAGCCAGTGCAGCACAGTCGTCATACAAAATCTGTACTCTGCATGAACTAGCTGCTCGCTGCTCCTTTTTGCATTCATTACTATCTTCACACACTTTTCAAAGGTATTTCCATGTAGAGTGCATTTTTGATAGGCAAATGGGATATAACCAATGTGTTCTGCTTGCTCTGGAAGATCACAAATTGTACCAATGTGGTTTTTTTTATTGTTGTTGTTTTTGTTACATTTGCAGATCTTGCTTGGGACCTAGGACCACACTCAAACTGTGAACCTGTTCCTTCTAGGAGAATATATCTCCATTCAAAGCAAGCTGCATCTCAATTCTTTAATCCAACATTGTTCTTACCGGCAGTACTTCTGTTTTGTTGGGGTTTAGTTTTAGTTTGTTTTCTTTTATCCAGACTATTATTAAGATTTGGTAACATTCAAGAACAAACTAATTGCTTCTTTGGGATCAAAGGTAAGGCGCAACAGAGGAGAGAGGAGAATGTTATCAACATATGAGGGCACCTCACTGGCAAAGCTCTGAATGACCTACTGTAATAATTTTATGTAGATCTTGAATAATATAAGGGCAAGGTAAAGTTCTGCAGATTACCATTATTCAGAGACCTAAGGGTCCAGCACCATCTTCTGAACACATTCTAGCAGAAATAACTGGAATCATCCCTAAATATTCCTCCCAAGACCCAACACAGCCAGATAACTGATGGTACTGATGGTATCACCAGTTTTGGTACCAACTGATGGTACCAAAAACATTGAGCTGTCCAAGAATACTTGCTTGGTTGCATTCCCATTTAAGTTCCAGTAAAGATCATCTACTATGACTTTCTACTTTCATTAAAGGTCATCTACTATGATAACCCAAAGCTGTCTCAGTACCATATCCCTCATAAAATCCTGATTCTGGTGTGGCATCAGAAAATCAGTCAGATGCAATCAAGGCTGTGTGTGTGCGTGTGGAGTCTCTGTCTGTCTGTGTGTGTGTGTGTGTATGGGTGTGTGTGTGTGTGCATGCTAACCAACTTGCCAAGAATGGAATACTAGAAATGCCTATAAATAGAAAAATCTACTGACTTAGTGAAGGGCTTTTTCACTAAAGGACTCATAGCAACTTCCATAAAGCATGCAAAGACAGATTTTCCACTCAAGGAGACAGTTTTCTATATCCATAAATCTAGTCCCAACCTGGTTGATATAATCAGCTACAAGAGGCAAGTGTGAAACAAATAAGTGGTGGCCTTCATCATTTTACTCACCTTATCCATATTCTATAGTTCTACAAACTGAACTGAATTCATATGAACTTAATACGTTTATCAAGGTTATCTCTTTATGACCTGCCCCAAAATTGTTTCCCAAATCAAGCCAAATCCTTTCCACTTTGCCTGCAAAAAAAAAAAAAACGACTATGATTTTTGTTTTCATAGTCAGCCCTGTAAATTCTGGCTCCACTCCATCCAGTGTCAGATGATATGGAAAAACATCCTTGGCCTGTTCTGTGTAGATGCAATAGATGCAGAACAATGGCTCTCTGTGCTGCACAAACTGCCATTGAGTAGGATTTAAATTTATCCTTCATGGTTGAATTCATCATGAGTGTGCCTTCATTTACACTAAGCCCCTTGGTTATCTCCTTCATTGTTTTAGCAATCAGATGAACTAAAGTGCTGAATGAGGATTTTGTTAGATGGAATGGACCACTTTGGAGCAATAATGTGAAATGTTCAGACCATCTCCATATACCATAGACCAGGCAGAACTTCAATAATCTTGCCTATAGACAGAATGGGAAATTCTTCAAGATGATTCAGAAGTCCATCGAGATCCCTCAGGCACCGGGGGGGGGGGGATTTTAATTTTATTTTAATTGCAGAGGTTTAGAGCAGTTATTCAAAAACTCATAACTAATCTTCACAATAAGAAGATAGATGATAGCCCTTTAGCACTTAGACTTATATACTGCTTCACAGTGCTTTTACAGCCCTCTCTAAGTGGTTTACAGAGCATATTGCCCCCAACAATCTGGGTTCTCATTTTACTGACCTCAGAAGGATGGAAGGCTGTTAGAATATTCATGACTGGGAGAGCCATGGTAACAAGGTCAGCCAATGAATAGGCATAGCAACTAAGTCAGCCAATGAGAGCTTAAACACATCTGAGTCTGTGCAGAGAATCGAAACTGAAACTTAAGCTAGAAGGCTGCACTTTGTACTCTGTCTGCTCTGAACTCTGAACTAGAAACTGCTTGTAACTGCTGCTACGTTAAAGAAGAACTCTGCTACTGATATTGTAAATACTCATCTGTTATTATGTATATAAAGAAGTTAATGAATCCAGCTGAATCAGTTTGTCTGTGTGTGCTTTCTGGAAATGATTTTCTGCAACAAACTCTGACAGGTTATGGGCCCAGAGCACACAGAAAGACTGCATTGTAATTTAAGCTGAAGAGACTGCCTGTGTTAAAAGAGAACAAGGCAGAGAAAGCTTGCAGGATGGCTGCTGTTGCATTTAAGGAAAGCTCTGTACCTCGTTTGGGGCAGAAGAACTATATAATTTGGGCTGCAAAGATGGAATGTTTCCTGAAGGCTAAGGAGCGGTGGAATATAGTTGTAAATCCACCTCAGGCCTTAGCAGCTGCAGATCAGAAGCAGCATGATAAAGCAATGACTTATATCATCTTAAGTTTAGAAGATGAACAATTTCTCAATGTAGCTGATTTAAAGACTGCAAATGAGGTCTGGCGGAAATTAAGAACTGTGCGTGTTAGTGTGTTAGCATGCAATATTGTGCAATTATCAAGAAAATTATACAGAGCCTGTCTGCAACCAGGTGAATCTGTGGAAAGACATTTATTGCAAATGCAAACTTTGTTTTTGGAGTTGGAACAGCGTGGAATGAATATTCCTGAGTCCCAAAAGGTGCTGATAGTGTTAAATAGCCTTGATGAAATGTGGGACATTGTTTCTGCAGTATTTGAATGCAAACCAGAGCAGGAGTTGTGTTTGGAGGCATTAAAGGCTTGTTTAATAGCTGAGGAGAACAAATGCCATTATAGAAAGAGCCACGAGGAAAAATCTCTGAGGTGGGGGCCCAAGGAGCAGAGAGATAAGAGCAGCAGAAAATTCCATAGACTCGCTGTCTCCAGAGAAGAGAAAAGCAGCAGAAGGGATCAGATTACAGCCCAGCAAAGATTTTCTACAAAGAAAGATACAGCCCAGCAACAGAGTCGGTGCTTCATTTGTGGTGAAAGAACACATTTAAAGAGAGACTGCAAAGAAAAAGCTATTTGCAAAGAAGAAATTATTTGCAAGGAAGACAATTGCAAAATGGACAGGTTTCTGTTGCAAAAGTTAACTATTGCAATAGCAGAGACAAATGGTTGATAGACAGTGGGGCAACTCAAACAATTGTTAACAATTCTAAATTGTTTTTCAGAATGGATCCAGTTGCTCGAGATGCAGTAGCCTTGGCAAATGGCCAGAAGGCTAAGGTCATTGGAAGAGGCAGTGTGCAAATTCCATATCTGGAAACGAGATTTAATTATGTATTATGTGTGCCTGAAATGGAGCATAATTTGCTGAGTGTCTCTAGTTTAGACAAGCAAGGATTTGAGACTACATTTGTAAATGGGAGGTGTCTCATAAAGAGAAATGGGAATGTATGTGCACAGGGCATAAAAGAGGATAATCTTTATGTGTTGCAGGGACAAAAGGTTCAATGTGCACAAACATTTGGAAATGTTGCAGAGCATGATTCATGTGTTCATCTCTTGCACAGAAGGCTTGGCCATGCCAGCTTCAGAGTTTTGAAAACGATGGAACAGTTTGCAGAAGGGTTGAACTTAAAGGGATGTAAGGCAAAGCAACAAAGTCCAAGGCATTCCCAGTAAGCAAGAGTAGCACAAGGCAGACAACAAGAGCTCTAGAGCTGGTACATGCAGATTTGTTTGGGCCAATGCAAGCCAGTTTGGGAGGAGCAAAGTATGTGCTGGTCATTGTAGATTACTACCGCAGATTTGGGTTCTGCTATTTACTAAAGAGTAAAATAGAGGTGCTACAGAAATTTAAGCAATGGGTAAGCTTCGTAGAAAGAAGGTAT
>QLTV01003764.1:746856-762892 GCA_003457575.1 Thermophis baileyi | reverse complement strand
GAGGAGTGTTAGAATATTCATGACTGGGAGAGCCATGGTAACAAGGTCAGCCAATGAATAGGCATAGCAACTAAGTCAGCCAATGAGAGCTTAAACACATCTGAGTCTGTGCAGAGAATTGAAACTGAAACTTAAGCTAGAAGGCTGGGCATGGCTCAGCCCGCTCTGTACTCTGTCTGCTCTGAACTCTGAACTAGAAACTGCTTGTAACTGCTGCTACGTTAAAGAAGAACTCTGCTACTGGTATTGTAAGTTAATGAATCCAGCTGAATCAGTTTGTCTGTGTGTGTTTTCTGGAAATGATTTTCTGCAACAAACTCTGACAAAGGCTGAATCAACCTTGAGCCTGGTGAGATTCGAACTGCCAAATTGCAGGCAGCCAGCAGTTAGCAGAAGTAGCCTGCAGTACTGCACTGTAACCACTGCGCCACCATGCAGTGATAGATGATCCCCTCCCTTCGGAGACTGGGCAGCAGGGCAGTATTCCAACGTGATAACAACCCCAAACACACCTCCAAAATAACCACTGCCTTAGATAGATGATACATAGATAGATAGATAGATAGATAGATAGATAGATAGATAGATAGATAGATAGATAGATAGATAGATAGATAGATAGATAGATAGATAGATAGATAGATAGATGGATGATAGATGATAGATGATAGATAGATATAGATGGAGGGAGGGAGGGATAGATAGACAATGACAAACAAAGACAGGCAGACAGGTGATAGATAAATATAGTACGTGTGTGTGCATGTACAGTATGTATAGTAATAGCAATAGCAATAGCAATTAGACTTATATACAGCTTCATAGTGCTTTTACAGCCCTCTCTGAGCGGTTTACAGAGTCAGCATATTGCCCCCAACAATCTGTGTCCTCATTTTACCCACCTCGGAAGGATGGAAGGCTCAGTCAACCTTAAGCCGGTGAGATTTGAACTGCCGAACTACAGATAGCAGTCAGCTGAAGTAGCCTGCAGTGCTGCACTCTAACCATTGCGCCACCTCAGCTCCCTATATACAGTATATATATATTTGATCACTGTTCTGTCCCAGCACGGCAAACCCCCAGAAAGCAACACACACACACTGTTCTTTAAACAAAAAGGCTTTAATACTAATAATTGCTTAGTATTAAAGTGAATACTAATTCTTTGCCAAAGTGTTTGTTTTCAAGCACAGAACACTTTGGCCAGGATTCCAAATGTGAAAGAGACAAGCAGGTCAATTAGTCCGTCAAATAATAATTACGTGTTGAAGTTGGCCAAGAGCCCAGACTGGAGTCAATCCAACTGATAGGGACGAAGTTCAGAAGGCAGCCAAGATGAATACAAACAAAATTGTCTTCAGCAAAAGTGTGTGGTGTGATCCACCCTTATATAGTCTTAGGGCGTGGCCCCTCTGCCGGCAAGCTTACTTTCGAGTAGACCTCCTTCTACACAGCCACTCTTGCCGGCTAGCTGCCCTGCGTGCTCTGGCATCAATCAGAGGCCCCTCCTCTTCACTGGAGTCACTGAACTCCTGCTGAGGAGGTGCAGAAGGCCCTGATTGCGCATCGTCCTCTGGCCCTGCTTCCTCTTCTGTCTCGGACTCCGGTGCCGGCGCTACAGACCGCTCTTGCCACCCTATGGACTGTTCCTGTTCGTCCGGATCCATGAGCAGCTGCACGGGATGGTGGCAAGCCACAACAATCACCATACTTTCTATTATTTCAAGTCCACCCTTTAATTTTATTCCATTCTGCTAGTATTTTGTTTTTGTTTTGTCTTTATGCTCTGCTCAGTTGCCTGTATTGTGATTCCAGCAGAGTGCAAATAATTTATCTTCCTTTTCAGGTCAGCCGAACTATTTGAGAGTAAGATAGAGCTTGTAAAATGTGAAATGGCAAAGAGATGTATTATTCATTAGCAATGAACTTGGATGGAAAAAAGTGTTGTGTGCAGAACGATTAATGACAAATGTTCATGGTAGTATGAATAATGAGAGATACAGAAGAGAAGGTAATTCACAAATGGAAAATGGTGGGAATTTGTAAAGCTCTTAAACAAGACAGCAAACATTTCATTTTAAGTTCCTTTAATTTATTGTTTTTATCCTTACCGGCCTGAATGCAAGATAAAGTAATATAGAAACCAGATGCAAAATGCTAACAATGAGCATAAAAATTAATAACACTGAATTATTTAACACAAAAGAGAAAACTTTTAAAGTTTTAAAGTAATGGAAGTGAAATGCCAATGGAAAAGCAAGACCATTAGTTTCACCTGGAAAAAGCATAAAAAGATCTTCAAATTTTCCTGATCTGTAAATTCCAGAAACTAACTACTTAGCCCTTTGCAGTAATATCTGTTCAAACAAAATAGATTTCTCTATAAGCACAGTCTTCTTCTGAGTTCAATTCCTAAACTCCCAAGCCACAAGTTATAATTATCCAGAAATCTTAATTTTATTAAAAAAAAAAAATCATTGAGCGTTACCTCTTCCTTAATCAGCTCATCAATCAGCCTGTATTTGTGTGTGTATGTGTGTGTGTGTGTAAAGCAGGATGCTCAAAACTTTCTATCTCTCTGTAAACATTTATTGATTCATAAATTAAATAATCAAGCCTGAGTAACAAGATGCAGAAGCAAACTCAAAACAATATTGCTTTTTATTTTCCAAAACTCAAAGTAAGCTTTTTTGGTAAAATCCAACTATAATCCCAACTAAGCCTGAAAAAGAAATATCAGTGCCCTGATTCGGGATTATAGTTGGATATAAATATACATACCCAACCACAATAGTCTTTTTCCCCCTTTGAAATAAGCAATGTTATGCAGAGTGCAGAAAAGGTGTAAGAAATGTTAAGCCAAAGAGATTAAGAAATAATTTTAAAAAAAGAAAATACATCAAATTTTAATTAATGCAAGCATCTGAGTGTATCTCTCTATATACCCTCCTTGAAAATTATCCTTACAAACACCCTGTTCATACATCACTTTGTATACTGCCTTTTGTTCGTTAAATTTATTTCTCTCCTTTCTTATCTCTCTCTCTCATCAACTTCATCCAACCATGACTGTCTCAGTGTTCCCCTTCCTCTCAATTCATTCACTCTTCAGTCATTTATTTGTTTTATTTATTTATCCACTTTATATGGCTGCCCATCTCACACAAGTTGATTGTGGGTGGCATACAATAACACAGCTAAAACGTATTATAAAACCACTTAAAACACTGAAATATTTAAACATAAATAAAAACAATATTTTTGTATGCCAAAAATCAATATATTTCTTTTCTACTGGTCACTCATTTTTGTATTCAATCCATATTCTTCTTGATCCTCTCTCTTCTTATTTTACACCCTTACTTAATTATCCTATTCTCATTCCATGCATTGTTTTGTCTAATATACTAAGTCTCCGTTCCATGTAATGGCAGAAGAATGCTTTTATACAGTCATATTTTCATTTTTTTTCATCAAACATTACTTCTGTCCAATACCGCATACTATCCACTATCTTTTTACCAGTATCTGCATGTCTTAAGATGTCTCCATTCATTTCCCATCTTTTGTAAACCATTCTATCAAAGTTCATAAATTCATCTTCTTACTGCATTTTTCACACTTTATATATCTAACTGGCAATCATTCACTTCCTTTTTCCTGTCAAGCACATCTACCTGGGTCTTTGATATTTACATTTTCAGATTCACATTCTTTGTTGAATTGTTCAGTCTTTGCAACATTCATTGAAAAATACTCAGATCCACAGTGAGCAGCATAGCATCCTCTTCATCAAAAAGTACATGTGTATTGAAAGTCCAGCCTAACGTACCATTAATGACAAGACAAATGTGTTATACATTTATTAATGTGTCTGCAGAGAGGAGCGGCATGGTGGCTTAGAGGTGAAGATGCTTGCCTTCCACTCAGAAGTCTGAGAGTTCAATCCTAGGCCATGGCAGATGTTTCTCTATCGGGGCTCAAAGAGAAAATACCTGCTGCGAACGCCACATAGGCATCAGGAAGGGCATCTGGCCAGTAAACGTTCAGCTCCATTCAGCCACCCCAAATAAAAGGATTACAGGGTCATAAAAAGAAGAAGAAATGTATCTGCAGAGATATACTGGCTACATTCAACTTTCATAGAAAATGTATAGTAGTAAGAGAGACTTAAGCACAAATGCAAAGGTTTCTCCTAAGGCAATTTCCCCAATACAATTTGGTGTAGTAGTTAAGGACCAGGCTAGAAAGTGGCAGACTGTGAGTTCAAGTCCAACCTTAGGCATGAAAGCCAGCTGGATGACTTTGGCCAGTCATTCTCAGCCCAGTATACTTCACAGGGTTGCTGTGGGAAAAATAGGAAGAGGAAGATATGTTGGATATTTTCACCCCTTAAATTATCTGTAAAAATAATAAAAGCAGAAAATAAATAGATAAATAAATAAATAAATAAAATAATAACCCAAGCACTGTAAACAAATATTAGCAGATGATTAAGAAGTCAACTAGGCAAATTAAAGTGAAGGATTTATTTTTTTTAATGTATATTGTTGCTTGGAAAAGTAACTGGGTTCAAAGAGAAAATAATTTTCTTTAGAAATTGCTAAAATATTAAATTAATTTAAAATAAAGTATTTGAATACCAAAGCTGTTGATACAAAATTTAATAAATAATTTATAAGCATTTTTCTTTGGTTGGGAGTGGGAATGAACAAATAAGTAGATATTTGTATTTGTGAAAGTATTGTTTCTTGGCAAGATTGACTCTGCTCAGGATATAAGTGAAATAGACTTATTTTTTATTATTTGTAAAGAGTAGTTTCATAAATATAATTACTTAGAAGGAAAAAAAAATCCACAGATGGATTTTATTATTTTTGGGGGGTTGACCTGATACCTCTATATCTTCTTTTCCTATATAGTGAGCTTCCTGAATGAAACTCAGTCTTAGAACAGAATTGATTTCCTGAGGACAATAAAATCAAATTAGATACCATGATCCTCAATAAATTGTTGCTTCATCAGGTGGTGTTCCGTAGTACTTAAGTAGACTCTAACCCTTGGAGAATTCCAAAGAAGATATGAGCTGCACAAAATAGTCTCCTTGCTTTGAAGATTTCCACTTCAATCTAATCAGCAGCATGATCAGGAGCCGTTATTATGATACAGCAATATTGCAAGACAGTTTAACACGTTATAGTGCTGGAGAATTTGCTTTCATATTGAACAACTTCTAGACCTGTGGACATTAACTGAATTATTGAAGGCATGTTTAAAATATAGTCCCAGCATAAATATTCTATAAAATCAATATAGACTCGCTATATTGACAGCAGGGTTCCCCATCCTTAAAGTCAAAGTATCTTGTTTGAAAACACTGCATTATCTTCCCAGCTTTAAAGAAATTCAACAAAATCCTGAATTATTTACATAACACTTGTGCCTTCCTTTGAGGATGGAAAGCTCAAGTGAGTAAATCTTTCAAACCAAGTATTGACAACACAGATGAAAAAGCATTCTGAAGTTAGTCATAAAGCCCAGTGTTTGAGTTGAAAATAATCAATATCTCTTTTTTATTCATGGCATTATGCTTACTTCTATTAGATTCTTGTATTTATTTTTATATCCCCAGCATGTTATAAGCCTGCTGATGAGAGCAATGCTTTGCCAAGTTCATGAGTCTTTAGACTTAAGAGAAGCCTTTCAAATGATAAACTGGGTTTGCTGTCTGGAGATGGCAGATATAATTGATCATATTCTGGTAAGAACAGAGCACTGTGAAGATCAATCTAACCCACTCCAAATTTTCTGTTTCTTTATTAGTGATAAATGTATCCATACATTCTGGGGCACAAGGACAGTATTTCACTGAAGATAACCGATGTAGTTTCATTTCGATTGAATGTATGGGTAGTATTTCAGTTCCTCATAAGTGTCCATTACAGGAGTAGGGACCAAAGTAAGGCAAATGACCAAAAAAATGTATTGCAACATTGTGATTCATATTCTGACCATTTGGGGCTTACATTATAATGTGACACCCAAGTATGTAAGGATGGAGGTTTATCATTTTCACACAACTCTCAGCTTTCTTCTGAAGCCCCTGGAGTTCTTCACAACTTCCTAATTTAAATTCCAACACCTTTTATTGTTCACTAGAGTGGATAATTTATTCTATAGCCCAACTGAGCCCAATGTACTGTATAGGGGCGGGGTATGGGGAAAGAAACAGAACATGTCAGACAAAAGTTGCTGTATGGAATATAGATTTATCACTTTGGGATCTACAAAAATTTGTTTTCACCTACAGTGTTCCCAGTGTGTGGATACTTACCTTTTCTTCCCTTCTCAATAAAATTCAAATATTAAATCTCAAAGTTACCTTTGGGTCTCCTAAAATCTTACCAAGCTCTAGACAACTCAGTCCAATTTACTAGGAGATTAAAGTTTCTTCCAGATGGTGTTCCTAACTGTAGTCCATATGCTACAAGAGAAGGTATATACATTGATCCTCTGGTGGTTGTTTGTACATTCTAACTGGTATATCTTGCTTGATAGCCTGTGTTGAGCCTACTAATCTCTACACTAGTATTGATCACAGTTGTTCTCCTGTGGCTTTTGAATGACCAGTGCTTTGATTTCAAGCAACCTCTTCACTGAAAACATCATTTCAAAGCAAAATCCTACAAGCCAGGGAAGCCCAACTCAGCTTTGTGGGGAAATGCTGCTGGATTAAGATAAAAAAAAAACAACACCTGGAAATCTTTTATTAGGGCCATGCACAGAAATAAGATATTTTTCCTGTGTTGAAATTTATTTTGTGTATTGAGGGAAGATCAGTTCTATTTCTTCCTTTCCCTATCTTTCTTCTTATCTGCAACTTAAAATAAAACAATTCAGACAAGAAAACATTTTCTGGCAGAATATTTTTCTCTCTCCACTGGTAAAGTTCAGAAAGTGCTCCAGATCCATTATCTGGACTGATCAATGCAAAATTAATCCAGGAAGTTGGGGGAATTCTAATTCCAGAATCCAGCTGCTGTCTCTGTTATGCATAAAAATAGACATCAAAACACTTTGTTTGAAAAAAAAAGAAAAGAAGTCAGCTAAAGAAGATAATGAACATTCCTGTAAGCAGTGTGAGAACCAACATAAATCCATGTTTTCTGTCCAAAGTAATCTATCTGTATTGATCTTCTAAGTTAATTTTCTCTTAGAAATTCTGTTTGGAAATGTTGTAAAGTACAACTTTGTTTCATGTTATTAGATCATGTTCAAGGTTTTTTGGGGTGAAAAGGGATATATTTCCCCCCATGTATAGGTAAATATAAATATATACTGTATCTAGGATGACTACCTGACTTTTGCCAGTCCGTCTGATCTACTGCAGCCAACTTCTAAAGGTGGTTCCAACTCTCGAGATGCTTACTGGAGGAAAACAGAGTAGTGGAATAGATAGGGAAAATCTTTCAAAACTTTTTTGAATGGTTGAAAACAAGCATTGCTTCCTTAACCTAATATATTTCAGTTTGTTTGAACAATAGTTCCTAGAATTCTGATAACATTAAAGCAGTCTTACCCAACTTGGTCTTGTAATAACCTGGCCTTCTTGATTTCCTGGATAACATGGCCAAGAGTTTTTTTTTTTTCCTCAAAGCATCTAGAGAGCATTAGTTTGGGAAGGGCTACTCTAGTTGGTTAGCTTTGACATGACTTGGAATTTAAGTAGGATCACGCCTGGTAAATATTTTGATGAGACATGAGCAGGGAATCCTAAGGCTGTAGACTAGATTGGGAAGTTATTGTATTCTGAATGAGAATAAGATATAGTATAGTATAGGAAAGTGGTTATGGTGTTGAAACAGGAATGATTCAAATCAATGTTCAGCTGTGTGATATTGCTGTAGAGAAGCTGTATAAAACCCAGATACACTGCTTGGGGACCGCTATGGGAAGAAGATACAGGTATACAAGGAGGAAGAGGGGGAGGAGGAGGAGGAGGAGGGGAGGGAGGGAGGAGGTGGAGGAGGAGGAAGAAGAGGAGGAGGAAGAGGAGGAGAGGCTATGAAATCTAACTCCTAAATTCCTTACATTCAAGATTTGCAATTTTAATATTGGGGTGGGGGTTTTTTGTGTGTTTTTGTTTTGTTAAAGTGGCGTGCTTATGCATAATAAGGACCACCTTTGCATCATCTAATGCTGTCTTATATAGGTTTTATTAAGAAAGAATTACAGAATTAGAATGATTATATAAAATATAGTATAGCTATATGAGGTCATAAACATGTGCTCCATTAGATTAGTTGGGATTTTATCTTAATAACATTTTAAAATTTTAATTATTTTCTTTGGAAAAAAAATTGAAGATTTGTCATTACTCAACAAATGTATATTTTTATCTCATAGTTTTGTTTTGGAATTGATTGAGGAAAAGAAAGCATATTGCTGTTAAAATATCCTGCAATCCATGAACCCTCTCCCCATAAAAGATTACCATACTTAATAAGTCTAAATGTATTTCCGTAATCTTTTCAAGAAATGTTGATTGCTTAGATGTTACCTTCTAACTAATTCTCTTAAATTTAGATTATAAAAGTATAAAAACTAGCCAATTTACCCAGTTCAATTTGTAAATAGATACATTTAATGCCTCATTAGCAATTGCAAAACACTCTTCCCTTTTTCTAAGCCATAAATATTTTATAATAGCAAAAAAGATTTTAAAGTAAACTCAGATGCACCATTCAGTCTTCTTTTTTATGGGGTTTTTAATGGTGCATTTAAGCTAATGCTGAAATACACTGGGATTCCTATAGAAGTACGTATGACATCCATATTAATATCAAATTCATTCGTTATGATTAATGTTGCTACTGTGAACAGCAAATGAATTAATTAACTTGGACAATTAAAATAAAGTGCTCTATTTTTATTCAGCTATTTCTCCTATTTTAAGCTTTAATTATTTCTCTTGCAGGATTTAACTAGTTTTCTATCTCCTTCAGTGCCTGACACAAATTTAAGAGCAGGTTGGCCCACAGGGGACAATGTTTTTATTCTCTTGAAGTGTTAGGGAAGGAAAATAATTGGTAATTTGAGTTGTGCAAAACAAGAATGTTAATGCTGGAGGAAAAACAAAAACAACCGATATGCAATGACCATTGAGATAACCGTACCCTCCCAAAAAAGTTCACCCAAGAGCAGCTACTGAGCACTAATAACTATCAGTTAACACAGACATAGAGATGAAAAAGCAGTTGGGTTTTTCATTCCCAGTAGATCCTTGGAAGGATAGATGCCAGTATAATGAAGACTGGATAAGTCATGTGGTCCTTCATACTAGTTTATCAGCCAAGAAGCAGTGTATGTGCAGAGCTTCATAAACAGTAAAACATCTGTGACATGGGAGTTGACATCTGGACAAAGAAAATGGATTTTCTGTACTTTATTTATAGCCAAAGGATTTATTTTTTAGCATTAGAAAGACAAAATATGGCTCCAACTATTCAGTTGCCTGTAGAATTGATTAATACTATATAGATTAGCTATGGAAGACTGTAACAAATTATGGCTTTCATTTATTGAAGAGTTTACTATTCAACATTATACATATACATATGTTTGTGAATACATATCCTGTATCTTTTTGTTTCTTTTTAAAGCTGTTTTCTTCTTTTATAATTTGATTTTTTCCTTCCTTCCTTCCTTCCTTCCTTCATCTATCTATCTATCTATCTATCTTTATATATCTATCTATCTACCTACCTTCCTTCCTTCCTTCCTACATACCTACCTACCTACCTACCTACCTACCTTCCTTCCTTCTTTCTTTCTTTCTTTCTTTCTTTCTTTCTTTCTTTCTTTCTTTCTTTCTTTCTTTCTTTCTTTCTTCTTTCTCTTTTTTAGTGAAACCAGTAAAATATATTGATCAATTCTGCATGTGTTGTTTTTTCCTGAAAGCTTCTCTGCTTGGGGAAAATAATTGATGTGATTATGCAGAAATTTATTTCAAAATCTACATTACAATACTTAACAGTTGCATATTTTCTATGCAACAATTATGAATAACATAATGCTGAGAAATCATGGCACACATGCCCAATCTAAATATGGATTTTAAAATGGCAAATGGTGTCATAAACCAAAATAAGTTTTAAAATATGGTTTGTAAAAGACGCAACTTAGATATATTTGGGGATATATTTTAAATTTAGAATATGATACAGTTTCTTCCATAATATTCCATTTCCAACATATAGAAGCTGAAAGCTTTTTTTCTTTTTTCTAATTGGTGGCCATACTATAAAGCCCAACAGTTCTGGAAGATGATCTGTTACTGAATGTAACAAATTCTAAATGTTTGAGTCTCTTTCAAAACAGTCATTTTCCACCATTCCAAGTTCCTTGAATATTTCCTTTATTTATGTTGATGCAACTTTTCTGTTGTAAATGAAAAATAAACTGCAGCTTTTGGAAGTTGCACACTTTTTATTAAAATAAAAGCATAATTCAGGAGTGTCAGACACTGCTAATGTGTCAGACTCAAATTATAAGTTCAATATATGTTTCACTTGAATACAGTTTTATAAACAATTTTAAAATCCAAATTATTTTTGCATGCATAAATGTAGCATCCATATGTTCTAAATATTGTAAAGATTAAGAGGTGAAAGATAGCAATAGCAATAGCACTTAGACTTATATACCGCTTCATAGTGCTTTACAGCCCTCTCTAAGTGGTTCACAGAGTCAGCATATTGCCCCCAACAATCTGGGTCCTCATTTTACCCACCTCAGAAGGATGGAAGGCTGAGTCAACTTTGAGCCGGTGAGATTTGAACTGCCGAACTGCAGCTAGCAGTCAGCTGAAGTAGCCTGCAGTACTGCACTCTAACCACTGCGCCACCTCGGCTCTCATCATACCCATGATGAGTTCCAGTAACATCTTTATGAATGAAGAAATAATTCTATTTATGATAACTCTAACTGATTAGAGCATTACATTTTAATCCAAACAACAAAATTGATAGTAAAACCATATTTAGACAGGATCTGTTCCAAACATATAAACCATATCCTATTGAAACTTTCCTCTGCCTCTAGCAAAACAACCACAGTGAGTCTAATTTACCTGAATGTATCAACCATAAACACTAGCAGTCTAATATTATCAAAGCTTTTATAAAACCAGATTGTACTACTATTACTATTTGAAGTCTCTGAACTAAGACCAGAGTCAAGAATTTAGCATCTACAGTATGCTTAACATAGAAATTGAGCAGTGACTAACATGTTCTGCAGGATAACTTTACCTACTTTAGGTATTATGATTACAAACCTAATTGCTAAAGGAAAAGAGAAAAGTTTCATACAAAAAAACCATAACAGTAAACCTCCAAGTCATAAGGTCAATAAATACCTTACTCTAATCTATAAGGCAGCCATCTGGATTTGGTACCTTACCTAGCTATATTGATTTAATAATGTACATTATTTCTTGCAGAGATAATGGTGCAGCTAAATAAATTATTTCATCCTGACTAATTTTAAGCTTCTACATTTCAAACATTGAATCAACACTATAAAATTGAGAATAATTAAAAAATGTTGATTATTCAAATTCAAGTTATTACTGTATATACATTTGAAAATCGTAAATTATACATAAAATACTATTTTGTTGATATTGTTTCAGTGTAAAAGTAATTAACCAGATTTTTCTGCTCTCTCCCAGTAATTTTGCTTCATACAATTAAATAGATTTTCTTTGTCAAGTGCATAAAGATGATTGAACTACATTTTACAGACATAAAAGCATTATATAATTCCAGTGAAAGGTGTTTGAAACATTCCTTAATCCTAACTTTCCAATTTTTTATCTACCAATGTATGCCTTTAAAATATCTAAGTCTGAAATACATAGGTTCTCATGTCTAAAAAAAACTTGAAGCCCTTATTTTACTTGCTTTATAAAATGCAATACATTTTAATAATGTATTGAAGTACCCTTTTCAGGTTTTTTTTCCTTTAAAAATTGTTCACAGAATCAAAAACTACATTTAAACATATATTGTAATTTTCTACCTGATGAGATGAAAATTTAAAAGTCAAAAAGTAATCCACCTAGAAAGGAGTTTAATGAAGAATAGGAAAAAAAAAGTTTAAACAGAATAATATGGATTCAGAAATAAGCATATATTTATCAAATTAAATGCCAATAAATCATTTGTAGTATCATTTGTAACTTCCATGAGTTAATAGCAATAGCAATAGCAGTTAGACTTATATACTACTTCATAGTGCTTTACAGCACTCTCTGAGCAGTTTATAGTGTCAGCATATTGCCTCCAGCAATCTGGATCCTCATTTTACTGACCTTGGAAGGTTGACTCAGCCTTCCATCCTTCCGAAGTGGGTAAAATAGGGTGGGTAAAATGAGGACCCAGATTATTGGGGGCAATATGCTGACTCTGTGAACCGCTTAGAGAGGGCTGTAAAGCACTGTAAAGCGGTATATAAGTCTAAGTGCTATTGCTATTGCTATAGAAGGCTGAGTCAACCTTGAACTGGTCAGGATCAAACTCCTGGCAGTGGGCAGAATTAGCCTGCAAAGAAGCTTCTTGGATGAGAAGCAAAACATCTTCAAAGAAAACCAAAAAGGCCGGTTGTCTCTTCAAAAAGCACTTTGGAACAACCATGACCAGGATGACTGAAAATCTCCATAGACGGTCAGAGAGAATGTAACTTCATTGTACCTCAGCCAATGGGGAATGAGGAGGGATGGGCGGCCAGTGTAGGGAAGGTATAAAGCTGTTGAATTGAGATGATGAACTTTGAAGAGAACCAAGCTTTGAAAGCTTCTCTTCCGCTTATTGCAATAAATGAAACAAAAAGACCTTCACTGAGTCTTGGCTGGTTATTGGTCAGGCGATCTTCCCTCTAGTCATGAAGGAAAGTAGCCAGGAACATATAACAAAATAAATCATAAATGTATTTTTTACATTTTATGCAAAATGTCTGTGAGTTTCCAATCAGCCATAAATGTAGGTATTGTTTTTTCTCTGATCAAAGAAGCTAATTTAGCATCCCTGCAAGTTCCACCATCTTCACCAAATATTTCTTCATTGAGGGTAGTATCAGACTTTTCCACTTTTTGAACATAAAGTAGCCTTGCTGCTGGTCATTCATAAATTGATTGCTTATCTAACAAAGACTTACAAGTTTAAAAAATGCTGCTTGCTCACTCAGCCACTCTGATCCATGTATTATGGAAAGCTAATTTAAATTTCATGTACCAAATGTATACTGCATGTGGAAGAAAGAATTGGTAACCCAAATGAAGTATCCCTAGGCAGGCAACCCACTGGAATTTTGCAGTTAGGTTAATATTGTGATAACGGATAGTCCTCATTTAGCAACTGATTTATTTAATAACTATTAATTTACACTGACAATAAAGAATAATTTTATGACCAACTCTTGCATGTATGACCTTTGGAGGTCTGTAAAGCAAAGGAAAGTTGAAGTAAAATCATGAGCAAGTCATAGTTTAATTTAGTGACCTCTTTACTTAATGACTGAATTGTCAATCTCAAGTGTGGTCACTAAATGAGAACTATTTTAATTGTCATTACATAAGTATTATTATAGTGGCTGTTGTAATTCTGGCTGTTGTTATTAATCAACAACAAATTGGTGGGGTAAAATTAATGTTGTTAAAATGAATATCACTCTAAGATTAATCTATGTACTAAGAGCTACTTCAATGTTAATCCCAAATAAATATTTACATTGGTTAGATAAATTATTGAGGAAAATTGTATGGGAAAACAAACCACTTAGGATTTCATTAGCTAAATTAAGATTATTTATTGAGGATGGCAATTTTATTTTACCAAGTTTTCAAAAATACAATTTACCTTATATTATCAATCTACACATACGTGGAATGAATATCTAATATAACATCAACCCAGGGGTGGGTTCCTCCCGGTTTGGACCGGATCGCCCGAACCGGTAGTGACCCGCTGGTGACGTCACTGAAGTGGATCGGCCGGTGCCAGTCCGTGAGCGCCGCCATCTTTTTTTGTGAATTTTTTGCGATTTTTTTTTGATTGGAGCTACTGAGCATGTGCGGAAACAAAATTGCGCGAGGGAACGCGTGCATGCGTGTAAGCAAGCACGTGCGCACAAAATGTCGCAATGCGAACCGGTGGGGAAGGTAAGTGGAACCCACCCCTGCATCAACCTTTGTGAGCTCTGCTGAAAAGTTTTTATGTACTTCCGTTAAGGTCCTGGCAATTACAAAAGGTATTACATAATAGGTAATATATTTTATTCCTGATTTTGGGCCTTGGATCATAGATTTTGATGTTGAGGCTCATGAATATTTATGGAAAAACTGTTCTAAAAATTGTAGCCAGGATGTCACCCATTCCCAACCATAATGGTCCAGTCAGGTATACTAATATTAAGTAATCTCTGCTTTTTGTAGAAGATCCAAATGGATTCATGGGAAGTTCATTTAAGTTTACCTTTTAATGTTCATTTCTTTTGCTTGAAAAACCTGACAGATTTTCACTTCTCTGCTGGATTCAGACAGCAACAAGGAGCCTTGGCCACAAATGTGTCAAAGTCAAATGGACCATCAATTTGAAAGTGTCAAAAGAGCCATTGAAAGCAAATAAAATTTTCCCTGCTGAAAGTCCTGGTTATGACCAATGCTAATTTCAAGCTTCATGTTTATTAATGTGCATCTAAAATAGCAACATCTCTCACCAAGTGTCCTACACAAATAACTCAGGTGTAAATTAATGTGTGCGTGCTTTTTTGCACCCTATTAGATTTGTCTTTTAATGTACATTCAGCCTTTAGGAGAGGATCAGATTCCACTTTTGCCATAATAGCTTCCCCTCCCACTTTGGGTACATGGACTATCATTCCAATTTTTTTAAAAAAAAATATATGCATCAAAGGCAAACTGGGAGAAGAAATGTCAATTCGTCTAGGTGAACTGGGCATTCAAGCAATGCCTATCACTCAGCCCAAATTATTAAGGCAGCAGGCAGCTATTGTGAAACTGTCAGCATGAGATTACATAGGCCAAGAACTGGTAAACAACATAGGGAGCAGCCATCAGGCAAGCAACACCTGGCAACCAGATTGCGAACGGAGCAGCAGGAGAGCAAGCCAGGAGCAGGTGGATCAGCTGCAGGACACCACACCAAACAGACCATAATTGAGTGGGCAACAATTAGGCCATACACTACAATTGGGAAGCATAATTGGAACAGTGGGGACTGTGAAGCCACAGAGAAGAGTTTTCAGTCCTTGGAGGGGGGGAGGGTGATTTCCCACCCCAAAGCTCAGGAACCTTTGTCCTGTACAATGCAAGACCTGGTGTCATTTTAACTTTAGGTAGCCAGTGAAGTACTTTTGTTATGCTCAGTATGGATTTTCCTCTAATGCATTTTAAGGAAAATAGAAAACAAAGAAGAAGACCAGAAGCCCCTGAGATATCAGCATCAAAAAAACCTCCTTCTCCCTTGTGTGTTTACTAAATAAAATCTGCTCTTGAAAGATGATGGATTTAAAAACTTTAATTTAAAATTTAAAATTTAAAATTTAAATTTAAAATTTAAATTTAAAATTTAAAATTTTAAATTTTTAAAAAAATTTAAAAAAATTTTAAAAATTTAAAAACTGGAGGAAAGGAAGGAAGCTGGAAGGAAGACTCCCGGGATGATGTCCTAAAAGACGCTAAGACTTAAAGAAATTTTTTGTATTCATCGCAAGTTTTGGATTGTTAACAGGAGAAATAACAATTAGGATCTAGGGCCATCGGAAAGAGAGAAAATAAAAGAAATAAAAAAGACTAACATCGTGGTCCCGGAGATCCAAAGAAAAAGAGATCGGAAACCAGAGATCTCAATCAAATTGAACTAAAAGAGAGAGTGAAACATCCGACTCCTGGAACAGTGAGTAAAATTCCCCGGTGTATATCTTCCGAAACCCTGAAGCCCAGCCTGTATCTTCC
>QLTV01003764.1:704122-729112 GCA_003457575.1 Thermophis baileyi | reverse complement strand
AATAAAATCTGTCACTACCTCCATTTCTTCCCCATCTATTTGCCAGGAATTGAGAGGGCTGGATGCCATGATCTTAGTTTTCTTAATGTTGAGTTTCAAGCCAACTTTTGCACTCTCCTCCTTCACCCGCATCAAGAGGCTCTTTAGTTCCTCTGCACTTTCTGCCATTAGAGTGATATCATCTGCATATCTGAGGTTGTTGATATTTCTCCCGGCAATCTTAATTCCAACTTTTGATTCATCTAGCCCCGCCTTTCTCATGATATGCTCTGCATATAAGTTAAATAGGCAGGGCGACAGTATATAGCAGTGATGGCTAACCTTTTTGCTGTCGCGTGCCAAAAGCAGGGGGAGTGTGGGGGGGTCACGTGCATTCCCACACCCATAATTCAATGCGCCCCACCCCCCACTCATACGCGCATGACACCCCCGCGCTCCCCCCACTTTTGGCATGTGATGGCATGATGGGCCCATTTTTCGCCCTCCCCAGGCTCCAGAGGCTTTCTAGGAGCCTGGGGAGGGCGAAAACAGCCTCCCCCACCCCCCCGGAGGCCCTCCGGAAGCCAGAAATGGCCCATTTGCCAACTTCCGGAGGCACTCAAAGGCCCGGTTTTTGCCCTCCCCAGCCTCCAGAGGCTTTCCTGGAGGCTAGGGAGGGAGAAAACGCCTTCCCCACCCCCCAGAGGCCCTCCGGAGGCCAGAAACATCCTCCCAGAGCCCTTCCGGAGGCACTCAAAGGCCCGGTTTTTGCCCTCCCCAGCCTCCAGAGGCTTTCCTGGAGGCTAGGGAGGGAGAAAACGCCCTCCCCACCCCCCAGAGGCCCTCCGGAGGCCAGAAACATCCTCCCAGAGCCCCTTTACTTACCTCAAAATGGGCCGCTGGAGACTCCTGGGAGGGGAGGGGGCGTGGCCAGCCAAAAATCAGCTGACCAGCGTGCGCATGTGTGCTGGAGCTGATCTACGGCAATGGCTCCCGTGCCAGCAGATATGGCTCTGCGTGCCACCTGTGGCACGCAGTCCATAGGTTCACCATCATGGGTATATAGCCTTGCCGAACTCCTTTCCCAATTTTAAACCAATCAGTGGTTCCGTGTCCAGTTCTCACTGTTGCTTCTTGACCCACATATAGGTTTCTCAAGAGACAAATAAGATGGTCTGGTACTCCCATTTCTTTAAGAACTTGCCACAATTTGTTGTGATCCACACAATCAAAGGCTTTAGCATAATCAATAAAGCACAAGTAGATGTTTTTTTCTGGAACTCCCTAGTTTTCTCCATGATCCAGCGTATGTTGGCAATTTGATCTTTACTTCCTCTGCCTCTTCAAAATCCTGCCTGTACTTCTTCTTAATCTCTTCTGCCTCTGTTAGGTCCCTGCCATTTTAGTCCTTTATCATGCCCATCTTTGCATGAAACATTCCCTTCATATCTCCAATTTTCTTGAAGAAATCTCTGGTCCTCCCTATTCTATTGTTTTCTTCTATTTCTTTGCACTGTTCATTTAAGAAGGCATTCTTATCTCTTCTAGCTATTCTCTGGAATTCTGCATTCAATTGGGTGTATCTTTCTCTTTCTCCCTTGCCTTTCACTTCCCTTCTTTTCTCAGCTATTTGTAAAGCTTCCTCAGACAGCCATTTTGCTTTCTTGCATTTCTTTTTGTTTGGGATGGTTTTAGTTGCTACCTCTTGTACAATGTTGCGAACCTCGGTCCATAGTTCTTCAGGCACTCTGTCTATCAGATCTAATCCCTTAAATCTATTTGTCACCTCTACTGTATATTCATCAGGGATATGATTTAGTTCATACCTGAGTGGCCTAGTGCTTTTCCCTACTTTCTTCAATTTAATCCTAAATTTTGCAACAAGAAAATGTTGGTCTTATTTTTACTGGCTGTATAGAGCTTCTCCATCCTTGGCTGCAGAGCACATAGTCAATCTGATTTCTGTGTTGACCATCCTTGGCTGCAGAGCACATAGTCAATCTGATTTCTGTGTTGACCATCTGGTGATGTCCATGTGTAGAGTCGTCTCTTGGGTTGTTGGAAAAGAGTGTTTGCTATGACCATCGTATTCTCTTGACAAAATTCTACCAGCCTGTGCCCTGCTTCATTTTGTACTCCAAGGCCAAACTTGCCTGTTATTCCAGTTATCTTTTGGCTTCATACTAGCATTCCAATCCCCCATGATGATAAGGACATCATTTTTTGGTGTTAATTCTATAAGGTGTTGTAGGGCTTCATAGAACTGGTCAACTTCATCCTCTTCAGCACCAGTGGTTGGGGCATAGACTTGGACTACTGTGATGTTGAATGGTTTACCTTGGATTCGAACTGAGATCATTCTGTCATTTTGGGGATTGTATCACAGTATTGCTTTTCCTACTCTTTTATTGACTATGAAGGCTACTCCATTTCTTCTGAGGGATTCTTGCCCACAGTAGTATACCTGATGGTCATCTGAATTAAATTCACCCATTCCTGTCCATTTTGGTTCACTGATTCCTAAGATGTTGATGTTCAGTCTTGTCATCTCTTGTTTGACCACATCCAGCTTGCCTTGAGTCATGTTCTCTTTTATTGACTATGAAGCCTACTCCATTTCTTCTGAAGGATTTTTGCCCACAGTAGTATACCTGATGGTCATCGGAATTAAATTCACCCATGCCTGTCCATTTTAGTTCGCTGATGCCTAAGATGTCGATGTTCAGTCTTGTCACCTCTTGTTTGACCACATCCAGCTTGCCTTGCTTCATGGCTCTTACATTCCAGGTTCCTATGGAGTATAGATCTTTACAGCATCGGACTTTCCTTTCACCACCAGATACATCCACAGCTGAGTGTCCTTTTGGCTTTGACCCAGTCGCTTCATTCTTTCTGGCACTACTAGTACTAGCCCTCTGCTCTTCCCCAGTAGCATATTGGACACCTTCTGACCTGAGGGGCTCATCTTCCAGCATCATATCTTTTTGCCTTTTGGTACTGTCCATGGGGTTTTCATAGCAAAGATACTGGAGTGGGTTGCCATTTCCTTCTCCAGTGGATCACATTTTATCAGATCTCTCTGTTATGACCTGTCCATCTTGGGTGGCCCTGCACGGCATAGCTCATAGCTTCATTAAGCTACACAAGTCCCTTCGCCACAAGAAGGCAGTAATCCATGAAGGGGAATGTATTTGTACATCACATAATATTATAAAATATTATAAAAATATAACAAGCACACCCCTTCAATTGCCTGAGTCTAATTGTTTATATTATTGATACCTGTACAATTGGTTTCTGGCCATAGTCATGGAAGAAATCTCTAGCTTTTTTTTCCCTTTTTTGTTCCCTTTTGAAAATTCTACACTGATTCTTTCAACAGTTTAAACTCAGTGTTATTTGTAATGCCCATATTTTCAAAGCTGTTTCCCAAATGTCTTCAAAGAACGCTTAGCTTCAAGTCCATTGAATTCTTTAGATTCCATAATTCTAAGGGATATATTTTCTTTTCTTTTTTCCTTTGCAAAATCTGACAGACAAGAAGCTCATGTTATGCTTATTGCAGACATACAGATCTAAAACAGTCTCACAGACTGAAGAAGTCAAATGCAGATATAGTACCTACCGTATCATAACTTTAGTCCGTTGAATGAAAAACCTACAAATCCCAAACCTGCAATTCTTTTTCTTGGTTTAAGTTTGTAAACTATGTTGTCAAATAGCCACATCTCCCATTTCACAGTGTCAGCTGTCTCTGGTAGGAGGGCTGATCCACAAAACAACAATGTTAGACTTTTTCTTTCCTCATTTGGACAGTGTGATTTAACAGACTGATCACATTGTAAAATAGTAACCATAACAAGCTCACTAATTTCAGCCAATTCTTGTTTATTTTCATTTGATTCAAGCACAGCAGGATCCAGTTGGAATTAGCCTATGCTTATGTGTGTGCACATGCTACAGTGAAGCAGAAGAATACTAACTCAAGTGAAGCCGAATTTGGAGAGAGAAGTGATAAACAGGATAAAAATTATGAATTGGGCATATGTCTGTTGGCATATGTTTGGTAACCTATGTACTTTCTGGCCTGGTACCCTTTAGAAATGTTGATGTCAATCTTCAAATGGCGTTTTTGCTGTTGTAATTATTATCACTTCTCAGCTTGCCAACGAACTATGGGGGGAAGGAAGGGGGAGCTAGAGCTAAGCTCCAGACATCAAGATGCCAGCTGTGGGAACCAAGGACATTTCAGCAGGTGGTTACCAGAGCCAAGAAAGACTTTCTCATAACAATACCAGAAGTCTCCATTGGACAATGTGACCTGGTCTAATAGTGGGAGAGGGAAGACCTGAACTTTAACTATGTGGGTTTGCATGGGAAATGGTTAGAACTGGTTTTACCCTATCTTTGCCAATATGATGTACTCAATAAAGTTTTGCATTAAGAGATTGGATCGTCTCAGCCATGCTTGCTTTGGTTGGGTTTGTCAGTCAGAACGTTGACAGTTGAGATTATAGTAGAACTCCCATCCTGTTTTTTTATTGGAAACCCATCCAGAGGAAAGCATGTAGGAGATTTTTTTTCTTTCTCAGAAAATGCTGCACTGATTTATCCAGCAGCCCTTTGGCAAGGGTGATTTGTGAATCTGATTTATTGATATGGTATTTTGATTTCTTTTTTCCCTCCTTCACTGATAGGGTGGTTTGCTGTTTCATTATGATTATTGGAACTGTTTGATTGATTGATTGATCGATTTTGTGATGCGTCTTAACTCTGAATTGTCACATTAGGATTGTGATTAGGTCACTTATATAGCAAATAGATTATTAAGTAAAAATAAAGAAATATGATGGATGTCAAGAAAAGAAGTTATTAATTTTTATAGATACCAATTTTACTCTGGAAGACACATTGGCTTTTGTAGATGGTGTTGTTGTTGTTTTTGGCTGCTGACAGTTTGGTGCCTGACAGGAGGACAATATAAATATTCTATGCTTTTATGATTGCAGAAAACGTGATAGATATCTAGTAAGTTATCCATTCTTTATCATACAGTGATCTGGAGAACTAACATCTGTATTTCAAAACATTCATTTTACCATCAGAAGGGAGAACAATTTGGAGATTTAGGGTTGTATATGTTTTTTTTAATATGCTTCATGTCTAATTTTTCCCACTGTCCAATTGACATACAGACTACCATATTTTTCGCACTATAAGACGCCCTGGACTATAAGACGCACATTAGCTTTAGAGGAGGAAAACAAGAAAAAAATCTACCTCTGCCTCCCAGCATCCATCCGGTATTCATCTGGCTAGCGTCCTTGCAGCAAAGAGCAAACAGTAAACAGCCTTCCTCCTCCATGTCTGCTGCCTCTGCCGAGGAATGCTGGAGCCTTCGCTGCTGAGCAGCTGATTGGCGGTTGGATCGGCCTCCCAGAATACTGCTGATCAGCTGTTCTAGGTGGCGGGGATCGCTGCCGCCACTGCTTATCGCTGCCTATCGCTGTCTATTGCTGCCTATTGCTGCCTATCGCTGCCTATCGCTGCCGCCGCCGCCTGTTCACCACAACCCATTTGCTGCTGCCTATTTGTCGCCACCCATTTGCCGCCGATAGCCACCATCCGTTCGCCACCGCCAATTGGCGGTGATAGGCGGCAGCGAACGGGCAGCAGTGATCAGTGGTGGCGGCGAATGGGTGATGGCGGCTACGGTGAATGGGTGGCAATAGGCAGTGGTGGCGATCCCCGCCGCCTAGAACAGCTGATCGGCAGTATTCTGGGAGGCCAATCCAACCGCCAATGAACTGCTCGGCAGCGAAGGCTCCAGTGTTACCCGGCGGAACGGGTTGGAACACCAACCCCCCTTCCCCCCGCCACAATATTCACTCTATAAGACGCACAGACATTTCCACCCACTTTTTTTGGGGGGGGGAGTGCATCTTATAGTGCTAAAAATACGGTAAATTAATTTAATAAATGTATGGTTTTGTATTTTCCTTTTATATTTTTGTATAAAACAATTTGGAGATGAGGTCTGATTTTATGCAAAGCTCATTTCACTGTAACTATTTTGGAGTTCTGTTTGGGAGGCAAGATGACAACAAAGTGAAATAAATAAATAAAAGTTAATAATTACAATCGTAACTCCAAACCTCTTTCAGGTTTCATTTTAACAAATACACCAAATTATATTCATTTTCCATTGCTTCAGATCTGATGACAACTTGTGTATAAACACACACATCTCAAAATTAACTGGGAAGATATATTTCAATGGTATTGTCTTCCTTATCTGTTTGTATATTACTTCTCTTTGGAATTGTATGTTAAAAACAATCAATTACATGGTTGCCTCAACAGATAACTTTCTAATTATGCTTCTGTTCTGCAGTTTAGCACAGGAATTTAAAGGGGGAAAAGGACAAATAAAGCTTCTTCTGTCTTGCTAACTTGTTATTTAACAGTACCCAGAGCCTTGTGAAAAAGGGATAGTTGCTGTGGTACAAATGAGAAGGTAGAGGAAGGAAAATTGCTATAAATATACAGTAAGTAGCTGCTAATCTGATGCAGTCTGGAAGTTATATCTAAGAGAATTAAGATTGTAAATTGTCCTGTACAATAAGGCTTCCGTATGTGATGTAAGGGTTCCTTTTCAACTTTAATATATAAAACAAGATACAGTAGTTGCATTATTACGTTTTACCTGGTTCCTAATTTTGCGTCAGTCATTGGAGATTTAAAACTTTTAGTTCAAATACACATATTTAACCTGGAATCAGTGAGGTGTAGAAATTAAGGTGTTTGGCAGGAGTCTGGTAGCACCTATTCATATTAAAAGACATTTGTTTTCATGAACTGTAGTACTCTTTATCAGTTTCATGGGCTGGTCAAACTGATGTAGGATTTAAATCGGGAGTGGGGGAAAGGAGGGGAACACAGGATGGCTATTCAGGTTACATGAGACATAAATTCTCAACAATTATCAATTGTAGTGTGATAAAATTCATTGTATTTGTTAAAACCTCCTGAAATAACTTAAAATCCACTGATCTAAACGAGTGCCACAGTCTCTTATGCAATATTACAGCTACCTTGAAATATGTAATCAAGTACTTGGGAGGTAATGTTACTTTGGCTTTGAGTCTGATGTCAAACTTTCATTAAATCTTTTGTGTAAAACTTGCCCTACAGAGGGGCATATATGAGGGCATGTATCACATTAAAGGAAGAGCTGCAGAAGTTGTCTCTAATGTTCTGTATGACTTTGGTGGAACGTGATAGTATTGTTGCTGCAAATGTAGGGACAAAATAAACATCTACATATCATTAGAGACACAGTCCTATATGCAGTTAGGACATTCTTTCATCAGATTGCAGTTTTTTCTGATTGCTATGGGATCTGAGGATACGAATTGGTAGAATGTAGTGTAGAACACTTGCTTTCTGCTTTTTTTTTTTTAACACAAGTCCACTTATTCTTTGTCAGCTTGTTTGATTATGATCTTGTTGGTCTTGAGATCTTGGATGGTACAAGTGGTTGGTTCTGGAACCCTTCACTTACTCTCAGTGCAAACGATCTCAAATAGATTTGTTTGTGGGAAAGAATGGAAGAAGGAAGTGCTATGCATATCAACTTAAATTCCTGAATTAAAAGCACAATACATATTTAACAAGAAAATAAATGAATAGTAGTAAAAGACAGTAAACTGTTTCTTCTACTTACACTTGTTTACTGACACTTAGAGCAGAAGAGATCTTTAAATATACACCAGCTGACAGGAAAAAGCTGTCTTAAATCATTGCTAGTATTTTAAGAGCTATACGGGAGGAAGAAAGTTTTAGATGAACCACATACATTTGCATTTTCGTGAATTGAAGCCTTGGGGCAATCAAAAGGTATAGCTTTATCACATCATGACAACACATTATGAAAAAAAATTATTAATTTATGATATCTGTGCCATTTATGACAATTTGTTAAAAAAAGGCTCTGAGCAATAATGTAATTATGGAAGCGTTATTCTATCAAATTAGTAAGCTATCAGATAATTTGTGTTTTAAATTACATACTGCACATCTTTATTTTATGAATAAGTAAGGTATGTGATAGTCATGTTCAATTTGAAGGAGTTTTTACTTTTTTTAACTGTTTGGGGAATTAGCGATAATGGCAGATATACTGTAGTCAGTTACCTGAGTAAGCCTGTACAAATAGGTTAGATTTTGAAGTTCCTTAAGCTGCAGTAATGATTCAGGAGAACTTTCATCGTATGCAGAGGTGTGTGTGTAGACTTTTTAGAATGCCTTGTTTCTAGCTAGAAATCTTGATTTTGCACAATACAAGAGCGGTGTTTGGGAACACCTTATGAAGAATGCAGGCAAAATCATAGTAAAGAAATTGAGAGAAAAGCATGAAAATTTTGGAGCTTTCAGTCAAAGCTGGCATGTTTGAAAATATGCTACTGGAATGCTAACTATATACCATTTAAAACAAAATTTATATTATGGAAATAAGCAAGAGTGAACATCCAGGTAGTCCTCGACTTAGGACTGTAATGGCATTACAGTTGCATGTCACGATGGCCGTTAAATGAAGCATCTCATTTAAGATCCCTATCCCTGCTCTCCCAAATGAAGCAATTGTTAAATGAATATATAGGTCATTAAGTGGAGTTTAGGGTGCCTCAGTGGTGAGGGAGGCCCTTGAAGGTCTAGCTCAGGCCCAGGCCTGCTTGCTTGGGCCTTCCAAGGCCTCCCCCACCCTTGAGGCACCCAACGGTCTGCTCCCTGTCCCTTGGGGTTCCCCATTCTGCTGCCAACCTGGCTATTGTCTGCTCCCAACCTGGCTATTTGGCCAGGCAAGAGAGCCTAAAGCTGGGCAACAAAAGCAACCAGCCTCTAGAGAGGCTGAGGACTATTTCTCATCCCAAGGGACTTGCAGGACTCGGCCTGCTTCTCACCAGTTCCAAGGTCCAGCAGCACCCAACTTACCTTTTGTTTTTTACAGAGAAGCCCGGCTAATACATTGCAAGGCCAGGATTGGTCGGGAAGATAGATGGGGGGGCACTACAGCATCTCTGTGGTCAGTCATAAGGATGAACAATGGTGAGGGCACTTTGAAACTGGGTCATGTTGGCCAAATGTGGTTTCTTGGAAAGTACCTTGGTATGCTGGACCCCAATTATGCTACTGAGATAAGGAAGATCATTTAATTTACGATTTATTTGAAAACATTTCAAATAAAAGAACTCTCTTTTTAACATTACAAGAGAGAGCAAATGATTAGTTATACATTTGAATAGAACAAATTAAAATTACTTGAAAATCCAGTGCAACAGTACTACAAAACCCACATTGCAAGTATTACGAAGTCCATCCTATGTGGCCCTCAGTCAAAAGTACCTTAGCTACAAATGGTAGCTAAGCAACCGATCGTAAGTCAAGGACTACCTGTATTTGGTTTTAATAAGCCAAACATTTATTGTTGTTATTGAGAAAACTGGCATCTTGGGATAAAAATTGTCACTTGGGTCATTAAACTTTTCAGTACCTGAAAAACCTGTGCTCTGGGTTTGTCAACATTGAAGTTGATTGCATTCCTAAACTATAGAGTTTCATAAAACAGCCACATTAAATGGATCTTCTTTCAGTCAATTTCTGCCACCTAATTTCAACATACTTCACAGCCTGCCTGAAAGTGAACATTTTTAAAAAAAGTTTTTTATTAATAGTACAATTAAAAACATTGGACATGGTGTGACTTCCCTGGTTTAAACAATTCCATTAAGTGTTACCTTACAAGAAAATCAGTTTCTTTTCATTATAACATTATGTACATTATATACAATCTATCAACTTTCAAAAACATACGTTCTTTCAATTGTATACCTTGCAACCATACATATTCCAATCCTATCTTACACAAAGTACTTGCATAAAGAGTCCTGTATTTTCAACTTATCAATTATCACTTGTCCCAACGTTCCTCCTCAATTCCAACCATTTATACAATTTGTTCCAAATTTCATAATAATCTGTTTCACTCTTGTCCTTGAGTTCTAGCGTCAACCTATCCATTTCAGCACATGATAATATCTTAATTATTACTTCTTCTTCTGAAGGGATCTCTTTATCTTTCCATTTCTGTGCAAAGGCTAATCTTGCTGCTGTTAGCATGTGTAATAACAGGTATAGAGTTCGAAAGTGGACATTTTTTGTTGCTTGTAGGATAACTGAGCAATTTGCAAACATACATCTCTCATGAAATGCTTGCTAAAATCAACATTTTAAGGATATCACGGAATTAACTGCAGTTTAATAATCTTGCTGGACCGAGACAAATGTGGTTAGAGTCATGTATGGCTTCTAGAAATTATTGAAACTGTACTATAGGAAATTGTCCTGTTTCTACAAAGGGCAGTTAACGTTAATTACCATATAAGATTATAGGGCTATTTATTTACTATATTTGTATATTGCGATAATAAAAACTGACTCCAGATGATGCTAAACTGCAGTTAATTGAAAATAGAAGTAAATGCTTCAAATTTCCGCTTACTAACAACACTTCAAATAAAGAGTGGAAAATAACAAAATGAACTAAAGATGCATTCCTATTTCTATAACCCAGCTTAGTATTTCATTCAAATGAGTTCATAGTTATTGATCTACATCAATAAATATGATCAACAGTGGCTGTGTGATGACAGATAATACAGCTGTCACTTGTATCCATACATATATAAAAAAACACATGAACAATAACTAATACTAATAATAGCATATATCTTGAATGCTGATATAATAGCTTTTGAAAACTTGGGACCAGATTCAGGAAGGTACAGACAAAGTATAACACTAGATATATAATTTTTTCCACCACTTAAGTCATGAAGAAAATTATTTTAGTAATGTGTCTGGAAACGTGCCAAATCTGTGGAGTCACATTTCCTACTAATTATAATCTGTGAATCTCATTTGCAAAATGTTCATCTGACAGTACTTGTTATGTACAGTTTCTAACTGGCTTTGTACACTGATTGTGATAAATTTGTTATTTCAAATTAAGCACAATTCTTCAGTTCACACAGTGGGCATAACAGTTTGGATACGATCAAACTACATGGTGTAAGTAACCTGCATTTTGTAAAGTCTGAGGACAGTGATCCAATTCAGTTTAATTAATTAACCTCTCAAAAATTGCAGCATTGATCAGCGGATTGAGAGGGAGAACAACTAATGTCTGCTACAAATTATGTCAAGATTCTGTTATGTTTTATTCATACACAACTTCACATAATGTAATTAGAGATTAAAAGCTTCTAATTCTACTATTATTTATACCCTTAATGTTGTACTTTTCCCTGATTAATGTAACAAAAGAAGCTACTATTCCACTTTGTCATTTAAATTACCTAAAGACACAATTCTCCTCCAACAAATAGTATGGTTGTGAAGAACATTGTTTCATGTCAACGGAGCACAGGTGAAAGAAATTCAGGCAAAGCACAAGAAAAGGTTAAATTTTCCCCAGAAGAGCAAAGCAGTCATCTAGAAGCAGTGACTAGTGGAAAGGAAAAATAGAGTGAATGCTCATAATTGCTTCCACCTTAGAATTGTGAATTGAAACTTTATGTGGAAAATATTCTGTATTCATTCTATATAACTTATAACCACAGCTCTGTTGAAAACTTTATCATTAACAGAAATAAATGAATAATTTCTAAAGCAATAATAGGCCATTAGCGAAATAGACATATACCAGAAAGTGTGAAGTGTGTCATGGCTGAAAACAAAAGGACCAAGGAAAGTGGTAGAAGTCTAATGAGTCAATGAATCACAGGAATCAGAGACAGAAGAACTTCTGGTAAAACAGTTGTGAGAAGGACTAATCATCCCTACATTCCATTGTTGTTCCTATGAAGAAACAGACTGGTCTTACCAACGACTTTATTCACTCTAACTTTCCATAGTTAGTTGGGGAAGAAGAACAAACAAAAACAAAACCATTTATCTTTGGATCATCTATTTAGTATAGAATATAAGGAAAAGCAATTCTACGTGTTATTTAAGTTGACATAATTCCAAAGAGACTCTTTTTTTCAACCCCCAAATGATGTTTTTTTATACATGAAGTACAATTAAATTAAAAAGGTAAATGTTTCCCTACCCAGTCATGTCTGACTCTAGGAAGCAGTGCTCATCTCGTTTTCTAGCCGAGGGAGCCAGCATTGTCCGAAGATGCTTCTTTCATGTGGCTGACATGACTATATGCCGAGGTGCGCAGAATACTGTTACCTATCCACTGAAGTGGTACCTATTTATCTATTTGTATTTGAATATCAATAGCACTTAGACTTATATACCACTTCACAGTGCTTTACAGCCCTCTCTAAGCGGTTTTACAGAGTCAATATATTGCCCCCAACAATCTGGGTCCTCATTTTACTGACCTTGGAAGGATGGAATGCTTTTGAATTGCTAGGTTGGCAGGAGCTCAGGCTGGAATGGAGCTCAACCCATCATGCCATGCTTCGGTCTTGAACTGCCTATCTTCTGATTGACAAGTCCACCATTTTAACCACATCCCCATACAATTAAATTAGCATTCCCCAATTCACATTATTATAGCTCTTTCATAGTCCCATGTTTTTGAAAAAATCCCCACCCATATTCCAGAGCTCTCAAACTACTGAAAATCACTATTTTACAACCTCGTTGTGGGCAGACTCTGTGTGGAGTAAACTTGTGGGTGATTCTAGTCCTCTCCATGATCTGTAAAGGAGTTCTGGGGAACTGATCTGTTCACAGAGTCCTTCTATTGCTGCAGTTGTCAGCTCCATTCTCATGGAACAGTCTTCATTTTGCCATTGCTTTCCTTTTAAATAACAGGAAAGCTGGTATTCGATTCCCTGGAAGCTGAATTCTGCCAGAGATGTTAAGTTTTTCTCTCTCCCATGTTCCTTTGCTGAATGCAAATCTTTCCTTACTTGTATTCTGCCCAGATTGTGATCTTTCACTTTCCGAGTTCTCAGCAATGAGCATGCTGGCTGAGGAGTTAAAGGCCAGCCATCTGGAAAATGCCCTAAAATACTCTCTCTTTTCCAATTGCACCAAGGCTGTATTCCTATCATCTCTTACATGAATACAGAGCACTGAATGGATTTTACTGCTACGAAATATTATGTGGTATTATCAGGGGTGGGTTCTAACTTACCTCGCTGCCGGTTCGCTTCCTCCCGCGCCGCGTGGGCAGTGCAAAAAAATAAAAAAAAATCCCCCCCCCAAAAAAAGCCAAAAACAAGATGGTGATGCATGCGCAGTGCTGGAAACTCGGCTTTTGCGCATGCGCAGAAGAAAAAACAACCCGGAAAAAATTCAATAAAATAAAATAAAAAAAAATTCAATTTTTTTTTTAAAAAAAGATGGCGGCGTCCATGGACCGGCACCGACCAAACCGGATCCGTGACATCATCATGACGTCACCAGCGGGTCACTACCGGTTCAGGCGAACCGGTCTGAACCGGGAGGAACCCACCTCTGGGTATTATGTTGGGAGAGGCAAAAATGAGAACCAAGAAGGTCACTCAGTATTAAACAAAGAAGACTGCATTGACAGGGGCGATATACAAGTTGTTATAAACTATGCCTGGTGACAGTCATGACAAGAACATTGGAGAGTATACAATATGCTGGTTGGCAAGCAGTTAGCTTTGTATCAGTAATAAAAATTTTAAATTGAAAAATCAAAGATTTAATAAATCAATGAGATACAGAACTAAAACAACATTCTAGTGTTTTTAAAAGGCATTTCAATAAATCCCAGCTCTCCTGCATCATTGCCCACATGCTCTGTGCCATTATTTTTCTTAAATGACTAGCAATCTGACTTTTTCTCCCCTGCCTATTCAAATTAAATCTCCTCCCTGCCTTCTGTTAAGCTGGGCGTTATCTTTTGAGTGACTTTCAAACTTACAGGGTGCTGCTGACATCAATATGGCTCCAAGTTGTTGTTGTTGTTGTTGTTGTTTTAAAGTCAACATTCAGGATGCATTGACTTTCCACTCCATAAATCCCCTATGCTGCCTCTCAATGGCCTCAGCTTTCCTTTCCTTTATTTGTGAAAGCATTTGCAAGCACTATGCAAGATGATGTAGTACAAGACCAAATCTCTGTGGTCTTCGTTTTTTTTTTCTCTCTAGAAACTTAACATAGTTATAAAGAAAGGCTTCAATCTCATGCCATGTCTATGAATGTAAGATTATTCCAAGCTCAAATCTTGACATACTGTATGTGTCAAACCCTGACGTCCGGGGTTTGCCATAACAGGGCGGGACGGGCGGCACTGGTGAAGGGGGGTGTCAGAACCGTCGCGACGGACGCAATGGAGCACTGGTGATGGGGGTGTCAGGAAGGCTGCAGCAGCAATAGACACAGCGACGGGGCTTAGCTGCAAAGCCGGGAGGCGTGGCGATGTGAGAAAAACTGCCGGCAGGGATCGGAAGCTGTAGGTGACGACCAGCTGTTCTGGCCCAACAATCAGCTGTTCCGGGTCAAGGAACGGCCGGGCAGAGCCCACCAGCCAGGCTACTGCATGACTGATGACGAGGCGAGGCCAGCCAGGGAGGAGAGGGCGTGGCTCACCTCAATAAAGCACGCTGGGAGGTGGAAGCTCCCAGCGCTGACTTCGCATCCTTACAGACTGCTATTTTGCTGCTGCTAGAACTCAACATGTGCCATAGTCCAGCTGAATAAAGCCAGTTAAACCTACAAGCGTGTGGTGTTTTCATCCTAGTTTAGGTCCGGAGCTCGGACCGCTGAGAGCCCTCTGTATGGTTGATCTCAAACAAGGGAACTCAACAAATTCATATAGCTATAATGAAAGGAAGTGTTAATTGACTTCTTCACTCTGATTTTCACTATGTCAATAAAAAAATAATCTATATGTCAGCCCTGAAGCCATTTTTGGGACATCTTCAGGGCTGCCACAGCGAGGCCAAGTGGAGCTGTGGGAACGTAAGGGGGGGAGGTAGAGATAGCTGGGGGATGTGTAGCCAAAATAACATTCTTTCTCATGGGAGCCAAGGACGCTCTGCCAGGTGTTCGAAGGGCGTGGACCAAAGCCAACCGGAGTTGGGACTATGACCTGATTGGACCATGTGATGGACAGGAGGGCAGGAACTTTGGACTTTGATTTGGGTGGGGGAAACCCTGGGTCCTTCAGAGTTGGGTTTTCACCAGCTATGCCAATATGACATCCCAAATAAATATATTCTTTGAGGAATTCCAGGCCTCAGAGTTTTGATTGCTTTGGGGTTATTACTTGGAACCCTGACACTATAAAATTTGAGCTTAATCTTGATGCAGAAACATGAACCTAAAGCAGAGTCCATGGTATCATACATAATAGGGTATTAGAAAACACACTATTTTTGGTTTCTAGCAATAGCAATAGCGCTTAGACTTACCACTTCATAGTGCTTTATAGCCCCCTCTGAGCAGTTTACAGAGCTCAGAATATTGCCTCCAACAATCTGGGTCCTCATTTTACTGACCTTGGAAGGATGGAAGGCTGTGTCAACCTTGAGCCAGTGAGAATGGAATTGCTGGTAGTCAGCAGAATTAGCCTGCAGTACTGCATTCTAACCAGTGTGCCACCATGGCTCATCTTTTCTAGTACTCTGCTAAGACAAAAAAAAAGAAAGAAAGAAAATTTCAGCCTACAGTTTCAATATCAGCAAATCCTTGACCTTAATTCGTGATATAATGAGTATGCCTGACCGCAATATCTGGAACAGCCACAATGGTAAAGAGAAAATGTAAGCAATGTGATTTTGCAGAACAATCAATAAGCAGCCACTAAGAGTGGAGGGCTCAGAGAATATGCATCTATTTTAGAGAACGCCTTTTCCAAGGGATGTTTATCAGGCCCCAATGTTGTACTCTGGAGGAGTAACAGAAACCACTTCTAAAACTTGGATCTAATTTCACCTTTTCTTAATAGTAAGAAATTAAAGTAGTTAGAAGAGTTATTCCCTCCATTACAAAATTTTATATTGGGCAGTCTTATGTTTATGCTGTTTCATTCTGTATGCTCCTTGATCTCACTTTGTGAAAAAATGTTCAAGTACATCCTTAACCATGTTTACTATTTGAAATTCAGTCTGTTTGAAGCAAGGGATAGGAAAACAAATCTAAGATTATTGGCTAACCCCAGCTTTCAATATACTAGAATGAATATCTACCATGCAAATTGGAAAATTGCAAAGAGTGGGGTTCAAACTATAGATATAGAAACTGAAGTAATTTTTATTTAAAAGTAACACTTTTCTTCTTTATTCTAAGTTTTATTGGTTCAGATCCAACAGTCTATCCCTACATCACAGTGGCTCTCTCACTTTGTCAAAAAATGTGACAATGTTTAACATGACATTTTCCACACTCAAATATTTTTCTGGAAACCAATGCTGCATTGAAACAGTATATAAGTGGTTCCCATGGTATTTAAAGGAATTAAATAAAATTATTAAAAGTTAAATCAAACTACAGTGAATCCAGAGGTGGATTCCAACACATTGTTTATTTCAATGTTCATGAGTCAATCTTTGGTGTCTCACAGGAATCGGTGTTGAGGTTGGTACTTTTTAATTTGTATCTCCCTTTTTTCAGGTTGTGCAATGAGTGGCTTGATAGCTGATGCAAAGACATTAATTGACAAAGCAAGAGTTGAGACACAGGTAAAACTCAAATACTGATCTTTGTGGCCATCTTGTTTTTGGCTTCTTCTTCTTCTTCTTTTTTTTTTTTTTGAAAAAAAAATTTGAATTTTTTTTTTATTTTTTTTCTGGGTTTTTTTTTTCTTCCCACGTGGCGCGGAAGGAAGCGAACCGGCAGTGAGGTAAGTTAGAACCCACCCCTGAGTGAATCCAACCAAATATTAATCACATGGACATGGATTAGAGAGAAAAAAGCTACAGCCCCATATAATACTTCTCTAGGCAACTCAATGCAACTTATTTCTAACTACTTCCTGGAACAAAGCTGTTGTTGGGTGGAACTCGTAGCAACAGATGTGTTCCACTATGTCAATGACATAAACTTACTCTATTTACATTAAATAAATTTGTTTTATCGCAACCAGTTTCAATGTGATGATGCTCCAGGAAGTCAAACAGGGTTAAAGCCAATCTTCACCCTTAATTGAAGATTCCTCAATGAGACAATGAGTAATCAGCCTTCAATCATCTTAAGAGAGGTAACTGATCACTTCAATAATTCCTGTATAATATACACCCATATAACAAAGGACATTTTAGTATTCAATATCATTTTGCATTGGACAATTTCATTCCAGTGGACTTTGAGCTCTGTGGCAGGTAGTTTCTTTAAAAAAGAGACAGCCCCCCCCCCAAACATGCATACACAAGGCCTTTTTTTAAAATATTTGATTTTAAGTTATTTTATGGGTGTGATATAAGGCCCACTTTGTTGTTTTATTTTAATGAACTAAAGATTTGTGTTTTGATTTGATTCTGATCATTTCATTTAAATAATGAGATCCTTTTGGGTATATAGAAATTGTGATAGTTTTGCCAATAGTGAAAATATATGCAAATGCTGATTAACAAAGCTCAGCAGATCTTTTCAAATATCAAAGGTTCATTGATCGTAGATGTGAGGGTACATTTCTCAAGGTATTGTCCCTGATTTTTTTCTGGTGATGTCCTCCTAACTTCAACATTAATTGTGGCAATGACTTTCAATTCTTTAAAAGAATATTCTTTAAAAACAAATTCCTTTTCATGCTGAAAGCAATACGCTAGTTCTGAAACCTAATTTAGGGCATCTATGCCATTGTCCCCATAAATCTTCACCCTGGCCTTCAGATGAACCATGCATAGCGCTTCCTACAGATTGTAACTACTGTATATAAAATACAAGGCAGTATCAAAGTCTTTCTGAAATAATCAGATTCAAGACAGCTCTTATTTTTAAAAGATCATAGGGCTGGGAGGGGGAGGAATAATAGCATCTTATAAAAATCCCAAATACTGCTAGGATGACTTATACCTTGCAGAGACTCTTTGGAGGCTGACTTCATCATATGTAGATCTAAATTTCAGTCTAAGTTACCTTCTTGACAGCCTTCAGGGAGAAAATGTAAGAAGGAGACCTCCGAACATTTCAAGGGATTTAGCCTATTTCTAATTCCATGATTTCTTTCATTTTATTATGACTGTCCCTATATGAACATCACTTCCACATTTGAGCAAGCTTTGGGGGGGGGGAAACAACAGAAAGCTGGATGGTCTCGGGGTATGAGCCATATTTCTCCCCCTTTTTGTAATTGCTTTTCATTATACCGCACACCTGAATATGAAAGGATTTCCTTCAGTCCATAAACCAAGCTGGCTTTTTAACCCCATTCATTTCAGCAAAGCAAAACCTCTCTTGAAATGGTTTATAACTCCAGGTGCATAAAGCATTTGTGTATGTGTATTTATTAACACCCGATCTAGGCAATAACCTGACACATTTTATTCCTCAAAACTTTATTTCACACATATTATATTAGCAGACAAAATGCAGGAGGATTGCAGAGAAAGGTGTTGCATGAAGACTGGGGGGGGGAAAAGCAGGGGTAGAGGTTATTGTGGATCAAGAATTGAAGTAATTATTTCATAACCCTCATTCAAAAGGAGTTTTAGGCTATCAGTCACCAGGTGCTTTATTGTTTCTCAATCCAATAAGCCACTGTTGTGAGATAGGCTACCATTACCTTGATTTTATGGGTCTGCAGATTAATGATTTGCTCGTGACACCTAGTCAGCCCCCTCTAAAGAAATCTGTCTGCATACTCCCCCTTCCAAAAGCTCAAGGTAATACTTAGTCCTTTATTTAAAAGAAAAAGGCAAAAGAAAAATCCCTTTCAGATAAATCAAGGGTCAACTCAGCAATATGCTCTTTTTAAAGAGAAACCCTCACTTGTTATTTTCATTTGCAATGAAAATAAGAGTGATCCATTGATGTCCTCTATTATATTCTCCTTGTGGCAGTGAAGCCTCGGATCCTGGTTCATTGAGCAGGAAGGAACATTTCAGCCATGAGGCAGCAGGGCTGTCAGTCTGCTTGCAGATGAAGCAGGCAGTGGAGCAGAAGTTCAAGGCCAAGAGCAGAGAGCTACCTTATGTGAAAACTACCGTGTATTCTCATTTCTATGATTACCATTTGACTCAGCAGGACAGCTTCACATACAGTATCTTCCCCCAAAACCAATAGGACTACAGCCTTCACCCCAGGGGTGGGTTCCTCCCCGGTTCGTACTGGGTCGCCCGAACCGGTCGCGAGGCGCTGGTGACGTCATGATGGCATCGTGGACCCGCCTTGGTCTGTGCCGGTCTGTGGGCGCCGCCGTGCGGCTTTTTTTACATTTTGGGCTGTTTGTGCTCTGCTGCTGCTTTGGAAAGGGCCCTGCCACCCGCCCCCGGGTTAAGGCTGTCCTTTATTCTTTGCCCGAAGCACAGCTGATCAGCTCCTCAGCTGTGTTTTGGGCAGATTATAGTCACTGAGCATGCGCGGACACAGAATTGCACCGGGGGAGCGCGCGCGTGCGTAACCCTAAGCCACGCCCACAGAGTGGCAGCGGAAATTTTCAGAACCCACCCCTGCTTCACCCTCACATAATCCTTAGACTGGCTTCTACAAAGCAGCAACTCTTTGGTGTTGCTCACTTTAGGGTCATTGTCATCAGGACATCAGGCTTCTCCACAACTAATACTGGGACTGGAAGCCTTATGAGCTGACATTGAAAGACGCTGTGGTTGATAAGCTAATTGCTATTGCATGCCCTACAAAAGCCATGAATGAAGAAACCCAGCAAGTGCTGAATGTAAGATGCCAGATGTATATATAGCATAAACAGAGTTCAGTTCTTGCATTTCTTTCCTCTGACAGTGTGAATGAACAGATTGGAAATTTCTTACTTTGGGGTAGAAGGAGTCATTTACACCTGTGCATTGTTATTGCAATGGAGCAGTTGGTATGATGTTGTTTGCTTTTGATCTCATGAATCTAGCCTTTACACTAGCTTTGAATGCAGACATCTCCAAATAGCAGCCAATGGAAAGTTGCTAAGTAGCAACCAATGGAAAGTTGCTAAATACCTCTAAATAAAGTCTTCCAACTGGTTCTGTGTAATGGCGTTTCAAATTCAGAGAAAAAGGAAGACAATTTAGGAAGGGGCAAAGAAAGACACATAGCCCCAAAACATGTATAAGATTTTAATTGGGATATGGAAGGAAAGACTGAGCAGAGAACTGAGAACTTTGTGGGCCAAAGAACTGACAGTCATCTCATTAACGCTGTTGGCATAGTTGATCTGTGTAGACCAGGGGTATCAAACTCATGGCATCACGTTGTCATCACGTGACATATTGCAACTTTTTCTCCCTTCGCTAAACTGGGGGTGGGGGTGGCCAGCGGATGACGCATCCGGCCCACGGGCCACGAGTTTGACCCCCCTGGTGTAGACAGTTATATTAAACAATTTTCTGTACCTTTAAAAAATAATCTGCCAAGGGAGAAGAAATTTTGGGGGAAGCAGCATTTTGCTAGTACTGTGGGGATTGTCATCATGTTGGAATAATTGCTCTGGAATATAGCAGTTGCCATATCTGTAATCTTGGGGGGGGGGGTGACAGACCTGTTCTTCATTCATGAGATGTTTAGAAGGTGAATCGGAAATATGTTCTACTATTTCTGCAGTATTGCAGATAATTAACCTTGGGGTGGGGGTGGGAATGAAGAACAAAAAGAAAATGAAGGTTTCCTATATAGATTGAACAGATTCCATGACTGCAGGCATCTAGTAAAATCACATTGTGAAATGTTGTAAACACGGGAATATTGTTAACAGGAACTTAACAGTCCATGGCTTTCTTTGCTGGCACCTAAAGCTCACATCTTTGGACTCACCAAGCAGCTGTTGACTTGCCAATTTTGTTGTTCTTTTCCCCAAGTGTTGAAGTTAATATCATTGCAAAGCAGAGCAAGAATGCCTGGTGCAACACGATCAAAAACAAGCTTGTATTAAATCATTTCCTAAGGCTATTACTTTTGCTCTTATTTTTGTACTTAATCAATATTGGATTTTTCTGTTCTTATGCCCTATATAACTTGTGTCAATTTTTCATAAATATTGAATGCCAATAGTTTGTGAAACGTTTTAGATGCAGTTTGGCTTTGGTAGTATACAACCACATATCCTGGAATTCGGTGGTATTTTCCATGGGACTTGAACATGTGGAAATTCATTAATATTTGGAAAATTAAATTGGCAATACATTTTCATTTGTTCTTTTACCAGAACATTCATTTGTTTGGTTTTTAGCTGCCTCTTCCATTTGAAATTCCACTGGGTATCAATGCTAAAATATTCTAGCAACATAATAACATCCTGCCAGAAAGCAGAGACCTTGACAAAGGCAAGTGCTGTATTTATAATGAGGGTAATGTACCAAGCACAGCTTCCCATTCATTCAAATGAAGTCTCCCTATTGCAAATGACATCAATACTAGATTTCCCAGAGAAGGGGGAAAAAATCATACCAATCTATTGTTATGTAATACTTTACTAGGAAATAAGGAGTCTGTGTGCTTGTGTTTTAGTCTGTTTTCATTCTATGCTGTCTACTATGAAGTACGGAGACCTTTACAGATAATATCATGTAGGTCTACATCAGTGGTGGGTTGCTAACGGTTCGCCACGGATCAGGAGAACCGATAGCGACGGCGGCGGGAGGCTCCGCCCACCCACCCGGATGTCATCACGGATGATCTGCGCATGCGCAGAAGCGCCACGCAGGAGCGAAGCGAGCACGCATGCGTGTGCGTTCACAGTTCCGAACCCGTAGCGAAGGTAAGTGAAACCCACTACTGGTCTACATGACCCTATCAAGGTCCAATCAGCTTCAGTACGGAGGTGGACTCAAGAATCTTCCATTTTTGGAGACTGCCAGCAATTCAGTTTTTCATTATTTTGGTTCAGAAACTTCCTCCCACCACCCATTCCCCTTACTTACAAAGAACTCCACAGCAGAACAAGTAGCTATTTCCAGATCCATCAACATTCTGAGGCTTAGCACCAGGTATGAAACTTTGCCCTGACCAGGTATGAGCTTTTGGCCAATAAAGAAATAGGGCCAAATAATGCTTGCTGTGTTAAATATACTTGAATAAAATAAATAAATAAAACTCCAATTCCCAATCCCTAAAAACAAGAAGAGGGAAAAAAAGTGTAACATGTTGGGTATGTTGTTATAGAAACATGCCATCTATTTCTTTCATTGCTTGCCCCAAACGGATGATATGTGTGGCACCAAAACAACAACCAACCGTTAGAATTTGTGACCTTTGATCTGCATACTTCCTGAAATTAAATTGCACCAAGGCTTATTTCAGATATATATACTTCATCATTATTTGAGCAAATTACTATTTGAATACTTATTTTAGTGCATTTTTTTGTTTGGCATGACATTGTTGGATATGATGTTCATACTGATTGCATTACTTTGAGAGCTGATCAGAAGTAAGTATAAAAAGTCCTAATTGATAGGGTTGTGTATGACAATTTATATACTATCCTATCCTTTTTGCATTCAGTTTTTCTAACTTGATACCTTTCAGATTTATAAGGTACCAAATCCATTTACCCCAGCTGGATGACTAAAATCCAACTCTTTGGAGACAGGTTGTTCTGTAGAATGGTCCTTAGCGCACTTTCTATCAAACAGTAACTAAAGTTTTAGTGCAATGGGCAATTATAGAAAATTGTGTCTCAGCACTCCAACTCTCAGAAATACTCCAGGAGCCACATTAATCTAGCACATGTTAAGAAACATAATCAGATCCCTTCCTGGCTGCTATTTTTTTTTTTTTTTAATCGCTTTTAAGCCTCTCTTCCTCTCAAAAGGCCCAAAAATTCTCTAATATTATTCTTGAGCTTGCATGCTATGCAGTGAACAGATTGGTGTTGTCAGGAAATTACATCCAATCTGTGTTGAACTGTGAAGGGGAATTGTTTATGATTAGGTGATTTACACGTGAAGTAGGCAGAAGATGGCAAGGCCTGTAATTAAGAGGAGGGAAATTTATTTCTCAACAGCATGTTCTCCCTTTTGAGCAGAACCCTGGAGTCAGTCAAGGGCAGATTCAGGCACATTTCTCCTCAAGCTCGCTGAATCTGCACATGGACCCAACTGAGTGCACTGAACAGTTGCCAGCAACAACATTTGGCCCTTGTCCTGCTTCCAAAAGCAAAACTCAGATGGTTCTTACATCTTCAGTGAGCTCTTCAGTGCTGTATATAAAGGAGCTTTGTACATACCCATCTGTCTCTTTCTCACCTTGTTGGCTTAAAGTTTCTGGATTGGTTGCACATGCTTGGATTTTAAATTACAAGCCAGAACTTGTTGTCATTTCAGGGCATGCAAAAGTCACCAATAGCGATGGGGTATATGCATACAGTATGTACATGTGCTAGAGATCTTGGACTTGGATAGTATTATACTATTTACAACAAAACCTAGTTATTCTTCTAAAAAGAGAGTGAGGGGAAAGATGTGGAAGCAACCTGTGCACATCTGCAATGAGGTACACATCTGAATCTGATCTAAAAAAAAACAAACCTTTGAAAGTGATCATTTTGGATCTCTGATAGAATTCATCTTTTCTCTAGAAACCTGTAGTATAGGAAACAAAGCATTTCAGAAAAAAAGAAATGGAATAAAAGAAAAAGGGAGGGAGGCAATAAGTTACAATTTACACTTTGGGCTTCGGCCCTATACACATTTGCTTCATTGTCTCCCACAATTCGCATGCAGCCTCTGGTAGATTATTCTTAAGAGAATGTGTCCCTTAAAAGAAAATGATGTCAATCCTCTTCTAGAACAATAGAATCATCTGATAATCGTATTGTATGTCTTCTTTTTTCTGATGCAAACATCAAATCTCTTTCTAGCTTACTCATCCACACAAGCATAAAAAGAGAATTATTCTCATCTAAAGTCAAGAGTTTTATTTTAAGTTTTTTTTTCTTCCTTGCTGAATTTTGAATTGTGCTGCAAAGTGTGCAGAAGTTTTCAATGAGTAAGATCAAGAATTAGTTTTCCAAAGAAGGGAAATAAATTATCTTCCCAAGAGACTTACGATTTATTAGAGAAATCCAGTTAGGACAGAACATGGACTCTGTAGTTAGGAAAGAGATGCTAGGGTAATAGATAAAGGATTAGTTTCTCCTTATTTGTCAGCAGAAGCATCTTCATTCTACCAATAGTTGGCCTTCAGGGGAAGCCAGTGAGGTGACTGCAAGGGACTGGTTGTGATGGTATAGCACAAGAAACTATTACAGCCACTTTACTCAAAGAAAAACTCTGGCAAATGCCTATGGGAGCATTTGCTCCACTCAGGGGGACCCCAATTAAGATGATAGGGGGAGACAAGGAACTCAGACAAGGCCTGACACCAAGTTTCTAAGGTTTAGAGTATGGTATTAGGATAGGCACTCTAAGTGGATCCAGGAAATATATAGAGGGGGATTAGCCTCAATACACTTTTCTGGCCTTTTCTTAAATGAATGTTTCATCCTGCCCTGTGGTATGGTTGGCCTCAACATTGCCCCAGCATTTCAAATATATTGCAATGCTGTATTGCAATTTATATTTCCAGAGTCATTTCTATCCTGTATGTAAGGAAATACTTCCACTTATCACTTCCCTTTAAGATAGTTCAAGCCAGCCAACACAGCTAACTCTCTTGCACAATGCTACATGTCTAGCACTTGGTGAAAAGCAGGGTACAGAGCAGTGGTGGGTTTCAATTTTTTTTTACTACCGGTTCTGTGGGCGTGATTGGTGGGCGTGGCATGGCTTGGTGGGCGGGGTTTGGTGGGCATGGCAGGGGACGGATACTGCAAAATCTCCATTCCCTCCCCACTCCAGGGGAAGGATA
>QLTV01003764.1:689522-703724 GCA_003457575.1 Thermophis baileyi | reverse complement strand
ATACTGTAAAATCTCCATTCCCACCCCACTCCAGGGGAAGGTTACTGCAAAATCCCCATTTCTTCCCGATCAGCTGGGACTCGGGAGGCAGAGAATAGATGGGGACGGGGCCAGTCAGAGGTGGTATTTACTGGTTCTCCGAACTACTCAAAATTTCTGCTACCGGTTCTCCGAACTACTCAAAATTTTCGCTACCGGTTCTTCAGAACTGGTCAGAACCTGCTGAAACCCACCTCTGGTACAGGGTCATTGTTGAGATATGTTTTTTCATGCTGGATTTTTATACTGGATTCAATGACATATTGCCAATTTTGTGCAGATTCCAAGATGCATTTGGATACATGTCAGCTTGAACAAACAGCAAAACTTTGACTGAAATTAATTGCTACTATGGGCTGTAAGACAGGAAGACAAATCTGAGGAAGAAACCCTCAGTATTTATGCATGCATGTGTTGGATAGTATAATCTCACAAGTGAATCTCAACAGTATTATATAAAAGTGTGTCAAAATAAATTAGTGAAATAGCAGTCTTTGTTACATTTGGCCTGATTCATCTGACTATGCCAGCTGGGAAATTATTTTGTACAAAGATCTCATGCAACAGAACTCCATCATTTGAGATTTGGATTAAACACCGAAAATAACTTTTACATCAGGATATTTATACCATGTAAAGCATGGATTTTTCTAAAACTGGAATGAATGAAACTGTTTTCTTTTCTATTTTTTTTTAAAAAAACTTGACTTTTCCTACGGTACCGTTCAGAGCAAATGGAATTAAAGCGGCTCCACCAAAGTTGTGATTCAGCCACACTAACATCATTTACATAATTTAATGGATCAAACAATAGAATATGAATCGATTTAATTAACAGTAAATAAAGCTCTGTTTTTTAAAAAAATATTAAACTGGTTTTCAGAGTTTAAGGACTGCAGAAAAACCAATTGCAACCAGCCTGCCTTCCATTGAGGACCTGCATACAGCACAAGTCAGAAAATAGGCAGAGAAAATATCTACAGACCAAGGGTGGGTTCTAACTTACCTTGCTGCCGGTTCGCTTCCTCCCGTGCCACGTGGCCACGCCTCGTGGGTGCGCGCATGCGCAGTGCAAAAAAAATTATTTTTTTTTTAAATTAAAAAGCCAAAAACAAGATGGCGACGCATGCACAGTGCCGGAAACTCAGCTTCTGCACATGCGCAGAAGAAGAAAAAATAAAAAAATTCAAAAAAAAATTCAAAAAAAATATGGCGGCGCCCATGGACCGGCACCAACTGAACCAGATCTGTGACGCCATCGTGATGTCACCAGCGGGTCGCTACCAGTTCGGCTGAACCGGTCTGAACTGGGAGGAACCCACCTCTGCTACAGACCCCTCACATGCTGGACATAAATTGTTTCAACTCCTCCCTTTGGGACGCCACTACAGGGTAACTAGATATAAACAACTAAACAGAGAGACAGCTCACCCCTTCACTCTGCTAAATACCTAATTAGCAATAGCAATAGCACTTAGACTTATATACCGCTTCATAGTGCTTTACAGCCCTCTCTAAGCGGTTTACAGAGTCAGCATATTGCCCCCAACAATCTGGGTCCTCATTTTACCCACCTCGGAAGGATGGAAGGCTGAGTCAACCTTGAGCCGGTGAGATTTGAACCGCTGAACTGCAGCTAGCAGTCAGCTGAAGTAGCCTGCAGTGCTGCACTCTAACCACTGCGCCACCTCGGCTCTATAGTAATTGCCACAGTATTGGCAATTACTATGTCTAAATATATTTGCCCATGTAGTATCCCTGTATTACTATTATCCTTCTCATCTTTTACACTACCTTCTCTTTTTTTTTTTTTTTTTTTTTTTTTTTTTTTTTTTTTTTTTTTTCTTTTTTTTTTTTTTTTTTTTTTTTTATTTTTTTTTTTTTTTTTTTTTCTCTCTCTCTCTCCCTCTCTCTCTCTCTCTCTCTCTCTCTCTCTCTCTCTCTCTCTCTCTCTCTCCTTTCTTTCTTTCTTTCTTTCTTTCTTTCTTCTCTTTTTGCTTTGTCTGACATTTCTTCTTTATTTGCTTACTTTACTTTTCATTTCCTTTTTGTTTCTTTAAATTTGTAGTGTTTTTACTTTGTAAAAAATATTTAATAAAAATTAATTTAAAGAAAACAGTAAAATAGAAGGGAGGCCCTTTTGCAACTAGAGTGTTTCTGGACTATGCATGCTGTTAAGTCAAATTTTAATTGAAACATGCATGCATTCAGTTTTTGTTCCAAATAATGTGCAAAAAATTCCCCCAAATCCCTTCTCAAAAGCACAAAAACCAGAAAAAATCCAAATATGGGAATGTGTAGATTCTAAATTAATGTCATGGAATTTCTATTCCAAGTCAGCCTGGTCAGAATTTCTATCTGATTTTGGAGAAGATGTAAGACTGCTTTTGTTTTCTGTCCCTCCTCTGATTTAAAAAAAAAAGCACACAATGTATATAATAGCTTCACATGGTCCAATACCTATAATATTTACAGTAGATTTATGATAATATAAGATCTGATGGTGCCATTGTTCTGTGGTTGCATCTTTCAGCTCTTTGATTATACTAAAGCAGTCTGGAAATTACTTTCTCACAAGAGTGATCAGTCTCCCAAAGACATGAGGCCTATATAATTAAAAGAAATTAGATTCAACACTACCTAACCAAATTAATATTTGTTACGGAAAAACAGGCTCCATTGTTATGTTCCTGTATTGCATCCTAAGTAAAAAGCACTCTACTTATCTTCAGTGGGAGTTGACATAGAGAATTTTCAGCTGAGTTTATTCAGAACTTTTAAAAAGATTAAGGGGTTGAAGTAATGCAAAACCAAGCTCCCATCAATGTCCAAACATGCATGAATAAGCAATAATGGCCTTCTTCTGCCATACCGGATCAGAACTGAGGTAAATTTAATGCTAACCATATTTCATATTTGAATAAATATGACAAATGTAATTTTAATTCTTCTCTATATATGCCAAATAGTACATTAAAATTCTTTCATTTTTTACTTATCTAGAAAAACCATGGCAACCCAAATGCAAGCACTAAGCCATTAAGAGTAAGTTGATTTAATTCAGCAAAAGACTATATTCAGATATATATATTTTTCAGTTTAGAGTTATGGAATGACTGGAGAAGTAGTAAGTAAGTAAGGATGCCATTTATGGTATGTATAAATGAAGAATACCTTTCTTACAGCTGTGAAAATCTTCTATATCTCTAAGGCTCTATTCAACCTTCCCTTACTTGGCAATGCAAAAAGCTTCAAGAATAGATTTCCAAAGTTATGAAAGTTCCGATAAGGTTTTTGCAGAAAAAAACCTGATGCCTTTATTTCAGAAAGCAATACTAAAACACAGCAATTGCTATGTATCAAATGCATGCTCTATTTATATTGAAATCAAGGTTCAAAACTCTTCTGTCAGTTTCTCCAGCTCAACCAATGTAATAGATAGACATCCGTCTCTTTGGAGGAGGCCCAATTTCCATATGTCTCTTGTTTTGGTAATTTATCTGATGTCAGGCTGATTATTGCTGGTTGTGTGAAAATTAGCTCTCATGCCCCCTACCAGTACCTCTCTGAATTTAAAAAGATTTGCTTTGGAATCCCAAAGGAGATTTGAGTGAAAATCGATATGAAAATCACATGATATTTATCCAGAATTAGAAACTGTATTGCAGTTTTGCAGTTCCCATAGCTCCTGGATGTATAAAAGATGGTTTCAGTAACGTTTTGGATATTCTTTTTACATATCCTATATTTTTCCCTCTACTGCTTATTCTTAAGATTTCATGATTGGAATTGTAGGTGTAAGTGTGACCACATCAAAGATTTATAATAGCATTCTTATACTATTTTTAATTTTTTCCAAAACATTGCTAGCATGGAATTTGCCTTTTGTTCTTGCAACAATTGCCCATTGCATGGATATTTGCAATGACTGTGACTATACTGTGGCTGATGTGAAGTATGCAAAAACTAAATACTTTACAGCAGGGGTGTCAGACTCGTGTCGTCATGCTGTCGTCACGTGACATGACTTTTTTCCCCTTCGCTAAATTGGGGATGGGCGTGGCTAGCACATGACGCATCCAGCCCGCAGGTCGTGAATTTGACACCCGTGCTTTACAGTATCAATGTTAATGCCTGTTACTGAATTGCTTTCGTCATTTGCAAACCCACTAAATCTGTTTGAAGCGATAGGGAAAAAGATTGCATATTTTTCTGTGAAGATCAGGAATTTCATATCTGAGTTTTTTAGACTCTGAGAAAGATATGTCTGGATCTACAGATTTGTTTATTGTTAATTTATCAATAGGCCTATAATTTTATCTCTTCACAAGTTCATTGGCATCAATTCTTACAACCTCCAATAATTCAGACATTGGTCTCTGCGTCATGTCCTCCAAATGAAGCAGTAATAATTTGGGACCCAGCACTTTCCATTGTTGTCATTAAGCAAAGATTGCAGGTTGTTAAATGAGTCACAGACGGCTCACAAGCCGGCCAGTAGACAGGTAATTGACTGCCACCTGGCTTCTTAGGGGGTGCAGATGCCTGTTTATGGGCACACAACAATAAAGAAACTACTTTGAGTAAATCCTTGTGTTGCTCATGCTTCCTTGTGCCTAACATTAATTTTGCCAAACTAAAAATCAATCTGCATTACTATTAGCTATACCTTGTAAAAGAATAGGGAGAATCAACTCTGGCCCAGAACTCAGGCTGATTTGCCCTTGGGAAAGATCCGCTCCCTTCTGTGACTCCACATTTCACCACAGGCAGGCAGTCTGAAGTGCCACAACTATGACTGAGCAAGGAAGCATAAAACATTTAACCCACTTTAAACTTTATTTTATTGTTAGAACATTTAGAAGCAGGCTATAATGTGAGATTGTGCATTTGGGGAAGCATGTTTTGCCCTTCCAAACTTGCTTCTTGAAAGAGTGCAACACTGTGTATTATCTAAGATGAGAGAAAAGGTCATTCAAAGGCATTTTCTCTTGTACAAAATATTTTATTTGGAATTGCTCTTAAAGTGAAGCACGCACATGTCTGAGAACCAGTTTGGCATCATGGTTAAGGAACCTGATGACAGTCTTCCTAGGTAATCCAGGCAGGAAACAAGACAAGATGAATTAATTCTACTTAATTGTTGCTTTATAATATAACAGAACCTTGCAGGTCTGAAGGCATAAATGTTACGCCTCCACTTTTAACTACTTGATCCATTAGGGCAGTGGTTCTCAACCTTTCTAATGCCGCGACCCCCCCGCGGCCCCCCCCCCCCCCCCTCCCCCCCCCCCCCCCGCCCCCCCCCCCGCGGGGCCCCCCCCCAGCCGTGACCCGCAACTCACCCCCTCCCCACGCAGGATGAGGTGACAAAGGGGGCGTGGCACCAGGGGCGAAATGCTCCCGGTTCGGGCTTGCCTGCGGGTCGCCGGACAGCTGATAGCGAAGGAAACGGGCCCACCCGCCCGGACGCCGCCATTTGAGTTCTTTTACCCTCTGCGCATGCGCAAAGCGTTCTGCGTATGCGCAAAGGGTAAAAGAACCCAAATGGCAGCATCCAGGCGGGTGGGCGAAGTCTCCCGCTTCTGTCGCTACCGGCTATCTGGCGACCTGCAGGCACGGCCGAAGCGGGAGCATTTCACCCCTGCGAGTGACGGTGTCACCAAGATGGCGGGCTAACGCACGCGGCGACCCCTGTGAAATGGTCGTTCGACCCCCAAAGGGGTCACGACCCACAGGTTGAGAACCGCTGCATTAGGGCAAGTCCTTCCTAAGTTTCTTTCTCCCAAGGTTATTCATATTCAGGCTAAAAACTAGGAGACAATTAATTTTAGGCCTGACTTAGGCATGAAACCAACTGGGAAACTTTGAGTCAATCATTCTCTCTTAGTCTTCAGGAAGAGCCAATGGCAAACCACTTCTGAAGATTTGGCCAGGAAAATTGCAGAGACTGATCCATGTAGTTACCAGTAATTAAGATTGACTCAAAGGCCCAAAAACGAACCAACGATCCCATGCACGATTAGATAACATGGGGAGGTTGGGAAATACGTAGGTACATCAATCCTGCAGGAGGATGAAATCCTTTAAACAACATAGTATGTGCTTTATAAACAGCCTCTGAAAATGGCTTATATATCCTTCCTGTATTCTTCCAAGTCTGAAACAAAAACAAATGTTCCACCCTGTGTTTGGCTCTATCCAGGCCTGTCAAACTGGTGGCCCGCGAGCTGGATGTGTCACTCGCAGGCCACGCCCACCCCGGCTCCGCAAAGGCAAAAAACACCCCACCCACATCACAATACGTCACGTGACGCGATGGAGTTTGACACCCGTGCTCTATACGGTTTTATCCTCGGCTTTTACAAACACACTGAGTAGATTTATTGAAATATTCTTTTTGTTTCCTTGAGAAGTGGAATGAGCATAATTCCTCACATGTCTTCAAAAGAACTGACGTTGTTGATTAAATCCATCCTTTCCCCACCAAAAAAAGAAAAAAGGAAAAGGAAAAATTTATGAGATGTCAAGCATCTTTTAATATATTCAAAACTGTAAGACTAGCATGCAAAAAAACTGAATATATGTTATTTAGCAGGATTCCATCAATCATAGAAATGAGCATCCTGTAGGTCTGGGTCAATACCTTACAGCCCATTAAACAGAAGGAAGGGAAGCATGTTTTTTATGTTCAATATGACAGACAGTGAGAATGAATAATAATAATAATAATATATGTTCATAGTTTCAGCTGTCAATATCAGAATGAAAAATTATCAAACATTAATCCATCAAATAACATTAACTTTGCCATTCTTGATTATTACTTGCCACCTGAACTAACATGAATTACAAAAGTTTTATTTTAAAATATGAAATGGTTTTAATGTTTCATTTGACTAGTTCAGTTTGCTGGACTACCAGCAAATACCAAATGCTTCATAGCTGCCAGAATAATTGCAAATTAAAAAGAACCATTTAAGCTAACTTAGAAAGAAAACAGGAACCAAAGCACACCATATAGTATATGTAGCATTCAGTTATTTGTGGTAATGATCATTTATCATACTGTTAATAACTAATTCTTAATAATGTTTCAGTTAGGAACATTCGTGTTTTCAACTTTCAACAAATATTTCAACAAATATTAATTCCTAAGAGAAGGAAATTTGATTATCAACATGAAACTGATTCAGCAGCAAGGAACCACCAAGACTACTCCCACCAACACAGAGAGGGCAAGCCACTAGTATATAAAATGAGAGCAAACCCCACTCCCTTCTAGCATTGATAATGTTATCTAGTTTGGTAATGAAATGTCTGCAAGAAAGCTCAGAGGACCCCACTGCTCAAACATCCATCTGCACCAGTAGTAAAAAATGTTCTGCATAGCAGAGGCTAGAGTGGACAACGTTGGTGGCAAGCTTAGGTTGAGGAGTATAATTTCTGATACTACTCTCTGGTAAATAACCATATAACAGAATAACAAGAGTTGGAAGGGACATTGGAGGTCTTCTAGTCCAACCTCCTGCACAAGCAGGAGACCAGAGGTGGGTTCCTACCAGTTCTAACCGCTTCTTTAGAACCGTTAGTAACTCAGCAACGATGTCACGGAGCCGGTTCCGTCGGTGTCTCCGTGGGCGCCGCCATCTTGGATTTTGCTTCTGTGCATGCGCAGAAGCTATTTTTTATTGCTGTGCGCGCGCGCATGCACAGCACGACCCTGAACGAACCAGCAGCAAAAGGATCCAGAACCCACCCCTGCAGGAGACCCTATATCATTCCAGACAAGTGGCTGTCCAGTCTCTTCTTAAAACCTCCAGTGATGGAGCACCCACAACTTCTGAAGGCAAGCCATCCCACTGTTAATTGTTCTCACTGTTAGGAAAGTTGTCCTTAGTTTTAGGTTGGTTGGTAGATTCTTTTGTCAGATGATGTCCATGCAATACAAACTTGGACCTTTCATTGAGTGAGACATTTTGTAATTCAAAACTTGCAAGTAGCCCAGTTTTGTCACCCCACATGCTATTTTGAATTTTGTTTCAGTAAAATCAGAACAAAACTGATGTTCAACCTGCCAAAAAAGCATAGCATAACTGAGGAATAAGAAAGAACACTTAAAGCTCATACACAGACACTGGAAATCTCAATTCTATTCCTTTGAATTGCATTTTCATTAAATAACATTGAGTCAAGGTAGTCTTTAGCCATCCTTTTTTAATAGGAAGACAGACATTTTATTATTTATATATATATATATATAGATAGATATATAGATAGATAGATAGATAGATAGATAGATAGATAGATAGATAGATAGATAGATAGATAGATAGATAGATAGATAGATAGATAGATAGATAGATAGATAGATAGATAGATAGATAGATATAGGGAAATAATACATACTAAAAGGAAAAAGAAACCCCAAGTAACAAAAACAAAAGCACCAAACCAATTATAGAAACTTGTATAAATATATTGCTATTTTTGTATAGTAAAACCTAATTCAGACTCATTAATAATAGCAACAAGTGGCTCAGAGATCAGGGCACTGATTAAGCCCTGAGCTCATTGAATTTCTGGCTCCCAGAAATTGTTGGTAACTTGCTCTCCTCCTTTTCTGTGTAAGGCAAACTCAAGGCAATTTGACATCATTTTAAATAAAACAAAACCTAAATTAAAATATGTTATATTAATGGAGAAAAAAACACAGCAGAGAAGGCATTTATTATTTTTTAAAAAATAGATCTGCTCTGGGGAGCTTGATTTACCAAACGTTGGAATCTGAATGGCTTCACTAGAACAGCAAGCTGTTTTGTTTAAAGTGCCTGCATTATTAAGCCTTGTCCATCTGTTCTGTTGCTCATAAGTGACATTTCACACTGTCAATGCATTTCAAAGGTAAACAATGGAATCAAGTTGTTAAGGACAGTTTAATATGATTATTAAAATTCTGACATATGTATATGACTTCTTTGCTATTTACGTCTAAACAATATCTAGCTAAATTTAAAATTTGATTGTCCCTGGAGAAATTGAGAAAAAAAATGTCAGACACAAGTCTTACATGAATTTAACCATTTGTACATACTATATGCATGTGGTATTGTAACCATCTGATTTCATCTCTTATTGTAATGATAATGGGAAATAGGCTGGCAACGCCAGGTTCAGGACTGCTTATGGGCTTTGACCTGTGTTTTGTTTTGCAATTTCCTAGAGTCAGATATAACCATAGTTACCTAATATTGGTGATATAGGTTTCTGCCACTACGTGGCATGAACAGTTAATCATTTGAGTATAATCCCTAAAACATCATTATAATCCCTAATGTCATCATTAACAGTTGTTGGTCATGCAGAATAATAAGGGAAACATGCTGTAGACTATTCTAAGTCATTGTAACGCCTCTCTTGGTGTATATGATACTTCTCTATATTTGATAAACTCTTTACTATAAAATTCTCCTGTGTCTCAACCTGTTCATCTGCCCCCAGATGTCCTGCTATCGTTCCAACAAAATTCAACTAAGACTGTGCAAAAAAATATTATTTTTTATGCTGTGCCTAGTTGCGAAGCCATTGCTCAAGCATCAAGGCATCTATATCCGTCAAAGGTTTGTCATGGCCATTCCAAGGCCCTTTCCTGATCTTCTGAGGTTGTGTTGCATGCACCAAAGAGACTTCTATCAGGTTGGAATGAAAGCAGAAATATCTTGGCTGCAGGTGTACAGATATTCAGCAAATCATAAAAGTGACTGTGCTGAGACTGGGGGACATGGCCATCTGTGTTCAGTGATATGAAGAGGTGCTTTACAGAGTCATAGAATCAACGCTTGGTACAATTTTGTAATCAATATTCCATAAAATCAACATAATTATATCTGGTGTATTCTGTGTCTATTTATCCCTTTTATTGCAATATGCTGTCCAAATTAGAAGCATATTTGTTGCCACTCTTTAACTTTGGGCAGACCAAATAGTGCCTTTGAAAAGCACTGAAGGTTAAAAACATATTAGAGTAATAGTCATTAGTCTCCCAAACACAAATATGTGCTTTTAAAACAATCTCTAAAGTACAGCATAATATCTGATTACTGAACGGAAACATTGCCACCCATTAACCCCTAGAGAACCAATTTCCCATAGGTTGCCTAGAGCCATGTCATCTCAGATGCCCCCAGCAATTTAAATGATGCAACAGCAGTAGAAGCAGGCCATGCAAAAATGCCATGCAGTCATACAATTTATATCGTCATTCGACACAATATATTGTGTATATTACTAGAGTAAAAAAATTGAATGAAACGAAATAATTAGAACTCATTGAGATTGCAATGCATATCATTTAAAGGTATTCATGACCCTTGTTCTTTTATGTGAACTAACATTCAGTGAAAAATATATCTTCTTTTTTCTACTAGGATTGATTTTTAGTGTGTTCTTTCCATTACTTATGAATATAATTGTGAAAGTGGTTCTTGCGCTGACAAGGAAACTGATAACTTCCTTAGTGTTCCATGGTGCAAACATTACCAGGTACAAGCTGGCCCCAAACTACAGGTGAAATCTCATCATTATTAAAAGCACAGGAGAATGAAAAGGAGATATTAACTTCTTTGAATGACATAGAGCAGGGATGTCAAGCAAATACGTCACGTGACATATCGTGACTTTTTCTCCCTTTGCTAAACCGGGGGGGGGGGTGGCCAGCACATGACGCATCCAGCCCAAGGGCCGTGAGTTTGACACCCCTGACATAGAGAGATAAGTTTCACATTTGAAAGTGGAAGTACTATTTATCTTATTTATTTATGCATTAAGTATATACTATATGGTGCTTATCTCACTGTCAAGCGAGTCTGGGTGGCTTGCAATCATAAAAACAGTGGTACAAACATTAAAACATTAAATAGACAGAAATTAAATGAGTTAAAAATGGGGTAGTACTAGTTAGAATTTTTAATGCAGTCACTCTGTTGTTGTTTTTTAACATAATCTAAATAATAAGAGTGCAGAGAAACTTGTTTCCTTTGTTGATTTGTTCCAGTATGGAGGGTTGTTATAGACTTCTGATAATAATGTAATTTAAATGAATATTAATGTAATAAGTCTCAAATTAAAACAGTTTCATGAAGTAATAGTATCTGGAGTTAGAAGATATATTATGCGATATTAAAATTTTGCTGATTTTTGAACCAATTTGATTTTATTAAAGTACTGTATAATGATCTAGGATTTTGTTTGTGAGATCTCATTATCAGAGGTTAAATCTAATAATAGTACTGCTTAATAGAAGCAATTTTACTTATTCTACTTTGCATACGTTTGGATGATTCCTCTTTTCAATAAGCACTTGTTGATGATATATTTGTATATCAAATTTAAAAATACATCCAATTATTCTCCCAAAACTTCAAAAAGCCAAAAACAAGAAAAGCATACTGTGGCAGGTTGAAGTGCCCGGCTGAAGGAAAGTAGCTAGACCTCTGCTAAGGTCATGAAGTTTTTTCAGGAAAACAAATGACTCAGCACTTGACCAAGACCACATAGGCAGAAAGGGGAAATGTTTGCAGGTACCTATACAGAGGTACCAGTAGTGGGTTCTAAAACCCGTCGCTACCGGTTCGTGCACGCGCTTGCACGCAATGCTTCTGCGCATGCGCAGAAGCGTCCTGGGCAGGTGGGCGGAGCATCCCGGGTGGGTGGGTGGAGCCGAACCGGGAGCAACCCACCACTGAAAGGCACGTATATATCTGGCCTATAGAATAAAAAAAGGGCAAGGAAAAGGAGAGAAAGAGAAGGAGTGTATTGAAGCAGGACATGCTGCTGGAGTGGACACAGCCTAATAAATTTGGAGTGGTGGGGAACCTGACAAGTTCAGACAATCTGGCCCTGAGATAAAGAGAAAGACTGGGAGGAAAATCTTGGTGTGGTTTGTGAAAATGTGAGACCAGGACGCCAAATTGTGTTGTATCTAAGGAGATTCAGATACTGGATAGTGGTATCTTGTGAGTTAAAGGCTTTGTTTGACAGCAAAACAGCCAGGAGAAAACACAGAGATACTCATTATCAGTAATTGAAATAGGGAGGGGAGAAAAATAATAAAAGTGAAAGCTGAAAGTGCAAGAAAGAAAGAAAAATAAAAAATATATAAAGAAAGAAAAAAAGAGACATAGAAATAGCTTCCAATCTTCTTTACAACAGTTATAGGTACAATTATAAATTTGCCTTTCACTCTATGCTTACGAAATAACTCTCTTCTTTCTATAATCTATTCTGTCTAATCATCGAAACCATAAATCATATGTTCATTTTTTTCTGTTTCACACAAAAAGTCTATAAGGGTTTCCCAGTCAGCAATAAACATATTGTCTTTTCTCTGATCAAATAAGTCAATTTAGCCATCTCAGCAAGATCCATCATCTTCATCAACCATTCCTCTATTGCCGATAATGTTGAATCTTTCTATGTTTGTGCATAAAATAATCTTGCTGCAGTTATCATATATAAAACAAAGTTATATGACATTTTTCCAACTGTTTGTCTATCAGTCCCAAAAGGAGGAAAAAAACTTTTTTACACAATCAACAAACATGATAAAGTGTTCCTTCTTCTTCACATTTTCAGCATAAATTTTAAGTGCCTTTATATATTCTAGACATTTTCTGGGGTGACATATACCAATGGTACATCATTAGATAAAAATTTTATTTAAAATTAGAACATCATGTGAATTTAAATCATTTCAGCCATATATTTTGCCATTGTTCCATCTGTATGTTATAACCCAAATTTTATAGCCCATTTTATTATACACTCTTTCCCTTATATGTTGTATTTGAGCTTCCTGTTCCTGTGTAAGAACATGTCCTTTAATATTTAGGGAAACATGTTTTTTTTTAAGAGGCAGAAAGCAACCACCACCTTACTTAATAGCCCAGAGCAGATGTCAGCACTTAAGAGATAAAGAGATAGCTCTATTCATAGGCAAAGCAAATACTGCAGGCAGAAATCCATTCAAGACAAGATATTTTGAAACAAAGGCAGAATGGTAGGATTGATGATTATGTTATACATTACATTTAGGGAAATGTAATATTCTGCCTTTTTAAATATTCCTCAAAATATTTCATTATTCTAGGAGAGGGGAGTGGCTCCCCCAGTACTGTCTTACAAAAAGTTAGCCATTAGTGTTAGTCTATTATTTTTCATTTATAAAACGCTTCTTGGGCTGACAGCCATAAATGTGTTTTCAGACACAAACTAGGGTTGTATACAATGTTCCCTCTAAGCTGCGCGGCTGCGCGGCCGCGCGGCCGCGCAGGTGAAAAGAAAACTCCGCGCAGCAGTTTCCAACTGCGCGCAGTGATTTGAAACGGGATGCAAAGTCTCCCCCTCCAGGAAGGCAGCGCTTGCTCTCTGGCTGAAGCTCAGCCCTTCTGGGCTCCCGCTTCACTTTATAGCCCCCGATCGGCTTGGCGGTTCAGTGGCTCAGCATCAACGCCATGTGGGGAACAGCCCCCAGCGCTCTTCCCCGCCTCTGTCTCTCAGCTGCTCCTCCGGCGGAGAGGAGCTTTTCAGCCAGTCGCCTAAGGCTCCGGTTTCCTCCCACCCAGAGCAGCCATACCCTTCACCCCCCCCGGGGTGAAGTCCTGCGTGGTGCACACGCCCACCCGCCAACTTCTCAAATGGCTCGCTCGCTCGCTCACACCTCCACCTAACGCAGCACGCCTCCCTCCCTCACACCTCCACCTAACGCAGCACGCCTCCCTCCGTTCCGCCTGGGCCAGGAGTGGGGAGGGAATGAAGACTTTGCAGTATCCTTCCCCTGGAGTGGGGTGGGAATGGGGATTTTGCAGTATCCTTCCCCTGGAGTGGGCATGGAATGGGGATTTTGCAGTATCCTTCCCTTGGAGTGGGGTGGGAATGGGGATTTTGCAGTATCCTTCCCCTGGAGTGGGGTGGGAATGGGGATTTTGCAGTATCCTTCCCCTGGAGTGGGCAGGGAATGGGGATTTTGCAGTATCCTTCCCCTGGAGTGGGGTGGGAATGGAGGTTTTGCAATATCCTTCCCCTGGAGGGGGGTGGGAATGTCGATTTTGCAATATCCTTCCCCCAGGAGTGGGGTGGGAATGGAGATTTTGCAATATCCTTCCC
>QLTV01003764.1:651636-667147 GCA_003457575.1 Thermophis baileyi | reverse complement strand
TTTCTTCCATCTTTCTGTGTTCGACCAGTTCACCGGCGGGAGCGTACTTGGCATGCTCTGGATGTCAGGAGAGCTCTAAAGGTTTACATTGAAAGAACGAGGTCCTTCCGTAAGTCAGAAGCCCTGTTTGTGGCTTTTCACCCTCGTTCCCTGGGCTCCAGGGCGTCTGCTTCCACCATTGGACGATGGATCAGGAGCACGATCGCGACGGCATATGATCTGGCATCCTTGCCCAAACCATCGGGTGTCACGGCCCATTCCACCCACAGTGCAGCCACTTCAGCCGCTTGGGCCACGCAAGCGTCTCTGGAGGAGGTGTGCCGGGCGGCCACCTGGGCCTCTCCTACACCATTCATCAGACACTACAAGATAGACAAGTATGCTTCTACAAATGCGGCCTTTGGCCGTCGGGTCCTTCAACGAGTGGTGGAGTCTGATCACCGATCGGTTAGCCAGGACAGGTCCCTCCCTTAGGGGACTACATGCTTTGGTATGTCCCATCCTGAATGCTGGCTCCTCCCCAGGATGGAGAATAGGCGTTGGACCTACCTGATACGCCTCTTCTCATCCGGGAGGAGCCAGCATTCAGTCCCGCCCTTACCTGTCCATTTATACCTACCATTAGTGGATGGGAGTCTGTCAGGTGCTTACCTGGGTTAGGAGTTGCCACGTCGAGTCTAGTCTTCGGGATTCGTCAAATCGGGAATTACAGGAGGCAGATCCAAATATAAATTAAAAAAATAGACAGACTCAGTCCTTCACCGGATTGGACGAGGACAACCCATCCTGAATGCTGGCTCCTCCCGGATGAGAAGAGGCGTATCAGGTAGGTCCAACGCCTATTCTTGGAATTAATGAACTGAAATGGGATGGGATGGGATGGGATGGGATGGGATGGGATGGGATGGGATGGGATGGGATGGGATGGGTCACTTCATATTAGAGAGCATCAAATGTATGACAGACCAAAAAAAATCATTGAAGAAATAAAGTAGGTAACCTTATTAGCAAAAGGATGTCAGAGTTGTTACTGGATTACAACTTAAAAAATTAATCAAATGATCTCAATTCAAATCCAAGGCAAGTCAATCAGTGTTACATGATTCAAGACTATGGTGCATCCATAAAGGCAAATGAAGTGGAGTTCAACTTGTAACACCCTGTTAGCACAACCTACACACAAAAACATCACATCACATTTCTTATAGGAGACTGCAGTGGTGAAGCCAGAAGTAAAATCACAATTGAAATAGAGTACAGTAGTAGGAATGTATAAAATAAAGCCAAAAAAAGCCAACAACATAATATGTCTATGCAGATTTCAGTCATCCAGGTCATGGTTGTCTCAAAGGTGCTTTTTTTTCCTTCCAAAAGACAAATGGACTATGTTTTTTTTTCCTTGAGGAAGATTTTTTTTTCTTGAAGAAGACATTTCACTTCTCATCCAAGAAGCTTCATCAGTTCTGGCAGGATGATAGGGAGGGAAGTTAAGAAAATCTTAATAGAGTTTTGCCAAGTAAATTCAATGTTTATAGTAAATGCTTTCTTTCTGAAATCTAAAATGTGATTCTACACATGGGCTTCCCCAGATGATCAACACAGGGGTGGGTTCCACTTACCTTCCCTACAGGTTCGCATCGCAACAGTCACATCATGCAAAAGACCCGGAAATGACTCTCTGCGCATGCACAGAAGCCTTTGTGCATGCGCAGAAGCCTTTGCACATGCGCAGAGGGGTTTTTTTGCAAGCCGCGGCAACCGGAGGACCGGTTCGGGAGCATGGACCACCGGTCATCGCTGCCGGTTCTGTGAACGGCGGTAAATTTCCGCTACCGATTCTAATGATACCGACTGCAGGTCTGATTACAAATTGCTCGCAAATTACTACTTCAACTAAAGAAAGACAGTACCTGTAAAATAACAAACCCAACAACATAAGAATTCAGGAATATGTGCCAACAGTTAGAAATATAGTTGATAGGTAAATAGAATATCTAAAGAACTGAAATTTGTGGCATCACTGAAGATAAAGTAAAAAAAAAATAGAAATAGAAATAGAGAAATGAGCTAACATATTTGTCTGCTGATGTACTGAAAATAATAAAAGAAAGTTGAAAAGGGCAAGAAAAAAAGGTTTTTTTTTCCCAATTGAAGCCTTAAAGAAGAATGCTAAGAAAATATATAAGCAGTACAAAAAAAAACACCCTGAAATTAATAGCTGAATTATATATATCTTGCTGAGTTTGGAAGACATGAGGGCAAAAGTCAGTTTGCAGCTCTATAGTAAAAAAACATTATTTAGGTAAGCATACCCAATCTAGTCTAAACAGTAAGACAAGTTGAAATAGTAATAGACTTTATCTTCCAGTGCTCAAAAATTAATTGTGACAGTGACTGTAACCGTGAATAGAGATGTTTGATACTTGGGAGAAACTTTATGACAGATCTAGATAAACCATTAAAGGGCAGAGATATTTCTGGCAACAAGCATATTTATTGTTAAGGCCATGGATTTCCAAGACCTTCAGAATATGACCATAAACCAGGATCATCAGAAATGTTGAATAAAGTTACTCACAGTCCTGGTGAAATGGTGTCCATTAAGTCATGGAGAGTTGGAAGTGACTGAATAAGTGAACCATAACCAAAATTTGGGGCTAGAATTTTGCAACTCAAATCTAGTAGTCTAACCAAACTTTGGTTAGGTTTGAAGACTGAGGAAGAATTATTACAAAAGACTGGCTTCACTTAATTGCAATTCAAATGACCATTATTTGTAAAGTTTTATTGCAGTTTCAAATGTTTACTTCCAATTGTCATATCTCTTATTTGGCTTCATATCTGGTAAAAATAATTCTTTATTTATACTTAATTATAAAAAAAAACAGGATCAGAGAGTACAAAGCATGCAGAAGTATGATAGAAGTTAAGCTGGGACAAATATATAATTAAAACAGTAAAACCAAGAATTCTTAAAAAAATAGATACAAAAAGTCAAACAATTTTAAATAGAGATAATAACTTCATCCCGAACAGAGAAGGTCAAAATTTGGAGCTGAATGATTAAAAAATTCAATAGGAATTTAAATAATAGTTTTCATCTGGTTTTTTTTTTAATACTTTTTATTGAAATTTTTTCACATTAAAAAACACAAAACATAATTTCACTAATACAGCTTGGTGCTATCGGAATTTCTTTCTTCATTCTACATTTTCCATATTTAAGGCTATTGTTTTTAACTTAAACATTCTTATATCTATTTACTTCTTTATACATGTTATATATTGCACTACATCCATTTAAACTTCTACAATTATATTTGTTTAATTTTGTTACATCATCCTATACTACTTTACACATTAATTTTACTTTTCCTTTCAAGCCAATCATACCATCTATTCCATATTTTATAATACATTGTTTCCTCTCTCTCTCTCAATTCCATTGTTAGTTTGTTCATCTCTGCGCATTCTAGCACCTTTTTTATAATCATTGCATTCGAGGGGATTTTCTCTTTCTTCCAATTTTGGGCGAATGTAATTCTCGCTGTGGTAATTATGTGTTGAATAATATAATAAATTTCTTTTCTAATGTTTTCTTTTATTATTCCTAATAGAAACAGTTCTGGCCTCATCTCAATTTTCTGTTCTGTTATTTCCTCAATCCATTTTTTTATTTTTTCCCAATATTTCTTTGCGTTGGGACATGTCCACCACATGTGGTAGAATGTCCCTTGTACGTGATTACATTTCCAACAATTAGGTGGTATAGTTGGATACATTTTGGCCAATCTCGCTGGTGGTAGATGCCATCTATAAAACATTTTATATATATTCTCTTTTAGGCGGCCGACATTGTCAATTTGTAATTTTTCCCCCAAATGTGTTCCCAATACTCTAATTCAATATTATACCCAAAGTTTTTGGCCCACACTATCATTGTTTCTTTTACAATTTCCTCCTTTTAACATTTTAAATTTTAGAAGACAATTATATATTTTCGTAATCATTTTTTCATCTGTGCCTGTTAATATTTTGTCAATTTCTTGTTGCTCATTTTGAAAACCATGCTGTTCCGAATCCTTTTTATATTTTGTTTGTATCTGTAAGTAAGGCCCCCCGTCTATTTTGATTCCCTGAGTTTGCAGTTCCTGATTTGATTTCAATTTCCCTTGTTCATCTAGCAGTTCATTGTTACTATCTTATTTAAATCTATAACATTTGGATAAACCATTGCTTCCATTGTTGAGATCCATAACGGATTTTTTATATAAAAATTTTGTTTAATTTTCCTCCAAACTTCAATTAATGCGTCTCTCACCTGGTGTCTTTGAAAATATTTGTGTTTTATCCTTCCCCTCCCACAGGAATGCATGCCAACCCCGCTGTAAATCATGTCCTTCAATAGCTAATATTCTTTTATTTTTTAAAATTACCCATTCTCTAATCCATGTTGCTGCGGCTGCCTGGTAGTACAGTTCCCAGTCTGGTAGGCCAAAGCCCCCTCTCAGTTGGAATCCTGTAATAATTTACATTTTATTCTAGCCTTTTTCCCTTGCCATATGAATTTTAACGTTATTTTATTCAATTCTTCAAAAAAAGTTTTATTTAATTTTATTGGAATTGTTTGAAATAGATATAAAATGTTGGGTAAGATATTCATTTTAATGGTGGCAATTCTTCCTACCAAAGATAACTGTAATTTTGCCCAATTTTCCAAATCTTTTCGAATCTGTGATAATAATTTTATATAGTTGTCTTCTTTTATGGAGGAGCATTTTGCGGTCAGCCAAATCCCTAGGTATTTTGCTTTTTTAACTATTTGAAATTCTAATAATCTTTATAATTCTTTATTTTGATCTTGTGTAAGATTTTTGGTTATTATTTTTGTTTTATTTTTATTTATTTTTAGCCCTCAACCTTTCCGAATTCCTGTAATTTTCTGATTAGTGTTTCCCCTGTTTCCAGGGGATCTTCAATTATAAATGCCATGTCATCGGCAAATGCCTATAATTTATATTCTTCTTTTCTAGCTTTCAACCCTTTTATATCTCGATTTTCTCTAATTTGTTTTAGCAAAACTTCTAGCGAGAGTATGAATAACAGCAGTGATAATGGACATCCTTGCCTGACCCCTTTTTTTATATTAACTTTTTTCTGTTGATTCTCCATTTAATAATATTTTAGCTGTTTGATTCGAATATATTGTTTTGATCATTTTAGTAATTTTTTCTCCAAATTTCATCATGTCCAATTGTATATTTAGAAACTGCCAATTCAAATTATCGAAAGCTTTTTGTGCATCAACCAATATCAAGGCTAATTGTTTGTCTGGATGTGCTTCGTAGTATTCTAATACATTTAGCATAATTCTTGTATTGTCCTTTATCTGCCGTTTGGGTAGGAATCCGTTTTGATCTATGTAAATAATTTTATTTAATATTCTTTTGAGTCGTTCCGCTATAATTGTCACAAATATTTTATAGTCTACGTTCAACAGCGAGATTGGCCTATAGTTTTGAATTTTTTGGTTATCTGTATCTTCCTTAGGAATTAGAGTTATGAGCGCCTTTGTCCAGGAATTTGGTATTTTCAATCCTTCTAGCATTTCATTATATATCTCTAACATGATTTCTTCTAGTGGTTCTTGTAAAGTTTTATATAGTTCCACGGGAATTCCATCCAGTCCTGGTGTTTTATTATTTTTTTGTTTTTTAATTGCCCCTTTCATTTCTAATAGTGTTATCTTCCTGTTTAGCATTTCTCTGTCTTCCTCTGTTATATTAGGTAGATTTCTATCCTGTAAATAATTTATGATGTCATCTTCTCTAATGTTTCCTTGGCTGTACAGTGTTTGGAAAAAATTTTGAACAATCCTCTTCTTTTTCTCTCTCTTATGACATATATTCCCCTGTTCATCCTGTAATTGTTGTATCAATCTTTTTGTTTTTTCTTTCCTTAATTTATGGGCCAACCATTTTCCGGGTTTGTTTGCGGCTTCAAAGTAATTTTGTTTTGCCATTGTTATATTCCTTACCATTTCTTCTTGTTGAATTAAATTAATTTTATGTTTCGTTAAATCCTGTTCTTCTATAATTTTATTGTTCTGTGGTTCTTTTTGTAACGCATTTTCTATTTCTTTAAGCTTATCTTGTAATTGATTTTGTTTTTTCCACTTCTCTTTATTTCTCCTTGCCACATATGCTATTGATATCCCTCTCATATATGCCTTGGTAGTATCCCAGAGGTTTTGTAACGTTGTCTGTTCTTTTTTGTTTTCTTTAAAAAAGTTGCTCAATTCCTTTTCCATCGTTTGTATGTATAGTTTTTCCTTTACAATTCTTTGGTTTAATGTCCATCGTCCTTTTTTCTTCTGACCTTTCCATTTTATTGCCAATGGGTTATGATCTGCCCATGTGTTTTTTAGTATCTCTATATCTTCTATATTATTTATCAAATCCGGTTTCATCCAGGCCATATCAATTCAGGACCACAAATTGTGCGGGTGTGAGAAAAAGGTATATTGTCTTTTCGCAGGGTATAATTGTCTCCATGCATTTCTTAAATTCAATTCTTGCGCCATTTCGTAAAATGTATTTGGTAGCTTTCGTCTTTCCTTCTTTTTCTTCTTTGTACTTCTATGATCTTTTTTGTTATCTACCACTGTGTTATAGTCACCTATCACACATATATTTTCGTAGTCAAAATCCGTTATTTCTCCCAATAATTTTTTATAGAAATCCTTCTGTTTTGTATTCAGTGCGTAGATTGGCACTAATAAAATTCTTTTTTGACTAGTTTTTATTTCTACCATCAGAATTCTACCTTCCTTATCTTTAAATATTGTCCTCGAATTTATCCAATCTTTTACATATACCACAATTCCTCTTTTCTTTTTTTGTGCGAACGCCAGATGTAACTTTCCTAATTTGGGGCAATCTAAAATATTACTATGCTTTTCTTTAATATGAACCTCCTGTATACAAATTATATCCATATTTAATCTTTGTAGCCTAATTAATGTTTTTTTCCTTTTAATAGGTGAGTTTATACCGTTAATATTTAACGATAATAACTTTATTTCCTCTTCCATCTTGTTCCTTGTAATTAAATTTTAGTCCTCTCCTTGTTCTTATCTCCGTCTGTGCTCTTGTTTTAGCTCCTTCTCTCTCTTGATGTTCCACTTCTCTCCTGTCCCTGGGCTCTTGTTCTACTATCTTTTCCTCTGATACCCGTTGCTCTTGACTTTTACTTTCTACCTCCTCTCTACTATCCTGTTCATCTTCCTCACTTATATAATGATCGTAGAATTCCTGAGCTTTATCTAACGAATCAATGCGAAATCTTTTCTCTTGCCACGTGATTAGCATTCCCTCAGGAATGAGCCATCTAAACATCACTCTATGCTTTAATAGCTGTGTGGACAGAAATTGATAGCTTCTCCTTTGCTCCCTTATCCTTCTGGGAACCTGTTCTAGTGTAATGATCTCTTTCCCTTTGTACACCAGTGACTCTTCTCGTGTTCTGCCATATACTTCATCCCTCACTTTCTTTCTCACAAATTTAACATGTACTTCTCTCGGGAGCTTATGTCTGCGAGCATAGTTTGTATGTATGCGATATACTTCATCAATCTCCTTTTCGAATTCTTGTTTGTTTTTCTGTAAAAATTCCGCCAGGAGTTCCACCACTAATTTTGGAAGATCTTCTTCCTTACTTTCGACTATATTTTGGAAGCAAAAATAGAGCATTGATTTTTCCATCTCAAGATTTTTTATAGTCTCTTCTAACGCTCTATTTGCTGCCAGCATTCTAGTTTCTGTTGTCTCTAGTTTTTTTTCCATTTGTTCTGTTTTGGTTTCTACTACTTTTATTTTCTGCTCATTTTTTGTTATCATTTCCTGCATTGCACCCATTTTCTCATCCAGTTTTTGTATCTCTCCTTTCACTTCTCCTATATCATTCTTGATTTCCTTTTTAATATCTTCCGTATTATTCGCCATCGCCTCCTGCATCTTCATCATAGTCTCCTGTATGGATGCCAGGGTTACTTGCATATTCTGTAAGTTTGCTGCAATATTAGCTTTTTCTCCTTCAAGTAGATTTTCCACCGAGTGTGGTCCTGAGGGTGAAGCCATTGTTACAGTTGCCCTTTTTCCTCCTATTTTGGTAACTGTGGTCGTCGTGCTTGTCATTTTGATGTTTTTGAAAAAGTTTTTCCACAGTACCATATATCTTTCTCCTGCCTCCTCCTTTCCCCCCCCCTCTAATTCCTTTTCCTTCTACTCCTTCACAAGTAGGTATCAACCCTCTTCACTCGCTCCTGTTGACCCAGGTTTCTATTCTATATTCTCCCAGTCTCTCTCAATATGTAACAATCTACCCAGTTTTCAGTTAGGTCCTCCCAGCTCTAACATCACTTTTAACACTTTTCAATTTATCACTTTTCTCAATAATTTATACTTTCCTTACAGAGAAGCAGAAAGCAAAAAGAAAAAAAAGAAAAACTTATCAAATCTATATTTTATAATAAATGTCTATACTGCTTATTATTCCTCCAAACTTATTAATTTCAAAAGACTAAGGCCTACCTAACTATTTTCTTAACTAATTTCACTTAATTGTCATAGAGTACTCAATATTAACAATCTTATGTTCTATACTATATATTTCTTTAAAAAGACCATCTATGATTCTTATTCTTCTATTAAGACTCTGTTAATGACATTCTATAAATATGATATATAAATAGTATAAATAGTATAAATATAAAATAATAGTAGTAATTCAGTAGTATCGATAATATAGATAATATATATCATATAGATAGGATAAGTAATATAAACAGTATCAATATAAACATCAATATAAATTAGAATATAAATATCACCACTTTATAGATGTAATTATAATTATTTTATACCCAGGTATATATATTTCTTAAAACAATCTATCTATCTTGTTCCTCTATTAATATATTGTTGATAATAGTCTATAAATATGGTATATAAATAGTATAAATAGTATAAATATAAAATTATTATAATAATCCAATAATAAAGTTAATATACACAATATATATAGTATAACTGTAAATAATGTAAATTGTATCAATATAAATGTTTGTATAGGTTAAGAAGTAGATGCTGCTGCTATATAGGTATAGGTATGGCTATATTTTACCACAGCTTCTGTCCGTACCGCTTTATATCACAAGACCAGGTCCACTCTCTGTTCAGAGTTTTTCCTTCTTTTCTTTTAAAGTCAATCTCCTTTATCCTTCTTTATGGCAACAGACCACAGGAGTTTTCCTCAGAGTTCTACTATCGATCCGCTATAACAGAGTTCTTCTTAACTTCGCTCTCCTTTGTCCTGGATGTATAGTTTTTTTCTTTTCCTCCAAGATGTCGCTGCCTTTCAGAATTGCCCCGTCACCGTGAGTCCTCTTCACAAATTTCTTCCTTCCAAACACCAAATCTCTTTCTTTCTTTTTTGTCGCCACCCGGAAAACAGCCTCTGCTATCGATCTGCTATCACAGGATTCTTCTTAGCTTCCTTCTCTTTCATCCTGGGTGTCCAATTTTTCCTTTTCTCCATGATGTCGCCGCCTTTCAAAATTGCCCAGTCACCTTAGGTCCTCCTTGCTAGTTCCTTCCTCCCAAGTGCCAGATCTCTTTCTTTCTTGCCGCTGCTGGAAAAAAAGTCTCTCTTTTACACGCTGTTCAAATGTTACTTAGCTCACCCTTTTACATGTTTTTTTTCTCCCAATCTTTGACAGATTGAGTCCTCCGCTCCCACCGCCGGCTCGCCGCTTTCACTTCCTCATTGGAGACTCACTTCACCGCTAATCGATCGCTAAACAATCCACGATCTCAGAGAGTTTTTTCTATCTGTCTCTTGTTATTCTTTTCTCTCTGATTTCTCAAGCTGCTTGCCACTTTTCTCTTCCATAACTAAAAGTTCTGGACCTCACGCCTCCGGAACGGCCATACAGGCCGAGTTTCTTTGTGCTGTTTACGAGAGTTCCTCAGGTCCCACGGGAGCCGCACCTCTCCCCTCGAAACCGCCGAGGGAACCCCTCTTTTTCCTCATTCCCTCCAGGATCCAATCTGCCCCTAAAGTCTTCCAAAACACAAAAAAATCGGCTGAAACAAGAGGACCCCCGCTCGTTCCAGCCACTACAGTGTGACATCACCGCTGGAAGTCCAATAGTTTTCATCTGTTGAGCAGGCATGGTGGCCTTCATTGCTATATTTCGTAAGATGGAACATTGTTGGATTGAAAGAACAAGTGATAGTGTGTGTGTGTGTGTGTGTATTTGCATAAGCAAGATTTGTTATCTTTTGTTTTATGTAAAATACATTTGGACGGAGTTGGAAAATGAATCTTTCCTAAATGTGATCCTTCAAGGCATGAAAGGTAAAGGTTTCCCTGTCAGTCAAATCTGACTCTAGAGCACAGTGCTCATCTCTGTTTCTTGGCCAAGGGAGTCAGCATTTTCCGAAGACAATTTCCGTGGTCATGTGGTCAGAATAGCTACATGCCAAAGTTGCACGGAACACTTTTGCCTTCTCACAGAAGTGGTACCTATTTATCTACTCACATTTGCATGCTTTCAAAATGCTAGGTGGGCAGGAGCTGGGGCAAGTAATGGGAGCTCACCCTGTTGCACAGAGCTCGGGTCTTGAACCTGGACAGTCAGCTCTCCAACTGACAAGCTCAGCATCTTTAATTGCTGAGCCATCATGCCCCACAGTACAAGGCATGATTGTTTTACAAAAATCATGAAGGAGCTGTGCAAATGACTGAAGAGACACTTTGCTTCAATAGAGATTTGAGTGAAAAAACCCTTTCAAATTTGCTTTGCAAAGCAATGTGATCCACTCATGTTGAAGAGCTACGCAAAGTGGGTGGCTGGCTTTGTTTTGCTGGCTTTAGCTACCTATTCTGGCACTTGCACTGAGACATGTGCACACACAATGCATGTGTTTCCTGACAGTTAGAACAATTAATTAGTGGAATAACTTGCCTGCAGAAGTTGTGAATGCTCCAACACTGGAAGTTTTTAAGAAGATGTTGGATAACCATTTGTCTGAAGTGGTGTAGGGTTTCCTGCCTAAGCAGGGGTTTGGACCAGAAGACCTCCAAGGTCTCTTCCAACTCTATTATTCTATATTCTATGAGCAGAGGCCTCTTTCAGTTACTGAATCTGCCAATCAACCAACACAAAACACCTTAGCAAGGTAGATCAAGTAATCTCTTATCCAAGCTGCCTTATGCAGATGTCCTGATGCAAATTACCTGTCAATGAAGATTTCATACAAATCTTTATAGAAAGAGAAATTTCCAACCTTTCCCCAAATAGAAATCCATTCAGAAGACTCTACTATATTTCCAAACATATATGATGTGTATGAAGTTGTTTCTTTGTGTGATTATAGCCGTGCTCATAGATTTTGTATTTGCCTCCATGAGTGCTTACATATTGGATGTAATTGAAAAATGACTTTGATCCAATCTACAGTTTTCTTTACTGTGCTAGACCAGAATGAAAGTGTTAAAAAAGTAATTTCATTTTGCATTTGTGAACAGTGGAAAAATGCTTTTCAGAAATTATTTCCTGATAGTTCTTCTTTATTGAAAAAAGTAAGACATCCATTATAAAATTGTTATTAAGAAAGTTGCTTTTAAAAAGATATGAAATTGCCTTTTCTTAAAAATTGGCAAAAGCCCTTTCTTAAGGTCTTTAAGCCCAATTAAAAATTCCAGCAGATTAATCCAGTAGATATTTATTTAATACATTTATGCCCTGCTGCAACCATTTATCTGCTATTGTAATATTTGTTTTTTAGGACATCTTTGCATTGTACAATCTATTCTACACTTGAATACATTGACAATGAAACTTTTCAGGGTTCCATTCTGAACTATTCTTACTATTAGGAAGTTTTATTCCAACATTCAATTGAAATCTGTCTTCCTGCTACTTAAACCCATATCCCTTTTCCTGGATGCTGGAACAAGAGATAACATGCCTTGATTGCCTTCTATATGTTTACCTATTAGGTATTTTAACAGTTATACTCCCATACAGGTGATCCTTTTAAGTTAAATTAAAAATGTTAAATTCTCAAAATTCTTAAAATAACTATTGTGTCAGGAACCCTTATCAATAGCTTCAGGATGTTAATCTCTTGTCCATCCTAGGATTTCCAGTAAAACATTTTTCCTTCTATGTGCAAATTGATACCCAAATATATCTAGTAGCTTTCAAAATTAGAAAAATCAGCCTCTGTTTGTTAACTATGTCAATCCAAGAATTTATTTATATCCCACTTTTATTGTTTTTCAAGGCAGCGAACATATCCAACACACCTTCCTCCTATTTTCCCCACAACACAACCCTGTGAGATGAGTTGGGCTGAGATAAAGAAACTGGGTGAAGGTCACCCTGCTGGTTTTCATGGCTAAGGTGTGTGTCAACTCACAAAGCATCCCTGGCCTGCTCTCGAGTCGCCATAGGCCAGGGGGGATGGGGAGCCAGCGAAACGGCATGGCAGCCACAGACAGATGCACATTCCATGCTTATCTCTCTCAAGGCTGTATCCAAGGGTTACACACAGCAGTCGGAGGGGAGTGACCTCTACAACCTGCAAAGTTGCTCTGTTGGCGAATGTGATTGATGACACACCCTGGGGGGAGGGAGGAAAACAGGGTCATAATTGGGGCATAAATTACGTAGGGTCAGAGCTGGCTTCACTTGGGAACATGCCGACATGAAGCTCCTAATAAATAACTGGATTTCTTTTGAAGCTTGGTTCGAGGCTCATGATTTAATTAGGGCATCTGTCGGAACCCTGACAGTATGTTTTGAACTCACAATCTCCTGCTTTCTAGCCTGGTGCCTTAACCACTAAACCAAACTGATTTATATTTGCCAAGATTTTAAAAGACTCAAATATTGCATCTTTAAATGAGACCAGTGGAGGCAATCATCAAAACAATTCCCTTTCCACATGAATATAGTTGTTAAAGTAGAAATGATAAAGCTGAAGATCTGGTAGCTGAAGATCCCACCATCTCATGGGACCAACTGATGGATCATGAGGTTGTAATCACAAATCCCTCTATTCTTCCATCAGTTTCTCTGAATGTTCTATAACTGCACAGATCTGATCGAGTCAACTGCTGTGATTTATTGTATGAAAATAGTGAGCGAGTATATTGTTCAAGTTTGCTTTAGTCAAAATAACAGTATAGATAGATTCCTACTTTCAAACTTTATAATTGTATTTGATTTCAGAGAAACTAATGAAGAACCATTCTTCTGTCATTGGTTCTTGACACTGGTTTAAATAGATTTTATTCTAGACCAAAGTTCCATTTTTCATCACTATTGTGTATTTTATATTTGGCTGGTTAAACGTAAATGACAGTAGAATGATGATTATAGTTTTTAGAAAACCTTCTCTGGCTGAGTTCCCTTCCACTTATTATTAACCGACTGTTCTTCAACAGGTTTCCTGTCATTTTGCCCATTCCACGATTTGTCTGAACTAATTATTTGCAGGGAAAGGCTACAGAATAATATTAATAAAATATTAAGGTTGCAAATCTTATTGCTTCCAAGAGAATGTCCCATGGCCATGTACTTCTTTAGCTTTCTGTCTTCGGGCAGCTAAGAAAAAGAGAGAGAGAGAGAGATTTATCTGCAGAGGGACTAAATCATTTTAGAATTTAGAATATGTCAGAATTCAGAAAGGGCAAACAGGATGGAAACTAACATACAATGCCTGGCAGGATAGCTACAATTCTGTCATATAAAAAAAAAAACAGTGTGCCTAAATCACATGCATTGGTTTCAGTGGGAGAAGAATAATTATGCTGATTAGTTTCAATGGGAGCCCTCAGGAAAAGAAGGAATGCTTCTCCCTCACAAAGAATATGTACCAAGGTCCTCAATGTTTGACTCTCATAAATATAGGATTGATCTGGCCCTAGAGCTAAATCCGTGTTAGGGATTAAGATGCTGCTTAATACAGGTCATTTCCTATATTCAAAAAAAGCAGTTTAAACATGTATTTATTGCATTCTTCAACATGCATCTAACTGAAGCTTTTAAATATAAATAGCTGAGCCAGTCAGTCATAAATGCACCTATGAGTCTTAGAAGGTCAATCATTTTGTTGTCATTCTCACTGCCATTGAGATAGCATTTATTTGGAATGGAAGCCCAAGTCCTTTATATTAACGGTAGAATTTCAAACATGATTTCAGGTTTGATTCTGAATTAAATATATAGGTGTGAAATAATTTTAAAGTTAAATGATGAATGTTCACTTAATTTCTGAACTATATTCTGTTACATTCTTGTGGAAAGTGCTACAGACTTGGGACCATATGTCCTCAGTTGCTTGCCACACAGCTACTCTTTACTCTCTATGTCTCTATAACCAGGGGTGTCCAACCTTGACAATTTTAAGACTTGTGGACTTCAGCTCCCAGGATTCCCCAGCCAACATAGCTAGCTGGGGAAATCTGGGAGTTGAAGTCCACAGGTCTTCACTAGAGTCCCCATCACATGTCACCCCACCCCAGTAATACTGCTTTCTGTCTTTCTCATCTGGAAAATCTGGAAGCACATGTTGACTATAGAGATGAATGAATTTCAAAGAAATCCTTGTAGCTGGTAGCTCAGTTATCTGACATGTGGGAGATGACTTATGTGGTCTCCAGGCTATGGAGTCATCTCTCCAGGGATATATTGTTCGGTCTCTGCTCTTTCAATATTCAGGAAAATAGTAACAAACAATATTCCTTTTATCAAGGTTTAGAAGATGAATTGATTTTAATTACGTTGATTTTAATTCAGTTTAATTTTATTTAAACTATCAATCTTATGCTGATGTAAGCTGTTTTGAATGCTTAGATAAACAGAAAGGTGGAGTATAGATTTTAAAATGAATAGAATTTTAGATTGTGCATTCAATCAGAAATTGTAAATTATGTTATCTACATGAAAGCTTGACTTGAACACATTTTCCATTCATCCTTTGGTGATAACTGGAAGCTGAATAGCTAGAAGCCTAGCCCCTGAAGAAAGGACAAGAAGCAATGGATTAAAACTAATCAGAGAGAGATTCAACCTAGAACTAAGGAGAAATTTCCTGACAGTTAGAACAATTAATCAGTGGAACGACTTGCCTTCAGAAGTTGTCCATGCTCCAACAGTGGAGGTTTTTAAGAAGAGATTAGACAACCATTTGTCTGAAATGGTATAGGGTCTCCTGCTTGAAGACCTTCAAGGTCCCTTCCAACTCTGTTATTCTGTTAGACACATAGCTTTAGGAAGAGCAATCAGAAGAAAGCAGAATCTGCTTAATCAGAGACTTGTCATATATAACGTATTGAAAAGCCTTCTCAATGAAATGAATAAAAAAAAAACTTTTACAGAGCTTCAGTAGTGGAATGGCACACTGCATATTGCTGACCATCTTACAAATAAGTAATA
>QLTV01003764.1:608659-625261 GCA_003457575.1 Thermophis baileyi | reverse complement strand
GGCACTGCACATGCATTGCCATCTTGTTTTTGGCTTTTTGGGGGGGAAGAATTTTTTTTATGTTGGGGGGGGGGAGTTCCAGTTTTTTTTTTCTTCTGCGCATGCGCAGAAGCCGGGTTTCCAGCACTGCTCATGCGTTGCCATCTTATTTTTGGCTCTTTTTTTTTAATTTTTTTTGGATTTTTCGGCACTGCGCATGTGCGTGCACACGTGCACACCCACGAGGTCATAGAGTCATAGAGTTCATTTCCAGCAAATGGGTGCTGGAATCTCTAAGCTTTCATCTCTAAATATTCATAAAGTCTGAAAGTGTCCAACTCCAATTTTTTTTTAGTTCAAACTTTGAATGAAAATAATTGTATTGTATGCTTGAGAAGGTAACATACAAAAATGCAGATACTGAGAAAATAGAAAATCTTAAAGAGTATAGAATCAAGAAAGAGGTGTCCAAGGCAAGAACAGTTTGTGTTAGGGAAAGCTGCATGGGAAGATAGCACATATTTTTTAGGATCTGTATTGGCTGCCAGAAAGCTTCTGAGAATGAGAATTACCTATTGTAAAGAATGCAGAGTGACTCTGGAGAATATATGTGTTGTGGCCCGCCAGCGACCCGTGCAGCTGGTTGCGGACTCCGACAGCGAAGAGGCTGTTGTGGTGATGCACCAGCGGCCTGTGCAGCTGGTACCTGAGTTGGACAGTGAGGAGGTTGGTGAGGACTCGGTGCCAGAGGCGGAGATTCAGCCAGGGCCTTCAGAACCTCCAGAAGCTCCCATCAGTGAAGAGGAAGAAGAGGAAGAGCCTATTCTCAATGCACGGTCACGCAGAGCTGCCAAAAGGCAGGAATGTTCCTCAGGAGGAGGTCTCCTCAGGAGTAAGTCTTGGGGCTAATTGGCCATGCTCCTAGCCTATTTAAGGGCTGACGACGGTTGAAGTAATTTGTTATGACGGTTGCAGTAATTTGCAGGAAACAACTCTTCATAATCACCTCGTGAATCGGATTCAGAAAACGTCACTTTGGCTCTGGTTTTCCTGTGTTATCTGTTCTGCTAATTGCTTCTGGGCATCTTGCCAAACCACAGTAAGATTACTGATATCAGTGAAAGACTATTGCATCAAGAATTGTATTTAGTTATTTTACCTTGGATTCTTGTCAGCTGTTAATGAAATTGAATTAACAGCCCTTGTTCATAAAAGACTGATTGAAACTGTATTTTTGTTTGAACAAACTACTAAGACAGCTTATTAGTAGTCTTTATTTAATAAAATAAGGTTTGCATGGACTTTGTGTGTGCTGCGTTCTTCATGGTTTGTAGCTGGGGTAGATCAGTATGAGAGAGCTGTTAAGAGGGGAAGGAAGGAAGGAAGGAAGAAGTCATTGGAGGAGAATTTGAAGAAGAGATTACACAGCCCTGAGATTAAAAAGAATGTACAAAAAGAAATTCAAAATAATCCTGCCTTGATTTGGAGCTTGGAGAGGTTTCAAAAATTTTGCTAATTTATCTTACTGAATAATGGGCATTCCTGAAACCCCTCCCATTTCTGTTTCTCGACCGTTGCCGGTGACAGGACTCACACCTGTAAAGCCCTAAATGGCTTTGGTCCTAGCTAACTGGAGTTATCTTCTCCAGGTAGAATTTACCTGGTTTGTGCAGTCTAAACCAGAGGGGATGCTCTGAAAATCTATTTACTGAGAGATGAAGAAACTTGAAAGAAGAAATAACCTGAATCAAATGGTGTTATATAGAAACAGTCACTATCGTACATAAAGAGATCATAATGAACAAAACTTAGCTTCTAGAGTTCACATGAATATTATCAAGAAATAAAAAAGGAGATGTGCACCCATTTGTTAGCAACCAAATGGGAGAAATCCTGATATTATAATCAGTGGACACTCTGTTTGCTATAAAAAGCTTTACAAAGACACACAGAGGTTTCTTTTTAGCCAATGCAAAGAGAAGAGTGACCCAAATACCAAAACTAACTGTAAGCAACTCAGTCAATTCCACGGGATGAAATGGCTAGTTCAAAAACTTACACAATGGGAGACAATGAAGAGGAACCATTGGATAGATGTATTTCCTTTTTCCCATCTTTCTTATATTATATTGTTGTCTCTCATGGTCCTTTATATTATTTTGAATGCAGCAGAAAACTTGAATTCTGTTTTATAAGAAACAAAAAAGAAAAAAAGCTGGGAACTCAGGCAAAACTTTAAGGCATAATTCTTCAAACTCTTCTTGCTACAACACCAGTATCTTTTGATGAGATCTTTTAGCAGCTCAGGGAATTTCAAAGCAGCTTTAAATTTCTTTTGACATAAAGAGCTTGTCAAAGATTTCTCTGAAAGCCTAAGAAAGCATGAAAACAAACACCCAGGCTGAATTCTTAAATGTTCAGCTATTCTGATCACTTTTTAAAAGCCTAATCTTAACTCAAATTCAAAACAATAGAGATTCCTCACTTTCAGCATGCATTATTTTACAATGTCATTGTGATTGTGATTGCTACTTTGCAAAGAAAATCAAGTTTATGATTTGTGTGGAGGTGGAAAGGCTTTTTTTTTTTAAAGTACCTAATTTAAAAAAAAATACAGCAAGAATGTAAAAAGTAGAGGAAATTAGCTCATATATTTCACTTGGTATTAAATCCCTCAAACAGTTCTATTCACGATTCACTCCAGAATTTAAGCAGTATGAAGCTGCTATAGGGAAAAGGAGCTGAGAGAAGAGGACTGGGGCAGGGCTGGATGAACATGCACTGAATATCCACTTTTCTTTGTTCTTACCTGCATATAGTGCACAATTAGGACCTGAATCTCTTACATTGCATGAGATTCACAAATTGCCATACAAGATACAAAGGCCATGCAACAAGAAATAAAGGCCATGCATTCTTCAAGAACCATCATGAAGTGACTCTGGTGAGTGTAGGGATTAGTAGCCAAGTGGTACAGACAGATTTAATAGGACATTGGTCATAGCAATATGAATTTAGGGATGGAATGAGCAGAACATCAATCAGAAAAATATCTTCAGGTAGCACTGCTGAAGCAATGCTAAAAAGGAATACAGAGGTTAATTCGTTGTATGAGATTTACTAAGACTTTTGCTGGTTATTGTAACATATTTCAAAACACTGGGCACTGGCCTGCTAAATGCAAACAGAGAAAAAATGTGTCCTATTATACTTTCATTGTTTTTGGTTTAGTATGAATGTGCCAGAATGACTTGTAACACCTGACAAAGCAAAGGCTCATAAACACATTGTAAGGTTACTCCATATATTTTTTTGCATGAAAACGCAAAATATATGTAATATATAAAGTCCAAGGTCTACTTTATAGCGAAAGCAACTGCCTGCGAAGGCTCCTGGATTGGGGCTGAAAGGCAAAAGCGGAAGCAGTATGCTCCGTCCCATAATTGGGTAGACCTGGTTTCCCAGTCTCACCAGAAAAACACTTAATCTCTCCCCTGGTATAGCCAACAAAGCGAGGAGAGCCAGTGGCTTAGAGGTTAATACATCTACCTAATATATGGAAGTAGCCCGGGTTTGAATCCCAGAAGGGTATGTGTTGTGGACTGCCAGCGGCGAGCAGAGCTGGCAGCATATTCAGACAGGGAGGAGGTTGGGGAGGAACATGGGTCAGTCCTAGAGTCTGGGGAAGGCTCGGATGAGGGCTCTGCGTCGGAGGCAGAGAGGGGGCCAAGGCCATCTGTTAGTTATCAGCTGCTTCCAGAGTCAGACATCGGCAAGGCAGAGGAACAGCTGGAGCCTGTTCCAAGTGTGCACATCAGAGGTGGGTTCCTCCCGGTTCAGACCAGTTTGCCCGAACTGGTAGCGACCTGCTGGTGATGTCACAGTGACATCATGGATCCGGTTCAGTCGGTGCCGGTCCGTGGGTGCCGCCATCTTTTTGTTTTGTTTTTTGTTTTTGTTTTTTGTTGTTTTTTAATTTTTTTTAAATTTTTTAAATTTTTTTTTATTTTTTCTTGGGTTTTTTTTTCTTCTGCACATGTGCAGAAGCTGAGTTTCCAGCACTGCACATGCATTGCCATCTTGTTTTTGGCTTTTTGGGGGGGATTTTTTTTCGGATTTTTCAGCACTGTGCATGCACACGGGCCCACGAGGCACAGCCACGCGGTGCGGGAGGAAGCGAACTGGCAGAGAGGTAAGTTAGAACCTACCCCTGGTGCACATGCGCAGAGCTGCCAGAAGACAAGAACAATTAAGAAAGCAGGGTCGACTTGGGAGTAAGGCCACACCTTGGAGATGATTGGCCCTGCTATAGGATATAAAAGAGGAGCAAACGGGACATGGGCTTTTGCAGGAAGCAATTAGTTCCTTCGGTCGTTGCAAGAGTGGAAAGTGCTGTTTGTGACTCTAATAGACTCTGTGCCAAGTTTTGTCTTCCCTGTGTTTGGAAACTAGTTCTTTGGCAGCGTTCCAAGTGAGATAAGGTGTGTGTTTATAATTATTCCTCTGAAAGACTGTTTGCCAAGCCTTGTGGACTGTGAATGAAAGGAATTCACAGTCGTGTAAATAAAAGAGGTTTTACCGGGACTAAGACTCTGCTTCATGCTTTCTAAGGAAGCCTAGGTCAGAACAGTATGGCTAGCTGATGAGAGCTCAATAGCTTGAAATAGATCTGTACTAGTCTCCCTTTATTTCTTTGTCGGTAAAACGTAAATTCAACACAAAAAAATTTGTCGCGAAAGCGATTGCCTGCGAAGGCTCCTGGATTGGGGCTGAAAGGCGAAAGCGGAAGCAGTATGCTCCGTCCCATATTTGGGTAGACCAGGTTGCCCTGATAGACCGGTCTCACCAGAAAAATGCCAAGTCTACTCTAAAATAGCATCCTTCATTGCTATATAGACGGAACTTATAGAAAAAGGAATGGAGTCTTGGTCTCATTCACACAGAATTTTTCCCACCACTATCAGCAGTGTCTGGGCCCTGTGTCTCTAGAGCTCTCTCCAAGCATTCTGGTGAGTGCATGAATGGCTCATGGTATGAGTCATATAGTACATGTATAATGCTGTGTCTTTTGTCCCAGATATCTATGCATTCAAGTTAGGAAAAACAGGTAAACTCCTATTGTCTAATTAAACAGCTTTTTTTAAGAGCAGGTATACTCCATTTTATTATGGTCCCAAATGGCATAGAAAGGTGTAGTCATATCCAAATCACCAAGTGTATATCTTTCTTTCTGACCCCAGATGAATGCATGGGAGTTCAGTATAGTGATTCTCCAACCAATTCAAACCTGCTACACATTCAGCTGAATGCCTTAACAAGGCTTAGTGGAAGAATTTGCGAGTTCCTGGAATTCTGATTTCATACAATTCCAAGGTTCTACCAAGGTATGTATAGGTGAGACAAAGAATTGGACATCATGAGTGACAAGTCAGAATCTCTTTTTATAGGGGTTGCCTGTCTAGCTAATATATGGAAAGATGCAGTTTAAGGCAAAGGGAGACATTATTTTTCATCCATTTTCAATTTTTACAGATTTTGTTTTTTATAGAATTCTTTATTCTTTATTGGCCAAATGTGATTAGACACACAAGGAATTTGTCTTTGGTGCATATGCTCTCAGTGTACATAAAAAGACAAGATACATTTGTCAAGAATCATAAGGTACAACATTTAATGATAGTCATAGGGTACAAATAAGCAATCAAATCATACTGGGAAACAATCAATATAAATCAATATACACCTAGTACTATATAATATCTGAGAGATGAAGATGGCGAAGGATAAAGACAGAGCCAAGCATTTAGCCTCCTTCTCTTCAAATTTTCCAGGTTTGAGGAGTCTTCATATGAAAATAAATTTCTTTAAGCTTTCTGAGTCAGAATGGAGCTATTTTAAACTTCTGCAGGGCTAAAAAAGACATTGCTGGTTATCTGCTGCACAATTTAATTTTTGAAGATTATATTTGTTGAAATAAGCATATAGGGCTCTAAGGTTCAATTTAGGCTGAAGTCATAGAAAAGTGCTTTTTGCTTTAGATAGCAGCTCAATGAAAAAGCTACTCTAATGGATATTTCTGATGTAATGGGTCTTTACTCACAATTCAAAGCTGAGCAGAGAAGTCAGGAAAATGCCATAATAGGCACTTTTCAACATCTTGTGTCAAATGTTGAGCTGTGATAAAGTTACTCTATGTTATTATTTCAACAGCAAATACTGAAAAAAATGCTTTTAAATGCTATTTGTGTTATTCACTTTCAGTATCATTGTCAATTGCTGTCCAACCATTTGTCCTCAGTTACATCAACTAGTAAGTGACTGTAATTCACCTTTTTGGTTACATAGCCCACAATAGCATACTTGTTGATTGGACAATTATTGATCAGATGGAAACACCCATGTGACTTGAGTATGAATTTATCTGTGTGATCTTAAGATGGATATGCCCAAATTCTAAGCAGAATGTAATTCTCTTTTTCATTATTGTTCCAGTGTACTGAATTTTGCAAAACAATTTCACAATGAATTTTGCATACTTTGTGTGTTCATTAGGAAAATTGCATGCAAATCAGTCTATTTGGGATAGTTATACATTGTTCTGTCTCCAACCCATCAGGGTTGGATCACAAGATCTTTTGCAGTTGGAAGCAATAACCCACAGTATGAGTACTTAGGGCTTTATTCTAAGGCAGTATAAGAAAATAGCATAACAACTTAACATAATACAGCAATCAAGAATTATTTAATACAATAAGACAATAAAGGGAATCTCAAAGTGATGGCCATGGGTAGACTCCTTTTCAGCTTCTGTTTAGACCTGCATCAAAGACCATGGGAATTTTTACTAGCTTACATGGGGTATTTATGGATTTTTTAAAATTAATTGTTACTTTATTAAGAAGTTCCACTTTCTTCTCAGCAAGTATCAATATTTGACCTAGTCAGCACCTACAGACTAACTCCCATAATCAAGATGAAGACAAAGAAGTTTTCTATGAGGACCTGGACCAGGTTATTCAAACAATCACAAACCTATCATTCTGGGTGACCTCAATGCTAAGGTGGGGATGGACAGTCCTTGGGAGGCATGGAATGGGAAAACTAAATAGCAATATCCTGCTGCTTCTGAGTAAATGTGTCAAGCACAACCTGTGTATCATTAAGTTGATGTTCAAACTATCTATGCATCCCACATCCAAATGCCTACTTGACATGTCATCTCAATCTTAAAGACATCACCATTACCCACGCCGTGAAAGGTACTGAATGTTGAACAGATCACAGGCTGATCCAGTCAGTCCTCAACCTACACATAACCCCTTTACATCATAAGCAACCAAAGACTATCAGAAAGCCATTCAATATGAGCAGACTGCAAGAATTAGACCACGTCCAGTGCTTCCAAGATGTACTTAATGAAAAACTTTCTGGCACTTTTACCACTTGTAGGAATCTGTTCTGATAAGTGGATGCACTTTAAAGATGTCATCATGGAGACTGCAACAACTAGTTTGATGAAAACCATGGAACCATTTTAGGAGCCCTCCCAGGCCAAGAACAAGGGCTATCCAGACTGGCAGAATGATCCATCATGTGTCTCAAAGAAAGACAAGTTTAAACACTCTCAGTCCAAAGTACAGACGGAATTGCAAGAAATAAGCTCTCTTAAAATCTAGAGCACTAGTCTGACTTTGTTCAGTTATCTTTGCCTGCTGTTGTTTGGTGGAGTTCTTGATTATCAGATGCTAGATGAGATGGGTAGGTGGGTGATCAGAAAGGATGGCCACCATATGTCTTGCCAGTTGTTCTATAGTATATTGGAGTCTGGGAAGAGACCTCAAGGTCAACCAAGCAAATGCTACAAAAAACTTGGAAAAAATCCTATGCCACTGTGACATCCAGCTAATGGAATTAGAAGCTGCAGCTTCTGACATAACCCACTGGCAAGCCAGTGCTATGAAGCCTCCATTGCAGGGGTGAAATCCAGCAGGTTCTAACAGGTTCTGGAGAACCGGTAGCAGAAATTTTGAGTAGTTCGGAGAACCGGTAGCGGAAATTTTGAGTAGTTTGGAGAACCGGCAAATACCACCTCTGGCTGGCCCCAGAGTGGAGTGGGAATGGAGATTTTGCAATATCCTTCCCCCAGGAGTGGGGAGGGAATGGAGATTTTGCAGTATCCTTCCCTTGGAGTGGGGTGGGAATGGAGATTTTGCAGTATCCTTCCCCTGCCATGCCCACCAAGCCACGCCCACCAAGCCACACCACGCCCACCAAGCAAATGCCCACAGAACCGGTAGTAAAAAATAATTGGATTTCACCACTGCTCCATTGGCTTTGAAGACAGGTGCTGCCAAAAACTGATAGAAAACCACAAGTAGCATCCCAATATAATACTCGCAGTTACTAAAACAATGGATTTCCAGTGCCCCAATTATGCTAGACTCTGAGCTTCCAGATTGGGACTACAGAGCCACCTGCAGTCCAGAGTCCAGGAATGAATTACACAATAATATGTCTTTTTCAAACCCAAAGGACTGCCATATACAGTATATAGGCTCTAAACCCCAATTACTCGCACCTCTTTCTATGGTCTCACCTCACTGGAATTTTCCAAGAACATGTTTATTTTATCCTGTTTATGAAATGCTTTGTCTCCTGAAACTATTAAGCTTAGGTAGTATTTATTTATGTCAAATGGTGATGAGCCTTTTTCAGAATTAGGGAGTATTCTTTTCCCAAGGTTTCCAGACTGGCAATGGAGAAAGATCAAAGTGCTCTACTAAGTTGTCCCACCAAAGACTAGAAAAACAAAATATAACTGAAATATAACCGGTTAGTGAATAACATTAACTTCCTTAATTTGGCATTACACACTCAACTATTCATTGAGATATAAAATACTATGTACTTAAGGGATAGAAGTAAATAACCACTATCCCCGTGATGGTGAACCTATGGCACGCATGCCACAGGTGGCACGCGGACCCATATCTGCTGGCACGCGAGCCATTGCCCTAGCTCAGCTCCAGCGTGCATGTGCGCACCGGCCAGCTGATTTTTGGCTTGCGCGGAGGCTCTGGGAAGGTGTTTTCAGCCTCCAGAGAGCCTCCAGGGGGGGCGGGGGAAGCCGTTTTTGCCCTCCCCAAGCTCCAGGGAACCTTCTGGAGGCTGGGGAGGGTGAAAAACGGGCCTACCGAGCCCACCGGAAGCGGGGGAGCGGGAGGGGTCATGCACGCATGCGCAGGGTGTGGGGTAGCACGAGGGGGTCATGTGCGCATGCGCAGGGGGGTGGGGTGCATGGGGGGCATTGAATTATGGGTATGGGCACACGCGCAATAGCACGTGCACGCCTTCGGCACCCGAGGAAAAAAAGGTTCGCCATCACTGCACTATCCTATTCCTTTCTACTAATCTTCCAGTCAAACCACCAGCACTACAATTTGTATATAACATATACACCTTATATTTGTGATGGCAAACCTATGGCACACTTGCCACAGGTGGCATGCAGATCCCTCTCTGCGGGCACGCCAGCCGTCGCCCCAGTCCAGCTCTACCATGCATGCGCATGCGCCTCCGCCAGCCAGCTGGTCTTCGGGTCTCTATCACACATGCGTGGGGGGCGGGGCCTTCCCCAATCTCTGCAGGTCCCCCCCCCAGCACGCCCTACCTTTCTCCTCCATTTCTGCCACCCATGCCTTCCCTGATCTCTGCAGGCTCCCCCACCCCAGCATGCCCTACCTTTCTCCTCCATTTCTGCCGCCTGTGCCTTCCCTGATCTCCAGAGGTTTCCCTCCCCCCAGCATGCCCTACCTTTCTACTCCATTTCTGCTGCCTGCACCAACCTGGAAGCCAAAATGGGGCACGGGGGTGCAGCGCGAGGCCCCCCCTGCACCCTGTTTTGGGCCTGGAAAGCCTTCTGCCCCAACCTGGAAGCCAAAATGGGGTGCGGGGGGGCGGGGCGCATGCATGGGGGAGCAGGGCACATGCGCGAAGGACACGCACACATGCACGGGGCCGGAGCACATGCGAGTGGGGTGCTTGCATTGCATTTTGGGGATTGGGGCACACGCGTGTGCATTCGCGAGCGCGCTTTGGGCACTCGGCACCAAAAAGGTTAACCATCACTGCCTTATATGTATACTAGGACTTACCAAATACATACAGTATACAGTATGAAAATAAATTGCATACTCCAAAATATGCACATAAATTTCTTGTTAGTTTGTGAAATTAAAAAAAAATGCAAAAATGCTATTAGACTAACTTGTCCTTGCAAACTCAAATATTAGAGAAAGTAAAAGAAATTGTTTTATTTCATTTTTATCCAGAAAAGAAAACAAAGCTGTACTAGCCAACAGGAGAAGTGAACTGAAACATTTATATTTAATATGCTTCAAATTTGGAGGGTGAATTGCCACAGCATCCAAATTGATCACAATTATGAGAAAATCAGATCTGGAATAGAATTGTTGAAGCTGCAATAGGATGAGCCTTTCGAACATCTGAATTGCAGAGAATTCCCACCAGCTTTGGAAAGTTTCTATCTGATATTCATTTCTGAACATGTATTTTGCCAATTACTTTTTGATAGACTTCTGCTATGTATTTCTGATCAATGCAAATTGGAATATGCCTTTGCATATTCAGATCCAATGGAAAAACTAGATTGAACTGTTATCAGCAGACACTGAGAATTACCCCACACCTATGAACTGAAATAGAATATAATTGCAAACTCTTAAAGTAAAACTTCAGCATTTGAAGCAAATGACTTAAGTCTCTTTTGTCTTTAAAACTTTCTAATTTCACTGAAATAACTGCATGTCTGCCTTTGCTAGTATTCTATTTCCAAACATAATTAAGATAAATATCAGTCAAAATGAGCTCATACCTGCAGCTAAGCCTGGCAAATTTGACTCCTTCATCTGTTCCCTTTGACCTAGCACAAATGACTTACGATTAGCAGTGTACATGTATTGAATTGCTCATGTTGAGGAAATGTCAAATGGATTTGGATTTTTAAAAAAACATTATGCCTTCTTGAGGCTAATTCACTGACATACCCAAAGGAAATATTGTATTTACCAGGCCACTTTTGCATATATAAATGTCAACGTAACTCCATTTACAACATCCAAAACCAGTAATTATTCAAATGAGCATTCTTCCTGTATCTTGGCATCTTTATTTTTTTTTGAAATATTTAAACTATGTGGCTTCCCTAAAACTGAAGGAATCATATCAACAACAATACCTGTTTTATTCAAATTTCAAGGAACTCGGTGTGCTATTCAGTTCAGAAATTCTTGTCTCGGTGTCAGATATAGTTGCTCTGAGAATATAATGAAATACTCAGCTGACATCATATATGCAATATGTAAAACAATATCATACGAAGTTATTGGTGTGTGTGTGAGTTAGAGACACACATAGAAAGATAGAAAGCGAGAGATAGAAACGGAGACAAAGAGAGAAGCAAAAGAAATGGGACTCCAATTGTGAAATTTCTCTCTTCTGTTTTTCTTTTAATTGTCCTTACTTTTTCCCAAAGCAGTGTAAATCTTGAAAGAATGGGCTTAACAATACAGCCACAATGTTGAACTCCAGTCATAAATAAAAAAAAAAACTACAGGAGGTCAAACAAACCAAGAAAATCTTGGAATAGGCAAATCTGTCGGGATTAATTATTCTTGCTTTCTTATTTTTCCATCACAAATCCCTTTTCCTATGTCAATTCATAAAGATACGGTATATGTATTTTATAGAAAATTCTTACAAAGTCTCCCATAACTAATATATGAAAATGCTGATTAAACTGCATATAAAGACTATGCCACTCTCTGTGCCAGGCTTTCTATCACCCAGACAGCTTTATCCAACTGAGACACCCCGAGGTGATTCAGCACTGAGTGCTTCATCCAGGATGAACCATCATAATCCTCATTTTCTTTCCTCAGCCTGAATTGTAGGAACAAAGCCAAGAAAGAAAATGCATGCAGCTTTATGGTATCTGAGGAATACAAGGATACCATGAGCCAGTCAGGAGAAAACAAGGCTTTCTGATTGTAATCCCAATACACAGATTGTGGAAGATGAAAATACAATTTACAATTAAGAACCCACAATAGCAAAGGCAGCACAGATGGGTGTAGGCATTTAAAAAAGGATTAGAGTCATGGTGGCCCAGTGGTTAGAATGCAGTATTGCAGGCTAACTCTGCTGACTGCCAGCAGTTCGATTCTCACTGGCTCATGGTTGACTCAGCCTTCCATCCTTCTGAGGTTGGTAAAATGAGGATCCAGATTGTTGGGGGCAATATGCTGACTTTGTAAACTGCTTAGAGAGGGCTGTAAAAGCACTGTGAAGTGCCATTGCTATTAGGCTTCAAACTGACAAGGTGAACAAAAGAATAATGGGAAGGCAGGCATAACTAAGAGAAAAAAAATATCTTTGAAGGAAACCAAGCATTTTGCCTTCAACACATACAAACTTAAATCAAACTCTAATACCACTCTTTCTCTAGATATTTGCTGCACTCAGATATTTGTATGGGTTTGAGGATACTAGACTTCACTCTGCAATCTATGTCAGAGATAGGGGCATTAGATTTGTTCCTTCCTTTGTCCTGCTCTTCAGAGCTCCTGCTCTTCAGAGAAATTCAAAAATGCAAAAACTTCCATTAAATTCCTCTCTGGCTATTTAATCTAAAGGGAAAAGAAGCTGTGATTTCCAGCTAGTGCTCACTGGTTTACCTTTCAAAAAGTTGAGGTAATGAGTACACTCAACTAATGGGGATTTCTAGAAGCTTGCAATTTTAGAGGTGCTCATTAAATACCACCTGATCCTTTTCTTTGTTCTCAAACCAAAAACATCAGTTATTTCTTGATTCATTGCTCATCCGGAAACAAAAAGTTATCTCGGTAACTCACAGGTAAGTAGGGTCAGTTTAAATGTTTCATCTTTTTTCCCTGATTGCCTTTCACTTCCCAACACAATAAGGCAGACGTGATTTTTTTTTCCTTAAAAATGTCCATGCGGTATTGCAAATGAGAGAAGTATGCTTCATTAGAAGTGCCCTAATTTGGGTAATCTATATAGCATAGGATCAGTGGCTTCCATAAGAAACCACATTTTTTTTAAAAAAAACCAAGCAGGAGGATGGCACAATTATGTAATTATGTCATTACCTCTTGTATAGCTACTGTAGGTATGTTGCATCACTTGCATATCATCACCTACCTTATCAGTAGTCAAAACAAACATGAAACAAACTAATGAAATTCAGTCAGAGAAAGTCATTTAATAAGCTGCGCTGTGAGGGGGATGGATGTAAACAAATGGCGACCCATTGCAGAGATGTGGTTCACCCCTGGATAGCAAAGGCCCTTGAACATCCTTCTAACACTCACAAAGAGTCATCATTACTGAACTTAAAGTGCAGACAGGTTGATAATGGTGGAATTGTCATTAACAATGCTTCTATCAATTAATTTAAAATTATTGTATTTTAATACAGTAACTAAACCAATAGCCAGCCTACCTGATGGATGTGTGTGGCCCATCTATACTTGCTTGTTTGTTTGTTTGTTTATTGAATTTATATGCCACCCATTTCTCTTAGAGTCGACTCTAGGCAGATTATAATTTACAGTAATCTTGTTTCCATTCTACAGATACAGAACTGAGACTAGTTTTCTCCAAGAGGCTGTAGGAGGTTATATTCTACATAACAAAGATCTCCTTCAGACAGAGCCATATTAGGAATTGCCCAAAGCCCTTTCATTACACCACATGGGACCTGGGAAGATTACATCAGCCAAGCCTGGGACTCAGGACAGCCCACAAGAGTTGCCCCAGCATGCCCCTGGGAGTCTGACAGCCAATTGGAGTGCATTACATACACAGGAACAGGAAACTAAGAGGTGGGGCCCAACAGAGGTCATAAAACCAAGAGACTCAGCATCTTTCTTCCCTTTTCTCTTCACCCAACATCTGGAAGCATGTGATCCACCTTTTCTGTTCAGGAGCCCCAGCCATGTGCTCCTGTCCACCATTAAACCTTCTTTCCAAGCAACTTCCATGAATCCAGTGTCTTTTTCCCCACTTGGAACTGAACCCAGAAGGATATTCCTTACAACAAGGCCAAATGAACTCAGCTGTGTAGATCTTCCAAAGAAAAACAGTTATGCACCAGACCATACTTGGTTATTAAATTACATAGGTTTTGTATCTTAAGGGATCTTTACATCTCCACTGTAGTGTTTATGTTTTTCACACAACATTAAAGCAATGTTTCAAAAGGTCACTGTACAGATAGAAAAGGATAGATAAGATGAGAAGCAATAAGGGAAAGCAATAAAGCTGCCTGTGTTCCTTAGACTTTTTCAAATGTATTCATCACATGCTATATTGCAGCAAATCTTGTTAAGGATTTGATGCCATTGCTGTTGGGAGAGGAAGAATCTCACACTCCCCAGTGATGATTTCTGGCAGGACTGGATAATAAGAAGTTTGACAGTGAATTGAAACCATAAATGAGTTATTGGTTACCTAGAGATGAAAGGAAGGATAATTCATCATTTAGTCTTTCTGTTATCAAGGAGATGGCAGCAGTTGTGCAAAGGCAAGGCCATCATCTTCAAATATGAGATGCTTTGAACCTTCCCAGTGCAGTTTCTGTGGCAGAATTTATACATTAATAAGCTAATCACCCTTCCACACACCTTTGCCTTTGTACCACTGGCTGCCATCCATCACCAAGTAGCATCTTCACATCTTAGCTTCCAGAGGGAGGGGAATTCCAGAAGTGGAGGGGGAGCAAGGCAGGAGATTTTTCCAATGGAAGGCTACTTTATTCTGTAGTTTTCGGGGAAATGTTGAAAAATTAATTTCCAATGTTTCCTCTGAACTAACCTGGGCCTCTTAACTTTTAGAGTTAAGAAGCTCAGCTTTCATTGAATTTTTAAAAATCTAATGATTTCAAAATACATGCAATAAGATACTTTTTGAGATCAGAATCATTCTTCCCACATGGAAGGTTCTAAATGACTGCTTGGGTATTTCTTCTGATCCATTTTCAACTGCCTCACATTGCTCTTCTTCTGATACATGATTCCAGATTTATGGTCAGTGGGGTCCACATTTTAATATGTACGTTCTGGGCAAGAGGAATTTGCTAAAAAGTTACCCTTCGTAGTTATAGTACAATGACAGCACTTAATCAAACTCTGGAGAAAATGGAAAGAAAATAGAATGCTTTAAATGTACAACTTGATTTAATGACTGTTGAGATATAGAAATATGAATAAAGTAAGGAAAATATGCCTTCCTGTGTCACTCCCAGGTTACGGAATGCACTTTTTGGCCTCCATTCTTTCAATAATTAGAAAAATAGTTAAGAAATATTTTAGCCACATATTTTAAATGCTAATATTTTTGCATTTATGATTTTACAATATTTTTGCTTTAATCTTATGTTTTAGTATGTGTATCTCTATGTCTCTCTGTGTGTGTATATATATATATTAGGTGCCAGAAGTATTCAGTTGAGTGGAAAGCAGGATGAATGAATAAATGAATGACAGTGAAATTAATGTGTATCTTTAGTCTTGGTGTGGAGTCACTGGCCTGCAATTCACACATTTATTTAAAAGGCAACCCACTTTATGTGGGTGCAATTCATCTCAATTATACCATACTATAGAAAGAATATTCATGTTAGAGCCAATTCACTGTTCCAGTGTTGTCTAAAAAGAAGGAAAATTGCAGAATTGGTTTTTTTTATATGTGTGATTTCTGTCATTTGAATATCTTTCCTTTATTCCTAGAAAATTGGGATGAATGGTAGTTCGTTGATAATGATGAAAAGAAATACCATATCATGGTCTTTGATGAGGTGGAAGAACAAGGAGAACAGGTTTGCAGGGGGAAATGTGCAATAACACCACTCATTCCGATACGGGCGGCAAAATGTTCGCATTTTTCCGCACTTATTGCATCCGCTGATTCGCGCCCAGCTGCCCTATTTAGGGTGACTCGTTCCCTCCTTAATGTAGAGGGAGTGGAGGAGCCCTTGCAGGGTAGAGCTGAGGAGTTTGTGCAGTTTCTGTCGGATAAAGTCGCTCAGATTCGGATGGACCTAAACTCTGATTGGGCAATTCCAACCGAGATGACAGGGGCAGGTCTTAGTCCTATTGTGTGGGATGAATTTGAGCCTGTGACTCCTGAGGAAGTGGACAAGGCTGTAGGAGCGATGAGTTCCTCCACTTGTTTGTTGGACCCGTGCCCCTCCTGGCTGGTCTCGGCCAGCAAGGAGGTGACACGAGGCTGGCTTCAGGTTTTAGTCAACGCTTCCTTGAGGGAGGGGTCTTTCCCGCAATCATTAAAGGAAGCAGTTGTGAGACCCCTCCTCAAGAGACCTTCCCTGGACCCAGCAGAATTAAAGAACTTTCGTCCAGTCTCCACCTACTCTTTGTGGGAAAGGTTGTAGAGAAAGTGGTGGCACTTCAGCTCCTACGATCATTGGATGAAACGGATTATCTAGACCCTTTTCAATCTGGCTTCAGGCCTGGCTACAGCACGGAAACTGCTTTGGTCACGCTGATGGATGATCTCTGGTGA
>QLTV01003764.1:592068-608161 GCA_003457575.1 Thermophis baileyi | reverse complement strand
ATATGTCGACTGTCCATCCTTGGTTCTGGGGGGGGGGGGAAACTGTCCCCCTCAGAACGAGCTCGCAATTTGGGTGTCCTCCTAGACTCACAGCTAAGATTAGATCAACATTTGGTAGCTGTAGCTAGGGGGACCTTTGCACAGGTTCGCCTGGTGCACCAATTGCGACCCTACTTGGATCAAGAGGCTCTCCTCACAGTCACTCATGCCCTTGTCACCTCACGGTTAGATTATTGCAATGCGGTCTACATGGGGCTACCCTTGAAGAGTGTTTGGAGACTACAGTTGGTCCAGAATGCATCTGTGCAAGCTGTTGTGGGTGCACCTAGGTACACCCACATTACACCAATCCTCCGCGAGCTGCACTGGCTTCCTATTGGTCTCCGAGCACAATTCAAGGTGTTAGTTATTACCTTTAAAGCCGTGCATGGCTCAGGGCCAGATTATCTTCGAGACCACCTTCTACCACATAGCTCCCAGAAACCGGTAAGATCCCACAGAGTTGGTCTCGTCCAGGTTCCGTCAGCTAAACAGTGCCGGGTGGCGGGCCCACGGGGGAGGGCGTTCTCTGTGGTTGCCCCAGCTCTCTGGAACCAGTTACCTCCTGAGATCCGGACTACCCCCATCCTATTGGCTTTCCAGAAAGCTGTGAAGACCTGACTTTTCCGGCAGGCCTGGGGCAGCTGATCTCAATGTTACAATCTGTGAGATCTGGCCATGAATGGTATGTATGGCTTTTTAAATCATTTTTTAATATTTATATTGTTTTAATGTTTTTATACTTCTGTTGTAAGCCGCCCAGAGTCCCTTGGGAGTAAATAAATAAATAAATAAATAAATAAATAAATAAATAAATATCAGTTGCTTTTTAAGGGACAAATTGCTTTGATAGACATTGGCTGGATCTGGATGGAGACTGAGAACCAGTGTATCTCATTCTCCATCCCGATCCAGCCAATGTCCAAGGTTTTAATAAGTTCTAAATTGCTTCAATCATTACCATTTGTTTTTGTGTGCCCCATGTACACTAATTCCATGAGTTTTTGACTATTTTCTTTGCCATGATAATTTTTCTACCTTTCTGCTGAACCAAGTTTATCTTCTCTAATCCTTGGGCTTCTGCTTTATCTTGTCCATGTATTTGCTTTGCCTTTTGCATCTTTAGGAAGCCTTCTTTTGGAGACAGATTGACATAGATTGGTAGTGTCATCTTGCAAATGGAGGTTCTTTCATCATTAATCTGTGACATATTGCTCCACACTTAAACATACTGTTTTCCACACATTGCACAGATGAGACCACAGTTCACTGGGAACATGATCTGAAAGTAGTTCTAATAACTGGTAGTTCAGATTATGTATTAAATAATAACAGCCATTCCAAGCTATCTGGCAAATCCATTAGAAATAGTTCCTACTGTTTGGGATGCTAATAAATATGTGGCATTTGTTTAAACCTTCTAAGTTGATTGTTTATAATCATAGGAAATCTTGGCTGCCACTTATACTGCCTTTTATTCTTAACTCCATATTTCATTGATTGCTCCAATAAAATGGGAAAATCTGGTTGCCATCGGTTTAGATAATATGTTGCCTATCTATCTTTTGTTAGATTTTAGGTAATTGGGTTTTTTTAAAATTTGTCCATGGATCATTAAAGGATGTGTTATTGTTATGTTATTCTGATCTTATTAGGTGTTTTTTATAAGATGACTATCATATGGAGGAGTATAGGAGTTAGTTGAATAAGACATTTACCACTTGGCTTTTCCAGAATGCTGAATGTATAGAAGCAAGACAGAAGAGGAGCTTCCAGGTTGTAAAAAAAAAATGGCACTGCCTATTCCACTAGTGTGCCCCAGGCTTTAGATATCTCATCAGTCCTTTTTAGCACTTACATGAAGATGTTGGATGAATTCATTCAGTGGCATGTAGTATCATCAGTATGCAGGTGATACTCCATTATACATCTCTATCCCAGGAGGGGCAGGTGATGCCATTCAGGAGTTTGCCGTCTGGATGGGAGAAACCACCTGTGATTCAACCCTAGCAAGATGAAGTGGCTTTGAATTGTTGACCCCCCCCCCCAAAATGACCTATCATCTTTGATGGGTTAGCATACCCCCACACGGGTGTCATGTGCAATTGGGGGGGGTATCTTCTTGGACTCAACTCCTGTTGAAGTAGCAGGTGGCAACAATGAGTAAGGGGACCTTTGCATAATTTCACCTTCTATTAATTGCACCCATTCCTGGACTGGTGGGCCTTGCTCATTCACACTGCCTTAGTCTTCAACTTGTTGTATACAGGGCTGCCCTTGAAGATCATCCAGAAGTTACCATTGATCCAAAATGCAGTGCAGCATGGAGTCTTGGGTGCTCGTGTTAAACCATTGCTTTCCAGTTTCTCTACAGGTACAATTCAGGATGCTGATTATTACCTTTAAAGCTCTGAATGGCTCCAGGTCCTTTTAGATGAACCTCCTCTTAAGATCCAGTGGGTTCCTACCTCTAAACTTTCCAGAGGACTGTGAAGACCTGTTTTTTTTCTCCAGGCCCTGGATTAGGAAGGGAGTGAGCTACCTAGAATTATTTTGTATAAAATTAGTAGCCATATAAGTCGTCTAAATGAATAAATTAACAAATAAATGCTTGCTGGGGTTGGCATGGAATTTTAATTACATTTAATTGACAAATTCTACTTTTATAGCAATATTAACATCTTCTAGGTAAACTCCAATCCTGATAACATCACGGACATATCTATGTAGTTTTCTTGTCAATAATACCTAAATGATTTGGCACTGCCTTTTTTTTAAGATTTGTTTTTTTTTTAATTTATAATTTAGACTGTTGCCTGTAATTTCCTGATCGTTTGCATCCAAATTTTAAACAAGTTCAAAACTGTTTAGCCTTTTGAAGTCAGCCAAGATTGACGTGATAACAATACTCACTGTTTATTCATATAATTCCATCTTTATGTCACAATTTTCAATGCCACTACTATGGATGTTGGATGAACCTGCAACTGAAAAAAATGTGGTGGGTTTGGGTTTTTTGGGTTGTTGTGTGAGTCAGTTATTCAGGTTTGTACCTGGCACAAACCTAGTTTATAGAACTGGCCAATATTATTTGTCCAGCATTCCTATTAGCTTTCTTTCATGGCTCAGATGGTAGTATAAGTCATCAGTTGAACTACAGAATGACTGGCCTTATTCTTTATGTCACACCAATTTCTGTGAGTGGAAATCAATCAAATGTTGTGCCTGTTACAATCCACTTCAACCTATGTGTCCTCTATTTTCACTTTATGTTGCAGACAAAATTAAAAGTTTAAATCATAGCTCATTTAATTTGTGGGCAGCTGTAAATGACTAGAATAATTAGCTACATTTTAAAAAGAGAGAGATGATTATAGTATCTTGGAAAGAATGTATTCATTTTTTTTAGCTGTTCAAAGCTACCATCTGTATTAAAGACATGATAGAAAGTATACTTGTAAAGTAAATAAAATACAGCCTCCTTTATTTTACCAGCAGCAGAATCAAAATTATTTTCCAGCTAAAGAAAGCTTATACTTGTTTTTTAAAAAACCTGGAAAAATGTTTTTTAAATCGCTGGAAACAGAATATTTTCATTTCATCATATGACAAGCAGTTTGAAGGATTACTCTTAAGACATTCAAATAAATTTCAGTTTGTGTTTTCAGCTTTCATCTGGATCAATTGTTTTTAAAATAATAGCTGAACAGCAGAAAGCAATAGTTGTCTTAGTTTGGAAGGAAAGCTGAAAATCCAAATCTCCATATTTGCTTATACATACTGTACTGGATTTTAAAATGCTAGACCTTTTCTCCAACTGATAGGCACTCGGAGACAGACCTGGCACAGTTTGTATATACGTCTCAGAAAAACTAGAAATTGAGAGAAAACCTATTTCAGCAAAATTATGAGTCTGCAACATAGTGCTATGACTCTTTCTTTTTTATGATGTTACAAGAAACAAAATGGAGACCAACCAGAGGTGGGTTCCTCCTGGTTAGTACCGGTTCGGCCGAACTGGTAGCGACCCACTGGTGATGTCATGATGATGTCACCGATCCAGTTCGGTCGGTGCCGGTCCGTGGGCGCTGCCATCTTTTTTTGAATTTTTTTTCTTCTGCGCATGCGCAGAAGCCGAGTTTCAGGCACTGCGCATGCGTCGCCATCTTGTTTTCGGCGGGTTTTTTTGAATTTTTTTTTATTTTTTTGCACTGCGCGTGCCCACGAGGCGTGGCCACGCAGCACAGGAGGAAGCGAACCGGCAGCGAGGTAAGTTAGAACCCACCCCTGAAACCAACACACACACACACACACACACACACTTGAATTTTTATGCAGAATTGACTGGAAAGAATGGGAGGCAGGCAAAAATGTATGTCATATGGTAGAAAATGCAGAATAACATCCTTACAAAACTTTTACTTGGAGTCTTATCCCAAAACTCATGTGATGACAGAGCATTATTCCCAAATGATTTGGATAGATAAAATGACAGGGTTGAAGCTGGCAATGCAAGATCCCCAAAACTCAATTAAGAGAAAGCTGTTTAGCAGCCCATTATTACCATAATCTCCCATGGTGGTCCAACATAGGTTAGTAGACAGATGTTTTTCAACATCTGAGTCTAATGGAGAGAGAGTGATGGACCCAACTTACCCAGTGGGCATCCATGCCTATTGTAGGACTAGAACCTGAGTCTCCTGGCTTCTCACCAACACCTTAACCACTATTTCAGATTGGCTCTCATAAACAAACAGACATATATCAGATTTCTGCTGTTATATGCAGAACTTCTTCTGTATAGGACTTCCTAATATTCACCAATAAAGCTATTTACCTTGCTTTTCTTATATATGCAGAAATTGTCAAGCAGCTACACAAGAAAAGATGCTCTGGAAACCAACAAATATTACACCATTGCCTATAAAATTAGCCCTTCTCTGCATTTCATGCATCTCTACCTTGGCAGGAAGAAATGGGAATCAGATGTTTTTGTTCAATAACTCCCAAAAGAAATTTTCAATTCCTCAAATGGGCATACTCCCCAAACACACGTAGCAGAGCAGATTTTAGTGGAAGAGTTAAGACTCTACGGTCCAATCCATACTTATGTGGGAGTAAATTCCCCAGATTGCAGTAGAGTGGATTTTAGCCTACACATACACGGTATGTATCACATTCATTTCCAGTTGTATTGGCATCTGAAATAGTTGCTAAAGAACAAATGAAATGAAATCAGATCAAATATTAGGGAGAGTGAGATGGCTCATGAAATGACAGAGTATAGCATGTCTGGAAGGGCAGAAAAAAATGCTACTGATTTAATTGCCTCCAGAAGTTGTGTGTGCTCCAACAGTGGAGGTTTTTAAGAAGAGATTGGACAACTATTTGTCTGAAATGATTTAGGGTCTCCTGCTTGAGAAGGCTTAGGACTAGAAGACCTCAAAGGTCCCTTCCAAGTGTGCTATACTATTATCATTCTTATCTTCTTTTTAATGTGTCCATTGAAAGCTTTAGAATGAAGCATTGTTCTCATCATCAGCTTCCTTGTTCTCATAAAAAAACCCTGTTGGCTTTTGATGATTTGTGGTCCATTTTCCAAAGGAACCAGGAGAACCACTCAAAAGAGGGAAAGTTAAAGTAACATCAATCGAAAACAATGCTTAATTTGTAATGCTTAAATAAAGGAGAAAGAGACAGGTTAAGATGGCCAGTGGATTTACTATAAAGCAGAGGGAAACAAGTGATTGCAAGAAGGACTAAAAGGTGTGGCATTATTAAGCAATTAAGCGATTCTACTTTTCCATTCTATATCAGGAATCATTTTTTGTCCCAAAAAACTCTTTGTTTTAGCCCAAAGAATCTGTCTTATTGTCTGTCCAGCCTTTGGGGTGAGAATTTCCCTGCTGGACATTCATAAAATGATAACCATCCACAAACTGAATACCTGGCATTGGCAACATGGATTCCTACTCCTCATTCACCTTGTCTCTCATTCCCACAGCCCCTAAACCTGCCTGAAGGAGGAGAGAAAAGAAAGGTTCATTGTGTTAACAGAAGTCTAGTTGAACAACATTGGATGTAGCTCAGATATGTGGAAAGGTGTCTTAGTTCTAAGTCTGGTATGAACAGAATTGTGAGAGAAGAATAAGTGAAAGAGACTAAACTATTGGGAGGTGAGGGAAGGTGGTTGAATATAATTTTGTTGAAGCCAGTGACATGAAGCTAAAACTGCATAAAGACCTCTCATCCTTTCTCAGATATTCATAATAACTAGCAATATATTTATTGCTAGTTAGCAGTCCAATAGCATTGCAATAATATTTGATTCTGGGTAGTTATTGGAAACTAACCAAATAGATAAAATTAATCAACATCATTTAGTTGAAAATAATCATTTTATTAGGAATGGGTCAAGTACAAGGACCAGTTTTATTTTGTTTTTGTCTTTTATTACACATTTACAGCACAACGGTAAATTATCCATAGATTAAAAAAACAACAACCTGGGGAGCAGTTCATAAACTATTACATTCTGAGTCTCAATGCCAAAGACAAAATACCAAATTAGGAAGACCAATGTTTGTTAGTCAAGAGAATGAAGTGAGAAGATGAGAAGATGCATGCCTCAGTATTTTATTTTATTTATTTATTTTTGAAGAACATGGTTTAATCTTTGCTAGTCAGTTGGGACATTTCTCTGCATCTAACAAACATGCTGAGCTCCAAAAAAAAGTTAATCAGGGTTAGAAGACCACTACAAAAGCCCAAAGCTCTAGACTACACTGGAAATCAAATCCCAGAAGTTAGCAATGGCAAGCCACTCCAGTGTTACCAAGAAAGCTAAATTGATACATCTGCGTAGTCACCAGAAATTGAATTTGACTCTTGGGGAAATTGCCACTTACATACTGTATATAACTTATACTTTCCTTGACTTAAACAGAAGGACAATGGAGCCCACCAGTCAAATATAGCACCTAATGCTTTCCACTGATAATAAACCATTTATAGGCTTTATGGTAAGTAAGTATACCTTCCATATTTCTTAGAAGACCTTCTAATAGCACACTAAAATTACATACAAATAATAGATTCAAGATCAATACATGAGAGAATATGGGCATTGCTTTTCAGGTTTAAAGCTCCTGCTGGAATCATTCTCCCTCAGAGATTAAATCTGTAAATCCACACGGGGAAAGTTGATGGGCAGTTGTTCAAATATCAGATTAAAATAGCTAATAGCAGCTAAAGTGTGCAGTTTCCTGTACTGCAATGCAAGGTGGGGGTTCTCATATGCCAGGTGTCAGTTTCAAGTCTGTGAGCTGATTTATTGAGCACTGATATTATAACAACGTTTAGGCATGAAGATGCTAATTCCCGGCATCTTCCTTACTGAGAAACTACAATAGATGAGATTGTGCCTATCTCCATTTCCCAGTAGCTTGAAAACACATTACTTTTTGAGCTGCAAGATAAAATTGATGAGAACTAGCAACTTTTTAGGGCAAAGTTACCAGTTCTCATCCATCTTATTTTTCTTTTTAGAAAGTAATGTAGAATATATGTAAAATTTAGTGCGTGGAAGGGGATAATGTGATTCCTGTCAATGGAAGTCCTCTTTTTTTTAAAAAAAAATCCTTCCTTCCTTCCTTCCTTCCTTCCTTCCTTCCTTCCTTCCTTCCTTCCTTCTATCACACATTTCTTACATACAATTGTCACTTTTTCTATAGGTTCTGTGTATAAACAGGCAGAACCCATTGATATCTATCTCTTGTGGGTCTTGATCTTACCCTTTCTGTAACCTAAAGGACTATTTATTATTAGACCTTAAATCAGTAGTGGGTTCTAAAACCTGTTGCTACCAGTTCACACGCGCGCGCGTGACACTTCTGCGCATGCGCAGAAGCATCCCGGGTGGGTGGGCGGAGCATCCCGGGTGGGTGGGCGGAGCATCCCACCACCGCTGCTACCGGTTCACAGAACTGGGCCAAACCAGGAGCAACCCACCGCTGCCTTAAATGTTACCAATTATTGATGTTTGGTTTTTTTTGTAGAATACAGCCTCAAATTTAATAGATCATCCAAAAGGTCACTGATAAACATGCAAATAGAGCTTCCTGTGGGCCAGCAAGCTGGCAAAAGTGGTTCCTGGGTTTGCCTCAAATCATCTTCAGATGATTCACATACAGAACTGGGGAAAGGGAAGAGTCCTCCTCATAGGAAATGTCACTGAGCTTTCTGCTGCAGGCAGTCATGCCGTTCTCATGGAAGTTAGATTTCCATTGATATCAACAGAGTTGGTTGGGGGAGCACATGGACTCTTCACCATTGTTGGCAGATTTAGTGCAGCATACAATCAGATTGCCTGAACCAAGAAATAGGGGAAGGTCTTTCCATCCTTTTGGCAACCATGGGTAGCAAGCAGTATATTTATTTCCTACTTTCTTCAGACTTCTTCATTCGACTGCTGTAAGAATCTTGTTGACTAACCTTAAAGGGGGCAGGAAGAATGAAGAGTCAGACCAACCTTTAACAAGAACATAAAAGTAGGATAAAAGCAAGAATCCTTTAAGGATTTGGGGCCGGTTAGTTTTTATGAAATTTTCAGTTAATTCCCCTCCATTCTTATTTAGTAGAGTTTATTTCTTTATTGATAAGAAGCATGATACTTAATTCATCAGAGGGCCTATTTTTCAGAAGCAAATGGAACTTGTCCATGCAATATGCTAAGATAACACAGATTAAGTGGAGTCTGTTGACATTGCAAGGTATCATGGCACATGTGCACAAAGAAAGAGAAAAATCAAGAAGTTACTAACTTTGCACATTATGTAATTGATTTTGTTTTGAGGGAAAATAGTCCTTGATTGACTTTGAGCCAATCCTCATGTCTCATCCTTATCTAACTAACAGGATTGCTATAATGTTAAAATGAAAAACTTCCTTGATTTCCTAGAACAGGGATGTCAAACTCACGGCCCATAGGCCAGATGCATCACGGGGTGGCCATGGGCATGGCCATGGCCGGTTTAGTGAAGGGGGAAAAAGCAGTAGTGGGATTCAATTATTTTTACTACCGGTTCTGTGGGCGTGGCTTGGTGGGTGTGGCTTGGTGGTCATGTGAGTGGGTGGGTGTGGGTGGGTGGTCATGTGAGTGGGTGGGTGTGGATGGGTGGTCATGTGAGTGGATGGGCGTGACCAACTCAATGTCACTCCCACCCAGTCACATGACCCCCTCCAGCCACACCTACCCAGGTTTTGTGGCTCCCGGTGTTTTCTGTGGGAAATGGGTCATGGCCATGCCCACCCTCGGCCACATCCACCCCGTCCCTCCAAGGTCAAACACAACCCTGATGAAGCCCTCAGTGAAATCGAGTTTGACACACCTGACCTAGAGGGCCTGTTTTAACTGTTTTAACAAGAAACAATGGCTGGAAACTAACCAAAGAGAGTAGCAACCTAGGACTAAGGAGAAATTTCCTAAGGGTGAGACCAATCAACCAATGGAATAGCTTGCCTTCAGAAGTTGTGGGTGCTCCATCACTAGAGGCTTTCAAAAAGAGTGAGGGAAGTACACCCCAAAAGGACAGTGCCAGGAACCACTAAAACAATGCAGAAAACTTAAAACAGCCATTCCCCTTTAAAAAAAAAGTCAAGCCCAAAGCAAACACAGCAGCTGAGAGGGAAACTAAGAGCAGCTGCTCAGGCTAATTGAAAGCCTGGGTGTGCTGCGAAAAGCCATTAACCCTTCCAACTCTATAATTCTATGTTCACTATGTTCTAAATTGGATGCTTCACAGAAGAAGCAATACAGCTGGCTGGACCACACATGCATTAAATTCACGGCCTGTATGATCAAGCTGCATCATTGTCCCCTCCTGTATCTTTTCCCCCAGGGAGAAACAAGAAGTAGCCAACACTGCAGCAGCTATAAAAGGTCTTGGGAAACTCCAGGGAGTATCAGCTGATCACAGAAGTGTTACTTAATACTCTTTATAATGAAAATGTTTGTAATCTTGTCCTTCTTCCTGAAGGGAAGAAGTTAATCCCATCCCTAGATGGGAGATTGATGGGCCCATGTACTAGCATATAGTAAAACTCTGCTTTGTTGTTTTTGCCTTGCTTTGTCTTATAGCAAAAAAAAAAAAAAAAAGGAGAGGGGGGAGGGGGAGGGGGAAGAGAGAGAGAGGGAGAGGGAGAGAGAGAGAGAGAGAGAGAGAGAGAGAGAGAGAGAGAGAGAGAGAGAGAGAGAGACCTCTCTTGCACTTTATTTTTAACCGGTTCTCCGAACTGCATAAGCAATTTACTAACGGTTCGGGCGAACCAGTGAGAACCGGTTGAATCCCACCTGTGGAAAAAGTCACAATACATCACATGATGACACCATGATGACACGAGTTTGACATCCCTGTCCTAGAAGAAAGTGAAATAGAAAATGGCTACCAGATCTGCATTGTAAAAATACAGATAACCAAAGTGAAAGTGATAATCATTTTTGCAACCCACTTCATACAGCTCTGATACAAAATATAACAATACTGCATGAAAACGGAGAGTTCAAGTGGAATTATCAAGTGGGTAAAGTATAAGAGGAATATCTATTACATGTGAAATCAGGCTTAGTGAGCCAAAATGAACATGAAAAAAAAAAAACAGAAATCCCAATAAAGAGGAAATACTGTTATGAAAGTGATTAGATAGATGAAGATGACAATATCATAAGTAATTACAGTTTGGTTAGTGGGGAGATGGGGAGGGCAAAACATACATTTTAAGCAAGTTTTCACATGCTAAAAATGTAGAATGTTTTCATCCAGGAACATTTCTTGTCCTTTGTGCTAGAGGAAAAAATAGAAGTCTACATCTGCCTTCTGTCTTCTTGAAAATATCTCTCTGGTAGTCTGTGGAGACTGCAGTAGGTTTTCACTGCAATGAGGCATTCCACGTTATAAAGGCCTTTTCTCATTGTGTGCTTGGAGGAATTATGTAAAATTGTGCTATGTTTTATATATCAATAGGCACAATGTTTGGAAACACCCATTTGTAATATGGATTTCCAAGCCGCTCAGTTGTTCCCCGTTAAATCCTAGTAGAATCACTTTTAATTGAAGAACTAGCATGTTCTCCCAGCATGGGGTTATTACTTGTAGGACTTCAAGTTAACATCAAGTGAATTCCCTCTTGGGGATCGTGCAACAGCAACAACAGCCGAAACAATGTCTGAATTCTATTAACTATGGAGCTGACTTGCCATATAATATACCCATTTAGGTTTACAATTATTATTACATTATGGACTGTTGGATTCAAGTGGCTGATTGTTTGCTGAATGAGGGCTTTACTCAAAAGAATCCATCATTTCCATAAATAATGCATTTTTCCCCCTCTGAAGTGTTAAAGCGTGTAATTGTTTTTCTGACATTGACTTAAACAATAATCTGTGTGTAAACAAGACATTGTCATGCATTCTACTAATGATTGCTAATTAAATCTGCCTTGTTATTACAAGTTTCCAAAATAATTCAAATGCCTCGAGTTGTACTGTGTTACTAGCAGAGTAGCATTAAATCATAAGCCAGGAGCATAGATAAGCTTTTAATTGCTAACCTTTCAGCTGAACTTCTTCATTTTAGTATTCCCTTTACCCTGCTATTCATTAGATACCTGTCATTTTTTTAAATATAGTCATTAGTTGCAGGAGAAACACAAAAAGAGCTCTGCTTTTAGCATTCCTCAGCATATACTAGCATGTTAAAAAAAATCTAACATAGTTCTGAATAAAGTGAATGTTGTATGTTAGAATCTCAAGATTTCTGATAGAAATCAGGCAGTGTCTGATCTTATACAGTAGAGGGAGCAGGAATCTTCTCACATTGCAGTACTGAGAGTTGGCTGATACCACTGAATTAACAATAGATGCTCTGCCACTTCAGTGTTATTATAGGAAAATGTGGGCAAGGTAAGAATTGGAGATTTTTTTTTGCAAGCAGAAGTTCTTTTACTCCAGTCACCATCAGATCTTTGCTTGTACAGCAGGGGTGAAATCCAGCAGGTTCTGACATGTTCTAGAGAACCAGTAGCAGAAATTTTGAGTAGTTCAGAGAACCGGTAGCGGAAATTTTGAGTAGTTTGGAGAACCGGCAAATACCACCTCTGGCTGTCCCCAAAGTGGGGTGGGAATGGAGATTTTGCAATATCCTTCCCCCTGGAGTGGAGTGGGAATGGAGATTTTGCAAGATCCTTCCCCTGCCACGCCCACCAAGCCATACCCACCAAGCCACACCATGCCCACCAAGCCACGCCCACAGAACCGGTAGTAAAAAAAATGGATTTCACCACTGCTGTACAGCATTGTACCAGTAGCAGCCAGGAACTGTTGCAATGGAACAGTTTTCAGGTCTACTAAATTTCCAACACATAGAAATAGCAGTGTTTTTCTACATATATTTTCAGAAATGTGACATTAGTGTCCCAAAGGTGCTTTTTCAAGAGGCAGCTGGACTTACTGGTTTTTCTTTGAAGACATTTTGCTTCCCATCCAAGAAGCTTCTTCAGAACTGTGGAGAACCCTCAAACTTCCAGGGGGAAGACCAATTTTTTTCCTTTTTGAAAAGGAACAAGTGATCGTGAAAGTTCCCCATTCAAAATTATATTTCTGTTTATATTTTATGTGCGTATGGAGCAGAAAAGTACTTTCATCTGTAAAAGAGGGTTTTTTTTAATTATGTTTCAATACCTAAACTATTGTTTCAAGACAGAAAGAAATTAGTTTATTAAATTCTTTCCATGCCTAAAGAAATATTTTGATATTGTAGCAACTCTTAGACGTGCTGGAAATATTTGCACCAAAAAAAAAAAGTTTGAATGCCAGATTTGTAGCATTCTGTGTCACTAATTATTGCTCTTCAGTATCAAAGTTTGATCTTTCACCAGACCATTCTAACGAACAAAAGCCCAGCTGAGCCACATGTTATCATCCCTGTGACTTTGAGTACATTGCAAACATTATAACCAAGTGTTAACTTCCTACTCCTGAACCAGCAGCTGAAATAATCACCCTAATTTCATATCCTTTCAGTTGATATTGCTGAGAGGGCACAAGCCAAAGGTAATAGCATAAAATAAGGACCTTTCTCGTGGGTTATTTTCTTGATATTTGGGATTTGATTTGTTCAAATTCACAGCCCCCGGCAGTGGACTAACAATATTATTTATTAAATTATTATTTAATAAATTATTATTAAATAATTATTATATTATTATTATTATTATTATTATTTATTAAATTTGTATGCCGCCCAACTCCCAAGGGACTTCTCCCAAGGGACAATATGAAACTTCACTGAAATGTACGGGGGGGGGGAAGAGCAGGACCAATTGTAAGGACAGGCTGGTGGCTGGGAGAATGAACACAAATAGGGGATTCATGCGTAAGGTTTCAAGCAGCAGAGAAAATTACCTCTAAATTGCAGCCACACAACGAGGTCATTTGAAAAAAAAATCAGGAGAGTGAAAAAAATATCCCGTGTAGAACTTCTGGTGGCCATTCATGTTGCTCAAATAGCAGCAAGTCACTGGGGTCATGACTGAAGAAAAAAGAAAGTAAACTGGTGTCTTTGACTCCCTTCTCAATAGACAGCCTACAAAATGAAAAATGTGCTATTTGTCAGACATTAATGGGAACATCTTGTGCTTCTAGTGCAAACTCTTGCCTGCCCCTGTCTCACTCCCTTTTTTGCTTTCTTGTCTAATTCCAAACTACAAGAACAGGTATAATTTCCAGAGGGTGCAATCACATCCATTCACACCTTCCCTGCACAGAAGAGATGTCCCTGGGAAGGGGTGGCAACTGGTAATCATTCTTCTATCCCAGCACACAAAGGACCTGTGACATGCATTACTGGCAGCCTAACATCCAAATCAACTAACTATTCTCTGGAACTGACGAAAGAAATGAAACAGAAAGTGATGCTTCCCTTCCTCTACAATTCTGAATTTTTATATCTCTTTTCTCCTAGGCATGGGGGTCCCTTTTCTGAATTCCTCTTTCTCTGAGAGGCTGTTCATGTGATTTATTATTTGCACAGTTAATTATTGTGATTTCCAATTATTAAAGCCCTGTATAGCATCTCTCATTCAATCACATGAAATGGCTCAATTAAACACCTCTGGATTATCCCGGGCCTAGGGAGAGGATACACAATTTAAAAAAATCTTCTAGTTGAGTCCAAAACATTAATTCCACTGTACAAATAATAAAAACATAGACTTTGGTCTGTTCAATGCAACCCCGATCAGACAAAACTGTCCCGAATTCAATAAAATGATCCTTCATCTGAAGTCCTCTAGTAATACCCAGTTCAGATAGAGAACTTTGAAGACACAAAAATTTTATTAACTACCCTGGAAATACGTGCTCCTCAGCAAGCTGTGCTGAAACAAAGTGCACAGGAACATCACAAATAAGAAGTCTTCCCCACCACAGCACATATTGCCATCAGGTACAGATTGTCATTTGCAGACACCCATTGCATACAAAAGGCATGTCAGCCAGTGCAACTTGCTGTCCTCCAAACCATGAGACAACAGCATAACCTGGTCTGTCTACATAGCTAGTTTCTACTCTACTCTTGACAGCATAAAGTGGGGGTTGGAAGGAAGTGAGTTTTGACAGATGGCCAGAGCAGTAGATTTAGTCATCTGTCAGGATTTACAGAGTGGGGGCTTTCTGCTCCTGCTTTACCAGGAAGCCCCACCCCCACCCCAGCCTGTTGGTCACCTGCATCACTTGAAATTAGAGAATGGGGTGACAGAGGTGATAAGGGCTATTCTGGTAAAGTGGGAGGGGCTGTTATCTCCACATGGGTGGGAAGCTAATATTGCTTTTCTGGAAGACCTCCCACAGGGAATACTAGCAGCTTATGGCAGATGGTTTACAGTAGGAAATTCCTCCAGGATTGCCAAGATGCTATACGGAGAATTTGGAAGGGAGAGTTAATAGAACTTTAGAGTCATATTTTCACTTCCACTGCAAGTGGCTAGAGAGCAGAGGCTCTGCTGATTGCAACTGAAAGCAGCCAATATGAAATATCGGGTCCAGCTTGCTGTTGAATTATTAGCCAGGTTGCCTCTAAAATTACAGCCATCATGTAAAGAGAAAGTCTTGCATCAGGAGAAGATGGAAAACACCTCAGCTGGCTGTAAATGAAAGGAAGATTGTGTCATGTAGATGTGTCCCTGAAGAACTTTTACCAGTCGTCCCCAAGTAAACATTAGGGGGACATGTAGTATTGCTTGCCCATCAGCGGTGGGTTGCTCCCCGTTTGGCCCGGTTCTTAGAGCCAGTAGCGGCGGCGGCAGGAGCCTCTGCCCACCTGCCCGGGATGCTTCTGCACATGCGCGTGAGCGAGCGAGCGAGCGCGCGAACCGGTAGTAAAGGGTTTTAGAACCCACTACTGTTGCCCATCACAAATGAAATAGGACAGATTAATGCAGAGATTTTAAAGTTTCTCTGAGCAAGTCAGATTCTATAAAATTGTGCGCTGTAGAGTAAACTCTATGGCGCCTCTTCCTTTAAACTATGTCTATATTACAACATGGAAAGACTAAGTATCTCTGTTGCATTTTGGAGAGGGATTGTATTATTTTAATTTGAAACACAAACCAAATAATTAAGGAATGAAACTATGAAGGATTAATTGGGGGGAGGAGTCAGCAGGCATTTATTTGATACTAAATATTATGGAAATTCAAGCTGTGTTTAAAGGCCTTCAAGATATATGGTAATTCGAGGCACTGTTGTCTATGTATAATTAGTTTTCACTGGATTTGTTTTGATAGGTCTCTTTCTTGGCACATGTCTCTTCAATATTTTTGTGAGCTTCTGGTTTTCATATTTGTTTATTTATTTATTTATTTATTTATTTGGCCAACTCTAAAGAAACTATTCAAACATGTACAAGATAGCAGGTATAGATATAGAGTAAACATAAACAAAGGAAGTAAGTACAGATAAATGGGGACAGTAAGACAGGGACGGTAGGCACGCTGG